>CAHIKZ030000727.1:127500-192500 GCA_903632075.3 Acanthosepion pharaonis | reverse complement strand
TGGATTTATTTTTATTATTTTGAATAATAAATTGTATAGTCCTGTTTTTTGTGGGTTTTTTTTTTAAAGTACTGAGTTTTAGGGTTTTTCTTTTTTATAGCATCGTGCAGGGTTTTATAATTCGGAGGAAATATTGATTTTAAAAAGTGATTTAACTTTACGCATCGTTGTTTTAAAATATTACCTTTTTTCTTGTTCAAAGCTTCATGAGCATTAGAGCAAAGAAAACAATTAAAATATAAATTATCTAAAATGCAAAAATTTTTGTGTGTTCATTCTTTCAAAGTTCTGTTTGCTATTTAGCAAATCACAAGTGAACATACAATTTACTTTCGAAATTTAGAAATGTCTGAATAGGCATTTTTGTACTCGGCCAGTTTAATCAATCATTTATATACAAAAATTCACTCAATACAAGACTCGAGAACAACTCAAGTTGTTAAAATGGTAATGATGAATGAGGTGTGTGACATGGATGAAAGAGAAGGTGGTAGGAAGTGCAATTTATATCAGATAACAAGAAAAAAAAATGATTGAATTGAAGAGATTCTGTGATTGGGGAATTACTCACGCGGGAGTCTTTTAGAAAATTACATTTCTTTAGGAAAAACTCGGTGGAATTTTCACCTTAAATTTGAAAGACGAGGCAAATGATTTGACTACGGGAATGGCATGGCATATTTCGAATATTAAGCAATTACAGCGGCTTGCGAGTTGAATAGGTTAATTACTATATTACAGGAACAACGATTAATTCATGTACATAAGTAGAAATACAATATTGATTATAGTTCCTGACACAAAGGCAAGGAATATACCCGAACTTGGTTAACATGAATGTCTGTTCTATTGCTACTGATATTGCATATAAGAAAATATTATTACCTGAAAAGTACTGAAGAGTAGTCTACACGTCTTCTCTTCCTTATTTTTTTCCAAACTACAACATAAAGATTGAAGATGAATGAAAAGGTGCAAATAAAAGCAATTTTTAACTTTGTATTACATCGCTAGAAATTTTAAAGTTTCGCTTTTGAAAAATTCTATCGCCGCTAAATAAATCCTGGAAATTAATGGGACAGAATAACTAACTTCAATTTTCGTAAATTTCTTTCTATATTAACTCTACCAAAAAAATTATAGATTAAATATCTCTTGGAAAAGCATTAAACAAATATTTTTTTTTTTTAATATTTCAAATTGGATAAAAAAAATTTAAGCCACAGGCGATTTTTTTAAGGTATCACAAATTACTGCTATTAACTTTTAGTCCTCAATAAATCCTCTATAATTATGACCTTGATCCAAACAAAGGTAAATACTTGAAATTCAAATTTATATATCAAATTATTTTTAAGAAACATGTGCAATTTCTTGGAGTTGCTGTCGTGCTTCTGGGAATTGATTTCCAAAAGCTCCAGCTTTTAACTCATTTGATTTTTACTTATGGCGAGAACCTGAAAGTCATGGAATATAAAGAAAAGTTATAAAGGCAGGAGCGAGTAGCGTACAGTGGAATAGCAGATATCGGTGTATAAAGTGGAATAGGTGAGTCGAATTCAAGTTTCGGCCTAGTCTGCTGTGCTTCGCACTAATGCAATCTGAAAAGGCATAAATTAATTTCTCCGCCATATTTTAGACAGCTAGGAAGGATCTCTAGCCTCGGGTGACAGTCTACAAAAAGAATAATTCTGAATTGAGAATCACTCCATCGTTCCCAAGAAGTCATGTCAATTCACCGATAATACAAGAAAATAAATCTGTGGAAAAACATGATCACCTGAAGGGATACGGCATTAAAATTATCTTCCTTTAAAAAATGCAGGTAAGCATATAATACTGGATATTATCATATGTAATAGTAGCAACCAGAGAACATAGTTTGTGACAGCTGTTAATATGTTGAAACTTTGTATTATTCTGTAGAAATTAATTTTCTATTCCTCCGTGACAATTTTGATAAAAGGATGAATACGGGGTTCGATTTCTAGAACAATCATCAAAAATGCCAATTCTCAGAAAGCAGATATTTGCATATTCAATTTTGTATATTGCCTCCATGTACTTGTTGAAATCACTTCCGTTTCACACACATTCTTAAAAAATTTACGTGTAGAAGTAATTGTTTTCGAAATGCGATAAAACTTTCATTGGTTCTTTAGTTTCCGATAACATCTGTTTTAACTTACTTTATATGATATAGGTATATTGATAAATCCTCAGAACACTGAGAGATTAGTCGCTTGGTGAAAGATCAAAAAATCAGTCGAACAACTTCTTAACAGGATTAGCTTTATCTGACCCCGAGACAATCAATACTAAATTTCATTGGCCGTTCTTATATAGTGTGTGTCATTGTAATCGTATGTATTTTATAGTTTATCTCACAGTGTATTAATGGGTTTCTTTAATACAGTGTATGTGTGGTACAGGAAGTATAATTTATTTTTGTAAACGCGTTTGTACAGTAAAATATGAGTATATTTTTTCGCGTGTATATTTGAACATGTAGATCTGTGGCTCATAGTTAATATTTTATTGCTATAACTTTCCCAAGTCAAATATTAATACTAGGATGTTTTTGAATGGACGGAATCATGAATTAATAATTTTGAAGGGGTCAAAATTAATGCAAAAAAGTTCAGGAGGTGCACTATACATGAAGTCTGCTTATACACGAATAAATATGGTATTGCTAAATAGCAAAAGAAAATGTTATTCAGAATATCTGAAAAACTGTTGTAATTTGGCTCTTACATTGATACCTACTTAAATGCACGGTTGTAAATTAAAAAGAGGAATAAACAGCTGTAATTTCTATATTTAGATGCTTAACGGGCACGAATTGCGTTAACTGTTTGATTAAAACTGAAACCATTTTTTTCTGTTTGAATTTCTTGGATAAGAAGTTATTTGCACTATTTATGTTCGGACTATTGAAAAAAAAACAACGCTTTAATCCACTAGGTTATTATCTCATATATATATATATATATATATATATATATATATATATATATATATATAATAGTTGACCACTTGTATTCGAGAATACCCGTCTACTAGGGCGGCTCACCAATCCCTAAGTCAGACGCTCGCTCAGGCACATTTGTGTTTGTTCAACACTCACAGAGACCATTTGTGGTTTATACTGCAAGTATGCTGAGCAGACCTTAGTTATAATTTCTGGGAGAGAGAGCGTGTTATCTAGCGTGATCAACAATCTGAACAAGACCAACACACTCAATCCCTCGGTCACGATGATTTTTGACTTCTTGCTAGCACAGTTATCGACGGTCCCTCAAGTTTTCCGTCTACCCAATTTCACTCACAAGGTTTGGGTCAACCAGTAGTGTGGTTTTTCAGGCACTCTCCAAAGGTGCCACACGTTGGTATCGTCCCCCACCAGACCGATGACATCAGAAATTCTCCTTCCTTCTCCTGACAAAGCTCGGCTCTCATGGTCAGAAAACGAACCACGCGCCTTACACACACACACACACACACACACACACACACACATATATATATTATATATATATATATATATAATAAATATATATATATATATATATATAGGCCAATCAATTTGGTAACAGTGATCGTGACTTCAAACCCTTGGTCGGGCAGTGTGTACTTACACTCAGATGAGCAATAACTGAACAGTACTAAATAAAAATAAGAACCAGACATGAGCAGTGGGACGAAAACTGCCTACCTGGGTCGATTAAATAAAGGCTTCAGATCAGAATTCCCTGTATGTTACCCAGATAAATATACACCTGACGAAGGCCGGAGAGCACAGCGGCCATAAGGCTATGGTAACAAAAAATATGAAAAGGACAATTGTCCAAATATAAATAGTGTAAATAATGAAACCATTCATGTAAAAATGACCCTGTTTTCCTGTGACACCGAGACCACATACATGATCAGCCATGCCTGATGTGTTTCCTTCCAGATTACGACTTCCCAGTGATACTGTAGCCTTAGTTTTAGAGAACGACTGGTCTCACCTTTTGTGTTTCCTACTACAATTGAATCATGTTCGCTTTTTTTTCCATATTCTCTGTTATGTTCTCTTTTAAGGGGACGCTCGATCCAGAAGAAATGTCTCCGAAGAATAAACCTAGATCATCTGAAACTTTTACGACATTCTCCTGGTATAAGACAGATTGTAGCAGCTTTCCTAATAGAAATTTGTCTTGTCCTTTGGAAATCTGTGTCACTGTCAATTAACAAAACTCGTCTATTACATTTCTCGAGAAATTCACATCCTCTATCCGAGAAAAAGTGTCATCTGTAAACATTTAACGCAAATCCACGAAGTCCCTTCCAATTTCTGTCAGATTTTGGTCGACAATACAAAAGTTCTCTGCGACTCCAACTGCAAAAATAAGCGGTAACAATTCGGAAAGCCTTTACAACACAGAGCAACCTACTATTAATAAACTTTGTTGGTGCACGTGTTAAAGTACCTTTTTTTAAGCTGTCTGCTAATTTTAAGTATTTTACGTTAAAATCTATTCCGTATTCATAGCATGCTACATTTGAGTTTTTTTTTTTTTTTTTTTAATCATGGTCCCGGCTCGTCTATTTGAAACTCAAATGTAACTTCCTATGATTTTTATTAAAAAAAAGGTATGTTCATTAGATGAATTATTAATACTCATAATTGAATGTTACTCTATATAGCAGGTAAGTTATATTCAAAGAAACCTTCAGTTTAAGGAAGGTTTCTGAGTAAAATTAGGTAAAACTTCTTCCTAATGAGAGCTAAACTTATTCACAGACTGAGAGATATACACGACATAGTACGCTTTCCATTAATATTTTACTAATATATATACATATTCAGAACACCAAAATTACAATCTTTAATCAGGAAAGCTGGCAGCCGAGAAATGACTAAATACGGAATTTCTATTATAAAACTTTGAATGCATAACATTTTCCTCAATATTCAGTCGAATTCGAAATCTCGTATTTTCATTGATACTTTATGTAAATATGTTCCACGTTGATTTATATTAAATACAGAAAGTCGGCGTTTTTTTTTGGGGTGTTTTGTTTGTTTTTTTTACACTCATTACGATATTACTGTCCATCGTACCAAAACAGTTGCAGTTTCAAACTCAACCAATTCAGGAATTTACACATGTTCAGACGAATTAGACACACTCGCGCTCACACACACACAATAAAAGGCATATTGTCTATACTGAAAGGTATACTGGAATGAGTGATAACAGTAGACTGGAGAAATATATTTTCATGAAATATTGTTTTCATCGACAGATATTATAAATTTCAACCAACAGTAGTAGTGACTATTCGATCCATGAAAGCCAAATGTTTCCGTATAAGGAAACAGCTAATATTATTTTTACCACTAACAGCTGTTTATTTAGTAGTTTAAACGTATAGAATCTATTTCCAAATTCATACGTTTAACTTTAAGCTCATATGATGATGTAATGTGCCGATAATTTGACCAAAAATCCGAGACAAATAAAGTATATTTTTTTTAATCGTTTCACTCCAATCAAGGCATTAATGCCACTAAGACGCAAAGGGGTTATTGAGAATAAGAAAAAATTAGAGGTCACTTATGAGGAGAATGCGCAATAAAAGATTCAAGAATACAGAAAATGGCGATTGCCGTTTCATTTAAACTTTTGAAGACCGTAGGTGGTAAGGAAGCAAAAAGCCGAAAGAGTTCCACAAATTAAAAGTATGAGAGAAGAATGTATTAGAATAAATATTATGATTACATCTAGCAGTTTCAACAGTAAAACAATGAGACCTAATTGCAAATCTAGTAGTATGCTTAAATTCATTCGATTAACGTATTTGGAATGAAAGCTCATTAGAACAATTGCTATGAAAATATTTATAGAAAAGACACCTAGAAGCCACATAATGTCGGTGTAAACATGGCTGAAATTGAGATGTCAGGACCGATAACATTACAAAACCATCTTTGGATTTTATCGAGATCACGAGATGTAAGGGCACCAGACCAAATATGACAGCAATATCCACTGCACGAACGAAAGGTAAATTTATAAACATGCAAGAAAAATTGTCTGGTACAACACAGTGAACCAACTTTCCTAGCAATAGATCTAGCAATTGATTCAATATAATCATTCCATTTCATGTTAGTGGAATACTTGTAAAATATGTAAGTAAATATAAATATCTATCATAATGAAAATTGTACACAAAACTGCGCATCAGCAAAATTCTTACTTTGAAGATAAAAGCTTACAAAAATTCCGAACAATTATCTAATCAAAGCCAGACACAAAAAACATCTCGGTGAAATTTTTTTTGATTAAGTTGATCAATAATTTGTGCGAAACATTGTTTTCTCTGTCGAACAATGAGTCTTTTTAAAGATCATGAGATCAAATAAGTATGACGTTTATCAGATCGATATTTAATCATCCGTTTTATTATTCCATATATCAATTGGCAGTAGACAAACACTTGTCATGTCGTACCACCTTCTAAAAAAAAATAAAAATAAAATGCCAGAACTAAAATCTCCATGCGCTTAATTCCATTAACATTTATCTTTACCTAGTTTTGTTACTAACTTAATCTGATATGATTCTCAGGGGATAACGGTTAATTTAAACTAGCCCTTTTCTTTGCAATCCTTTTTTATGTCGTAAACAATTCAGCAATCAAATTCGAAATGTAATCAGTCGAAGCTCTAAAATAAGTAGACTGCTGTTAATCACAAGACGGGAGGGGTTTTACTAATAACGAAGTTATTACCAATATGTAAAGGGCATGTAGAATAAAAGATGGTATATTCATGTATGTGTAATTCGTACTGAAATTCCTAAGCGGGCAGTTTTGTGCAGATTTTATGTAACTGAAACATGCATATTCAGCCATTCCGTTTTAAGGCAGAATTTGCAGATGAAAATTCAGTCTTATTATGTAAGTTTTTTTTTTTTTATTTATAGCTTTAGTTTTGTATGTCTGCATGGTTGTATATGGCATGAGACGAATATTAAATTTTTCTAACCTAAAGTATGAAAAGATATTAAAAGAATTTTTTTAATAATACACACACACGTCTTATTTTAATCCGTTTTTTCTAACCAGATCGTTAAGCTTAGACATCCAACACACGCACATTCATATATTTATATCTGTGTAAAACAAAGAGCATTTTCGAAAAATGAGGCTGATTTTTGCAAAGGATGCAATAGACTGTTCTCGAAAAGAAGAGGAAGGAGATGGTGTGCCTTCGTATGTGTGGGGAGTTTTTCTTGAACGTCTGAATCTTTGTCTCGCTCTCTACTCCCAATCACCACACAGTCTCTTTCGTATATATATTGTGCGCGCGCAGATGTTTTTATGCGTATATCGTTGCAAAGACAGGTGTGAAGCACGATAGTGTGAGAACACATAAGCATCTATAAGAACATGGATGTGAAATGCTTGTATGTATGCGTATGCTGGTAATCATTTCATTGTATAAAATATGTGCTGATTGCTTTGCGCGGGCGTACTATACACAAGTATGTTTTATAAGTATGCAATTATATAGGAAAACTATATATAAATTTTTACTTTAAGAGAAATCTATGACGGTTTTCGTGCGACTAGTTTCATCCTTTAGGCTTTCATATACGCGATAATACATAAATAATACTGTATACATTATGCCGGATTTTATTAGGCGCGTCAATGTTTTCACAATAAAATTGGTATTAACCAACCAATGTTGCTAATCATTTTAGCATATACTTACAAAAATAATATATTGCTAGTTTCTTCTTATGATCCATCTCCTTATTTAAAAAATATTGATTGATGTTAGGGATTATTACGCAAAGTGCAGCATAAATTTTAATTTATAAATAAAACCTTAAGGATATTTGCCACAGAATATTATTTGATTAACACAATGACTTATATATGTGAATAAATTATTATTTTACATGTTAATGTGTTCATTGGCCTTCGATAATCTTCATAAGACTTTATTTATTGATCTTATTAACTTTTCCACTATTTTATATTATGGAAGTTTTTCTTTAACAGATAATATTTACTTGGATATTTTTTCTATTCTTGAATACATCTTTTAATGAAGGACTACGAGTTTTCTGTTGGATTAATATCAGGAGAATGTTAGTTCGATACCATTAATTTCATGTCATTGAAACTGTTTTTGGAAAAGTTTTGCTTTGTAGAATGTGAAAAAGCAGATTTTTTTTTTTTGCATGAATATGTTATTTAACTTAAAATATCTTAATTGAGATCTGTACCACTCAAAAAAAACGTCATCTCCGTTTATTTACAATAATTCTCTACATTTAGCATGACACAATATTCAACTTCGAAGGGCCCTATAATTTTCCTATCTACATTACCTATCCAAAACATTACTACTCTCTGAGTCATGTTGGTTAACTACTTCCTTAAAGAATCCATACATCAGGTCCATCCAGTATAGCGCTACATTCATCATTACAGATTACCGTTAGAAAAATCAATTTTCATGTACTACGTGTGTCGGTTTTTTCTTTCTTGTCCTTAGCTAATGTTTTTAATATTCTGGATTTTTTCTTTCTGTTAATATTCGCTACTGAAGCTTTCGCAAATATTTTCATACTACTGTATCTACTTTTCTTGATTTTAAATTGTCTAAAATCTTTTTCGTGACATTCTCACAGCCATTTTCTTGTTTTCCAATTAGTTTTTCATTGTTCTGTTATCTAACTTTTTCGCAATTTCCAACGTTGTATTCTTATTTTACAGTAACTTTGCAGTATCCTTTTTTCTGTTTTAAGGTTTTGTTTTTCTTGTGCTCGATGTCAAACTTTATATATCTGAAATTTAAAAAAATAAATGTCGAAAACTGTACTTTACACACACACAATTATTTATATATATATATATATATATATATATATATATATAAATTATCAGCACTCTTATGTTATACGTTATAGCAGTGCGAGTAATTGTTTTTACTTACTTTCGCATATATATATATAAATTCTCAATGTGTGTGTGTGATCAAATGTTGTTTATGCATTTCCACAGTTTTCCTCAGATTTTAATGATTTTTTTTATTCGATTAATAATTCTTCAATGCCGGTTTTGAGTCCAAATTGTTGGCGACAATGGCTCTCCACCACTTCCTGTCCATTATAACTCCCAGCAACGTTTTACTATTCCTAAATTTTCGCTTGAGGATGAAACAGGGCTTGTTACTTTAATTCTAATAATTACATTGATGGTTTCGGCTCTCGTTTTTTAAACATGAGAACTCTTATGTAGTGAAGGAATCATATTTTTAAAAAAAATAATATATATATATATATATAAAAAGAACAAAAACGTGTTGAAATAGCTACACAATAGCTTTCGTGTTTTGGTACTACGCTTTGCCTCTTCAGGCGATAGTAAATGCCTGCTGATTAAATATTTTTAAGAAAATTTCAAACGCAAACTGCTATCTCTTTTCCGAAGAGACCTGTCTAAGTTCCGGTTTATCATGTCATGAAAAAATAACTCCCTCCACCCTCTCAGTTCAATTTTCTATTTAGCGTGGATCTGACATTTAATTGGTTGATCAAGACAAACTGATTTGACTTTGTTTTTTCTCACCCGCCTTTTATTTATTTTTATTTAGTACTTTAATTATCAACTCCTGTCTCATTGAATCATATTCTTTTATTTTCTTCTGTTTCTTTCACTCTTAGTCACCTCTTGCATCTAATTGGTGTTTGTTTCTTTGCTTGAGGTGAAATAATTATTGCTTGCCTCTATTTCAACGTAATCAAATATTTACTGCTACTATTTACAACGTCTGTCACCTAATTTACGAACCCTTGCATTAGACCACAAAGAACGTGGAGGAAATTTGAACTTGAGGCCTTAAACTTAATATTCTACTTTCCTACTTGTTGCCGACGCTGTCACGCTTGACTACATTCACTGTTGCTTCTCTTCTTTATTAATGGCTCCCACGTGGTATTTATTTCTATGCTTGGCCTGCTGATGAGGCCCTCATATCTTAGTACATGTACTGATTCCGCCAGACGTCTGATTTCCCAGTGTTCTTCTGACTAGTTTTTAATTCCTTCCAGTGGTGCTAGTGATTTCCCTTTTCTATCCATACGTGGCTAGCCATGCTTAATTTCATTGTCTAATTCCTCATTACCGTTTTACGATGTTCTTCCAGCCTTACTTTTAATAAGAAATAGTTTGGGGTGTATAAAAAAAAATCACACACTGTCAAATAGGTTCTTGTAAATGTTTCTAGGATATTATAAGCTGAATTTCACCCGGTATATTTATTATATAAATATATGCTGAAATTTTTATCAACATCTCTTGGTAAGAAATACCATTTTTTTCTGAAAGACTGTCTTTTATATTAAAACCTGTCATGGTCTGTTTGCATTTGCGTGACAGATTTTTTTACGGATAAAGAAACATGCAGAGAGAACATTCTATTCATTAGTGTGTTTGTGTGTGAATGAGGTAGAATCACAAGATTGGTGAAACCTCGAAAAAGAACATCGAGAAAACGAAAGAATGTAGGCGGAGAAGAAATGTTATTTGGTGACAAATGATCGATATAGAAAAAAAGATGAGAAAGTCGACGTCTACACCAAAATATTTTATTTGTATATTTTATGACTTATTCAGTACAATCTCCCTTAAGCATGTTTTTCGTTCGACCAGAAAAGAAAAAAAGATACTACGATGGGTTGAGCACGATATCCGTTTCTGATAATAAAAATAAACTACTCATCATATCTTCCAATGACTCATTGAAAAGACGAACTAGTGTCTTTTTCAGCTTTTTTATTTGGACTTTCTCCAAACTGAGAATAATATACTCAATTTTGTAAGAGAGACAGTTAAGACATTACACCTGCCTCACGACTGACCTCTTACTTATTCCATCGAGTAGCATTTGTTGTCAAGTAGAAATTTACAACTCTGTCATTATTATCGATTAGTATGAAAAATAACTGAAATATATATTACTTCATACAAGTATTATATCTACTAAAACACAGAAATAGCTAATCATTTCTGACGAAGATTAAACAAAGCTTTAGAAACTTGAAAAATCTATTCATTTATAGCACAAAAATAACAAAATCATTATTACTATTAAATAATTTAAAAGAAGAGTTCGAACTGGGGGAGTTTTCTACTCAGACTAATCTAGAACAACACTACATATGTGAGTAATAGCCTACAAAACTATATATACAAACGTTTGCGCACATACACACATATATATATATATATATATATATATATATATATGTGTGAATGGTGTTAATTCGCCTATTTACCAAGGTGCAAACTGAAAAAGAATATTAAAGATTTGAAGAATTTAAAAATAAAAGAATTACTAATATTAAGTTGATTTAAAAGAATTATCACAATGAGATATTTCCTCGGTGGTTAATTTGTGGTAGGGGGGGGCTCACTAGTTGGAACTTTTCTTCTTTTAAACGGTTATAATGTCCTATGATATTTATTTTAGCGCAAATATTGTCAAAAGGTACTATTTTTAGATTCGTTTAAATATGAAACAATAATTAAGTTGATTATAGTATCATTTTAAATATTCGATAAAACATTAAGCCACAAGTGTAGTAGATTGGATCTCTTGCTTGTATGTACAGATGTGATGAATATATTGTTATATTTGAGAAATATAATTTTTTTAAAGACGATAGAAGTATTACCATTAATAGAAAACGCTTTCGAGAAAAAGATTTTAGAAACATAACCACCTGCTTTTATTGCTAAAAGTCATAAACGTTTTTTTTTTTCTATGAACACTTGTTTGAAATATAGAATGCGTTTTGCTTTTCTTGTCTTAGTTGCATTCTTTTCACGAATGCCAGTGAGAACAGCTCATCTTTTCTTCTTTTTGATCTTCACTGGATGAAGTATAAATATACCGGGTGAACTTCAGCTTATAATATCCTAGAAACATTTACAAGAACCTATTTGACAGTGTGTGATATTTTTATACACCCCAAACTATTTCTTATTAAAAGTAAGGCTGGAAGACTGCAGTTCGGGGTAAGCAATCCTTCACAATAAAAGGGAGGTTATATATTGTCATTGATTTGTCCTGATTATTCTTCGTCCATGTGTCTTGTGAAGTATGAATGTACGTCACCAATTCATCCTACTTTTCATTGGTAAAGACGTGAAACTCTTTAATGTAACCAAGTTAGTAACGTTCTGTAAAAGGTAAAAAAAAAACTCTTCAGCGTGGAGGTCAACCTTAAAAAGGCTCATTCTTCTCTTACCTGTACCAAACCAAAAGTATCGTACGTTTTCGTCTCAACAGGCTTGACAAAACTGGAAATGGTCCCGAACTTCACCGACCTAGGTAGCATCATATCCTCTAATGCTAGACTGAACAGAGACATAGCCACTAAACTATCCATTGCTTACCAAATCTTTAGTAAAAATATTCCTGGAGCATCTGAAGCCCCACAAAAGTATCTACAAAGCCATCGTGATGCACACCCATCGAGAAAATGCTGACTTCTAAGTAGTATACCGTTGCTACATGCGTCATCCATCAGCGATATCACCGCGCCATCAAAAAGTGTTTTAATCACTAACACTAATATTCTAGATTCTTCCATAGTCACAAGTGTTAAAACTCTGCTACAAAAGTATGATTGGCTAGACACGTGACAGGAATGAAAGAGAATCGTCTCCCAAAGATAATCCTACCCCTATATGTTCACCGGAAAAGTGGGTTCCCATTAAAGGAATATCAGAACTCTTTTAAAAATACCCATATCGGTAGGGAACTGAAACAGGCGATTTAAAGACGCAAGATCTAGGCAACTTCTCACGCAAAAGAAAAGTAAGGGTCTCTCCTACATTAGCTGTGCCACTTCAATATAGGCATCACTAATTCCCTGAGCTTTGAGAGTCTTTCATACCTATTGCAGAACCCTCAAATTTAATCCATAACATATCTAAGTTGGTACTGACAAATCTCGTCAAAGTCATAAAGGAATTCAAAAATATTTCTGATTTCTGTCTGAATTTATCGGATGAGAAGTTATCTACATAATTTACATACGGACTATTTTCCTTATCTTTGTTATGACGTTTCGGCTGTTTTGCACCCCGTTCTTCTTCGGATGCTTGTGGATCCAGGTAACCATCAGGGAATTTCGAACTGTACACTTTATTTAATCCACCGGTATAGAATTTTCTCGTTCCATTCTCCATGTCTAGGGATACCTCGTCTTGCTTTTATTTAATAATGCGCTGTTATTTCTCGCTGTTTTCACCGATTCTAAGTCTGTTCTACCCGGCACAGGGATTGATGTCGCAATTACTAGGATCAACAAACACCTGATGAAGGCCGGGAGGTACAACAGCTGAAACGTTGTGATAGCAAAGATAACGACTATTTTCGAAGTGTAAATAATGTAAATAATATTTCAGATGTTTGATCATTTGATAAAATTTTGGGAATTGCGTCTGGTCGAGAAACTTTCAGCACAGACTTATATATACATATATATAGTTGTTGCTCTCTACAGAATGGAATTACAAAGACCGTTGGGCATTGGTATTTCGATGGAATTACAGGTAATTATTTCCTACTATTCAACCTGATTCCTTCATGCCATTTAATGCAGTGGATGAAATTTCCGACTGCCATAAGATTTATCATTTGAAAACAGCATCACATCTTCTAGCCGGTGCTGACGATCGATGAAGCGTTAATGATTTCGATCAACTGTGTATGGTCATTTTATATAAAAATATATATATATATATATATATATATATATATATATATATATATATATATATATATATAATATTAGAGAGAAAAGAGAGAAGGATCAATATTCAAGACTGAGCTGACAACGATAGAGATAAATAGTGAACTTGGGTGTCACAATAACGTGGTCGGTTTGAGAAGTGCTAAAATTATTATCCGACAATTGATATTTACAAAATTCTGAACATCATCAGTTTGAATGGAGTATAAATCGTTATGAACTTCGAACAGACCTATAGATCGTTTGATTTACTGAACAAACTAAAATAGAAACTTTATTTTGTATGACTGTCACAGAAACATTTGACCCCCATAGTTTCTTATGTCAAACGCAATGTACATTACAGAAAAGCCAAAATGGGAGTAAAAAAAAAATCAGAAAAACAGTTCAGATTACGGTTTCTTTTTTATTCATGTTTAGTCATATCGTTATAAATTTGACACTGATGGAATGATTTTGAGAATACAAACAGCAGATTCCGAGAACTGACTTTTTATTCATTTTTATCTCAATGATATAACATAAGGAAAGACAATAATGACAGCATGGGAAAATGAAAGGCCTCTCTATCTAAATGGATAGAGAAAACAGTGATAAGGAGAGCAACAAAAAGATGTTACCCACTTTAAAAGACGGGATTCAAAATCTGTCATTTGATTTTCATACCATATCTTTTGAACAATGTCTTCATCTTTTATCATTATAATTGGTTACTATTCTAACGATGTTAGCGAACAATGACAATTGAAATAACAGTATTCTCCGAGTGGAGACTATTTCAAGAACCTGATCCACTTTGAAGGAAAAAAAATGTATGATGGGAATTCTAAATACACACGTATTTTTTCTTTTTCTTTTCTTTTTTTTTTTTTTTTTTTTCTCTTACGTTCACCACCGTACAAATACCCCCGAGAAAGGTATGAATGCATTTTTTCTCTCCCCTCACCCTCATATAAAGATTAGGCTCTTGCCTTGGCTGGCAACGAGGAGAACGAAAACTGAATTCAAATCCGTGAAGAAGGCAAGGAGAAACCACTCCACAATGTTTAGCAAGAAGTCATGGTAATTCACAGATAATAAAGAGGAATCAGGAGAGCTGTGATCGACTACGTGTGTGTGTGTGTGTCTCTCTCTCTCTCTCTCTCTCTCTTATATATAACGCGATTTTTTTTACTGTTTTTTTACGCAAAAAATGGGGTTGCACTATACAGACTTAATTTTTTGAAGAGGTTAGAAATCATGTATTTTCTTTAAGCGGTTGATTTATACACAGGTAAAACATTTTCTGGAGGGGTTAAAACTCATGCCAAAAATTCAAGAGCCGCGCTATTCACGAAGTCTGCTTATACATTAGCATATATATATATATATATATATATACTGAGCTTGTTGAAGATTTGAATTTATATTTATTTTACTGTTGTATTACATATTTTTCTTCCTGTTTTTTCTTAATTTTTATTATTGCTTCTATCTTTTTCAATGATATTTTGTTCTAAGTTTTGTTTTTTTTTAATATTTCATAGTGACAATTTTGTTTCTGTATACATTTTATCAATATCGTTATTTGCCTTTATAAAATAGGGTATAAAATCTCAGTTCTTTTTATTTTAAGAAAATTAATTTTTAGCCTGTAATCTTGAAAGCGATAGGGTAGTTAACAAAAACTCGAAATTGTTCTTTGCATTTTGCTACTAGTGTGCTCTGTTGAAAAAAATAGATCTTTTATCCCTAGTTCCCTTGATTGCAGCAGAAAATAATTAACTAGCAATAGTCTGATAGAAAAACATGAGCAATTATTATTGCCATTTCAACTTTACTAAATTGGAAGACTTAAAAAACGTGTGAGTTGGAATTAAGTGCAGTTCTTAAAAAGAAACCGGCGTCACTGTAATCAAAACTATCCGTTTGGCGGTAGCAGGTGCCATTTTCTCGTGACATGTTTCACGTTGTTAGCAAAGTGCCAAGTCGAAAATGACTTGTATCGATCACTTGACAATTACAGGCTGATTGAGGAATTACGTTTATTTTTATTTGTAATTATTTCTTATCAAAATTTTCTAAGTATTTATAAGTGAATTTCTATTTAAATAGTTAAAAGTTTCTAGTGATCGGTAGAATTGTACCATTCTATAAAAACCTCTTGAACATGCAAGTGTCTGTTTTTGTTTTTTTTTTATTCCTATCTGTTCTCGTTTAGTTTTCACTATATTTATTCGTTCTTCCGCGCAAATCAAATACAATTCAGCCAGATTTTTAATCGTGAGAACCAAGGAATACTTGTTCATGTGTAATGGCGGAAACAAACCAGTTTCATTGGCGTTACCACAAACATCAGTGAGATTACTTTTAGCGAAATGAAAAGGTAATGCTTTGGTGATGGATGTCCGGGAACTCGTCATTTGTTGAAACCAAACCACTACTTTCGCATTAAAATATCTAGTGGTTTTGCTAGACAATAACTTCCTTCAGAACTTCTGGACGCATTTGCATCTTTTCTAATTTTAACAATGCTGTTGCTTAGTTTCGATTCCTCCTCAGCTTTCTAAGTTCGTACTAATACTATTAATTTTACCACGTTAATCGATAGATTTAATCGAATTTTCTAAGTTTACTCGTTCAACTTGTTTTAAACGACATTTATTTATATATTTATTTTCGTTTTAACACGCTGCATAACTCGTAATTTATATTAATCGTAAAAACAATGTAAATTTCTAATTATTTTATGGTTGCATTTTTTTATTTTCATTTTTTTTTTTTTTTTTTACTAACAGTGGTCGTCAGCTGGGGGGACTTAGGAGGGGGAAGAGAAGTGAGAAGAGGCCGGAAAGCACATAGCTGCCTTCCGAGTGTCCACATAAAAAATAGAAAAGTAAAAATCCCCCGTAAACAACTTAAATAGAGCACACACCATTACTATTGGCTGTTGGTCAACTTCCAATCAAATGCGTGATAGAGGGTGTATGGTTTGCTTAATATAAGTCAGTGTCTGCAGGCTGTTAATTTAGTATGGGAGCGCATCCGGATCCTGGGACGCTTGCGAGCTACCTCGACCGAGTCCTAGTTAGGAGAGTCGATGTAGGGCTCTTAGGGTGTCCAAGCTCCCATTACATAGTTTACACGGACCCGGACAAGCCTATGATCCGTATAAACTTAGATAAGCCTAAGGTTAGAATGGCTGGTTACTGGAAATTTAACTGTTCATTGTTTGGTGAGCAGGGTTTCCGGGACCAGCTGCTACTAATGATTCAGAGGGAATTGACGGGGGCGGTAGTGGGAAACGACTGGTGGGATAAATTAAAATCCAAAATTAGAACGTTTGCTGCCGATTTTAGTCGTCGGCTGAATCTAGATAGATTAGCGGCGCAAACGGCTTTAGAAGAAAAAGTTGATCGGGCCGTGAAATCCCGTGTTAGTGGGGACATAGCCTTAGCTAAGGCAGAGTTGGCCTCCTTGCTTATCAAGAAGGATCAAGCTCTGGTAGTTAGGGCTAGGTTAAAAAGAATGTCTTCTGAGGCGGCGAATATGGCCGCTGAACTGCGTGCAGAGGAGAATCGGAACGCGGCTAGGCGACATATAGCGTGCGTCACATTGCCGGATAAGCGGTCCGTGACTACAAACGCGGGCATATGCGAGGCCTTTGGAGATTACTTCCAGGATCTTTTCACCAGGGAGCCCGGTCTGAGCTCTGCTCAGTTCGACGCCTATTTAGCTGACTTTCCCTGCCTCGAGGCAGCTGAAGCGGCTAGGTCCCATTACAGAGTCGGAAATCTGGGAAGCGCTGAAGCAGGTTAGCCTGGATAAGTCTCCGGGACTAGATGGTCTTCCCTATGAAGTTTACTTGAGGTTGTCGCCCGTTTTTGTTCCTTTGCTGGAACTGATTTTCAACCACTGGATGAAGCAGGGGTCTATACCTCAACGCCTCACCAGGGGTGTGATCAAGTTGCTGCGTAAGGACAAGAACGGTGGGGATGGGTTAGGGAATTTTCGCCCTTTAACCATGTTAAACACTGAGTTAAAGATTTTGGCGAAGATCTTAGCCAACCGTTTGCAGCTTGTCCTGTCTCGTCTGATTGGCCCAGAACAGACTTGTGCTGTGAAGGGCAGGACTATTCAGGATAACCTTCATATGGTACAAGTTGACAGTGAAGCCGCGCTGATTAATTTAGATTAGTCCAAGGCCTTCGATAGGGTTGACCATTGGTTTCTGGAGGCTGTCCTTTCGGCGGCCGGTTTCAGAGCTGACTTTCGCTCCTGGATCCGACTTTTGTATGCGACCCTCGGTGCGCTGGTGGAAGTGAATGGGGTAAGATCGAATCCTTTCGTATTGTCTCGCTCCATTCGTCAAGGTTGTCCGCTCTCGCCTTTGCTTTACGTTCTTGCGTTGGAACCATTCCTTCGCAAGTTAAAGGCGAATCCGGTCCTGAGCGGAACTGCCCTGCCTTGGGCTTCCACCTCAGCCAGGTATTCTAAGCCTATGCTGACGACGTTTCGGTTCTTGTGTCGAGCAGAGCCGAGATTAACGAAGTCAGCAAAGAGATCAGTGGGTATGAGATGGTGACAGGGGCCAAGATCAACCGCGATAAGTCTGTTGGCTTGCGGTTGGGTGCGTGGAAGGGAGTTTCTCTTGCCGGACCTTTCCTCTGGACGGATGGGCCGATCAAGATACTCGGCGTCTGGTTCGGTCCTGATCTCCAGTTGGAAATGAACTGGTCGGAGGTACAAGGGAAGGCCGAGATCGCGGTTAATCTGTGGTCTCGGAGGAGCCTTTCCCTGGAGGGAAGGGCGGAAGTATGCGTTTCACACATCTACCCGATTCTAATGTACCGACTCTCTGTACTTCCACTCCCGTATGTCAGACTAATTTTATTAGTACGGGCCTTGTTCTCTTTCTTGTGGAGAGACAAGGTCCCTATGGTATGTCGCGAGATCTGTTGCCTTCATCCCTCTGAGGGCGGTCTGGGTATGCCTAGCATTGAGATTCGTCAACATATGCTTCGCATTACTATTCTAAACCGAATATGTCGCGGATCGGATGAGGTCGGCGCTGGAAAGAAGACGTCCGTAAACATTTCCCATCCCTGAGAAGTGTGCACTCGTGCGAGGAGGAGGCCGGTCGTACACCCCGAGCCGAGTGTTCCTTCTACCGCGAATGTCGTTGTGCTCTGAAACACCTCTTACGGGCGTCGGATGGCCTCTCCAACGCCCAGGCGTTGTCTCGTAAGGCATTGTATCGACTGTTAGTTAGGGGAGCCGTTCAAGATGATCTGATTGGCGAGCTCGGTCTTACGAAGCAGGAGGCTCGCTCGATATGGCCTTGGGCGCCTGGGTTGAAATGTCTCAATAATGATGAGGCATCACTCACCTGGCTGATGATTTGTGGGGCCCTCTGGGTCGGCAAGAGACTTTGTTCAGCAGGCTTGGAGAAATATCCAAATTGTCGTCGCTGTACTGGGGAAGTCGAGACCATTGGCCACGCCTTTTTTCAGTGCAAGGCGGTAGTGCCGTTGTGCAGGTTTGTTGAAGGCCTCATGGTTCGCATGTTGCACGGAAAGTTTTTGTCCTTGAAGCTAGTTCTGTTTGTAGCAATGTGGTGCCGCAATTGACGAAGGCTGAACACTGTGTTCTGTTGCTTACTAGGGGTTATGAGAGTCGTGAGTTGGACGACGCATCAGAAGGAATTCTATGATAGCGAGAGGTTCACCTCTTCCCAACTGATCTTGTACTTTAGGTATCAGCTTAAAGTCAAGATTAGGACGGAAAGGCGGCGGCTCCCTCATCAGAATTTGGCAAAAAGGTGGGTGAATCTTGCGCGCCTGTGTCGAGTAAAAGGGGCTGACTTGGAGTGGCATTTTGATGCCGGTTAGGTATCAGGATATTGTTTTCCTGGGTTGAACATGGGCAACCCTTCCCGACAGTAGGCTAGTTTAGGTTTTTGTAGTTGATTTTTTAGTTTTTCTCTCTTTTGTTCGGTAAACTTAGCTACGGGTGTGTTTGCTCATCGGCCCCTTTTATTTCTGTCCCCCTTTTTTTTGTTCCTTTAGTTTAACTCCCCATCCCCTTCCTCGTTTAGGTGGTCAGTGACGTCAGTGTCTGGTGGATGCGGGGCGCCTTTCGTTTCGCGTGTATGTTTTTCGTATTTGATGTTGTGCATGAATGAGTGTGTGCCTGTGTGAATGCTTGGGAGGAATGAATGTGTCCTTTATTTTCTTAGTCCTGCATCGATTTCGTCCGGTTAACTGATATTTTATTTCTGCCACATTTAAGGTTTGTGTGTGGCGGGGGGGTTATTACTAACACACTGTTTGTTTAGTTTCTTGTAAATATTTTATGCCATGTTGTATATATTCATTGGAGATCTTTTTAAAAATTGTTGTTTTATGCCCCTCCCCCCACAAACAATATTTGTACATAGGGGGACTATTTAGGATTTTCATTGAGACGAAGTGGTATTTTGGCGGATGTAGTATGAAAGGTATGGATAAATGTGTTGTTTTGGTGATAGGAATATTGTTTTGTATGATAGGCTAGCTAAGTTTTATATTAAGACAAGTGATGACCGTCCTTTTCCCCAACCCCCTTTTGGCCTTGTGCAATAAATATTAGTATGGGAGCGCATTAGAGACTTATAAGCTCTGATGGGGTCGAATTGGTGAGGGGAGTATGATGTTTGAAAGACCCAAAACCGCCCAATGACCCAATTCAAAACATCACTGATGGCGCCCTCTAGCGCTAAAGAGCGTATATTCAAAATGATGTATTGACATGATTTTCTTGGAAAGAATAATCGAGTCGTCTCCCGTTGTTTCTCTGCTGTGACTATTAAGACACCTTCTCCACTTGTCTGGCCGTCGACTCTTTTGAGTTCACCCGGCATTTGGTAGGTCTATTTTTCATCCTAAACTATTTTTAGTTACCTTCTCTGAAAATGGATGAACATGAAAAGAAAACTTAACGCCTAAAATACAATGGACTCACTTTGCTAACAGACACGTGCTAAGTGTTTCCGTATACAGATACATTCAACATTCATTAACCGAACAGCCAGTGCTAGTGTCGGTTGAAATTTATAAAAATCTTTCTATGAAAACGATTTTTCAAGAAAATAGTTTTCTCAAGTCTACTGTTATCGCTCTTCCCAGTTATAATTTATCTGTACTTACTGAATTCAAACCCATAGGATACGATTACTTTCGTTGAAGGTCAAGTAGCAACAAGTACCCTCGGTACTTCCAGTATTTTAGCTGATTTTGTTGTCTGGGTGGTTTCAATACTGTTCCTGTTCTTCTATTCGCTTAGGCTTCCGAAAATCTATCTTACTCAGTCATGCCTACACTTGAACAAGTCGTAACTGCATAATTTACTATTTTCCTCTGTTCTATCTTCGCTTTAATATTGTTAAAGAATTTCTTCTTCTTTTTGCATCTGTTAACAGGGATTCAGTTTCTCTTCTTAAATATCCTTTTTGTAAACATGCGTTGTCGCCTTATGCGGTTCCGTTTGTATCTTGCTATGATCGTGCAATTGCTTTTGTTTAATCACTCTCTCTCTCTCTCTCTCTCTCACACACACACACACTTTTTATCTCTATTTCGAGTTGCTGCTTTTTCTTATTCTCCATTTAAGTTCTCTTGCATCTTTTGGTTGCCATAATTAATTTGTCAATAATTTGCTTGTGAATTCCTTAAGCCTGTCAACAGCAGATTCAATCCCTTTTTCCCTATGCTTTTCCTTCAGTTTTCCTTTTTACATATCGATGTCGTTTCTTGACTCCAAGGCTTTCTGCATTATCCTTATTTTTATTTATATTTCTTAGTTTTTAGCTTGTCTAGTAAAAAAAAAACTCTTGGATATTTTAAAATATATACTTGTCAGGTATTCATTACTTTTGTCATTTTGTTTCTGTTTAGTTATTTTCCCCAATATTTTTATTATGTATTTTTGTTGACAATCTCTCATTTCATTCTGCTTGATTAAATTTCTTTCTAGCACCCTTAGTTATGTGCAATTCCCTCTCTTTCTCTTATAAATTACTGATTGGATCGTTCATTTCCTCCTTCTCTTGCTTACCATTTTTCATCATAAATTCATTTTTACTTTTGACTAAAAATTTTCAAATCACCCATAAACATTAGATTTCTTTTTCTCAAAAGATTTTTTTAATTTTATTATAGCCTTCGTTACAGTTTCCCCACAATGCATTTAGGAATTGTCATTGCTATGATGAAAAGTAATGGAGATAGGGAATCTCCCTCGAAGATATCTATTATGATAACCTCTGTTAGAAATTAGAAATTTACTTTCTTCAGTTAGTTTGACTCTGCATTTTTCTTTTCATTTTTATAAACATGACTTATTTTGGAATTTTTAACATATTTAGATGATCTAATATTCTACTTTATTGATTTATGTAGGAGATTGTTGTTTTGTTTTTCTTTTTTCTGTCTAATTTGAAAAGAACGCTTAATTCATCGTTTCTTTTCAGCATCTTTTCTGGTATTTGGGTTGGAGTCCTCAATTTCCATGCTTCGAAATGTTGTCGCGTTGGAATTTTACAAACCTGTATACATACCATTGTTCCTTTCTGGCTGTCTTCTTTTTTTTATCGAAATCGACATGCTCTTCTGTTTCTGTTAGACATTTGTGTAACTGTTTCGCTCGTAATTTGTCTGTGACTGAAATTGTGCCCATGAATTCCCAGTTATGACGAGGCAGATTTTTTTCCACAGTAGGTTGCCATCCAAGGCTATAGAACCCGGTCTGTCCTGCAATTTGTGGGGAGAAGAAGATTCATACCCTTTCTCAAGGTTATTAGTAAATGGATTCGACTGAAATTCGAACTCGGCTCTCCAATTCCTCAGTCCGAGCCGCTATCCTTTACTCCACCTAGTTTGCACTTTTCTTTAGGATTTTTCTGAATGGAAATAAGTTTTTCAATTTTTATTTATTTTCTTCTATATCTTGTCATCGACTTCTTCGTTAGAAAATGTCGACATATGATTAGGCTTGGTGCATCTTTCCCCACTATCGTATTGGTTACGATAAGCGCGCCTGCAATAAAAAAAATCACTTCTATCGAAAAAGACAATTATGAAAAGCGGATCACTATTTTTTATTTTTTTTAAATTCACTCAATACAAGTCCTACTGCCACTCAAAGTTACTGAATGAGGTTTGTAATATGAACGTACATAAAAGGAAGAAACAGGAAATAAAGATTACGAGGAAATGGAAAATAAATAACGATAGACCCTGGACTTGAAGGGATTACGGTTGTGTGTTCGAGGAAGCATTCACGTTGGAGTCTGTACCACAAAGAGGTTTATGGGAAGAAGCTTTGGAAATTAAATAACCTTCTCACCAAATTAAATACGTCGGGGATGAGTGATTCAACCCTGTGAACGTAGCAAGGCGGGTTTTAGCTGTCAAAGTCTGAACTGGTGGCACTAAAGAGTAGAACTCGTCTGAACATCTGCCATTGAAGTAGTGAGACGCTTCTGACGTCGCGTCTGTGCCATCCACTGCAGGGTCATCTAAACGATTTTGAATTCAGCAAAGGTTGTTTGAAAGTGAAGAATGAACAACAATAATCCATTTTTGTTCCGATCTGAATCTTGTAAATATCAAGTCTT
Organism: Acanthosepion pharaonis; assembly: GCA_903632075.3. Lineage (NCBI taxonomy): Eukaryota > Metazoa > Mollusca > Cephalopoda > Sepiida > Sepiidae > Acanthosepion > Acanthosepion pharaonis. The sequence goes on along the minus strand of CAHIKZ030000727.1, from coordinate 169,025 downwards.
ATTTATTAAAAATAAAGGTATAATTTTTCATCAGAAACGTTACATAATCTTTAACATAGTGATTGTCGGTGTTTTGGGCTTTTACAATTTTATGGTACTTTGACACGATAATTCTCTCTCTCATTTTTTTTTCTAATTCCTTCTCTCACTTCTTTTTTTACATCGTCTTTGTGTGTGTATGTTATAGACAAGCGTATGGTTGCAAGAAAGAAATACGACAACAATAGAAATAGATTTACGTGGTTTATTTCAACAGGAACGTAAGGGTTTAGGACAGCTACCTAGGTGTGGTAAAGTTCATAAGCCGGCTTTCGGATCTAGGTCGATCTCTCATAGTAGTTCATACATGTTGACGGTGGTTGACGCTCTCCTGCTCACAGCTGCTAAACGTGACCGGTCTCCTTTGTGGCCACCTGTTGACGATATTCAGTCCCCCACGAGGGCCTTTTTTAACGTGGGCATTCACGAGCCATTAGGCTCGGCCAAAAATAGCCCATTTGAACCCGTATAACGGGTTCAGGGCCATTTTACGAGCCATTAGGAGACTCCTTCCTTCGGCGTAGCCTCCTTCGGGTTCCTCCCGTAGGAAGAGAGTTTAACCGAACAGTCGCTCAGAAAGTTGACTGCCGCTGAACTTCCCCAGACCCCTTTGATAGCGTTTTTTATGGCTTAACAGGCTCGAGAAACGAAGCGAGTATAATTAGGAGGGAAGCATTTTTATTGGACGAAAAATAGAGCACTTTTAAATATTATTTTATTTTTGACCGGAACACGTGTGTCAGAAACATTTGTGAAGAAAGATAATGGTAGTTTTGTGATGGGGCTTTGTCCCGTTCACATCCGGTTCTCGCTCTTGAGTATTTGCCTGTAAATCAGCCGAGATATATCATTTTATTTTATAACACACACACACACACACACACACACATATATATATATATATATATATATATATATATATATATATATATAAACCCATTCCTCTCTTTTTCTTAACTTCATAAATACTGATCAGATATAATTAGTCTCAAGAGATCAATTTATCAAGAATTAAAGATTTGTAACTGCTTTTATTCATTATATGTCTCCCTACTTGTAATGCTTTTTTCTCTTTTGTACTAAAAAGGCATATTTTCCCTTTAAACTTCGGCAAGCTTTCTCTTCAGATTTGTTTCAGACATCATTTTTCAGACATCATGTATGCATCAAAGAAAATAATAGTTTATCTTTACTGGATAATTTTTCTCCTTTCTTTGATATTTTGTCGCAAATACTAAAAATTAACATAATTTTAGACAAAATGTAAGTTTTATTCCCACTCAACTACTTCCCTGTAGTGACTTTCTAAGCCCGGCTTAGATGTGGCACAAGGCCGAAAGTATGGGGCACCCAGCGAGGATCGAACTCACTACTCAGTCGTAATTGATCTAGAAAGACAAGCTGTCTCAAGGTGCCCTTATCGATTTTCTAAGCGTAGCTTAGATGTGGCACAAGGCCGAAGGTATGGGGCACCCAATGAGGATCGAACTCACTACTCGGCTGTAATTGTTCTCGCGAGACAAGCTTGCTAACCATTACGCCACGCCGAGGTACCCAACTACTTCCCTGGATATCACTTGAACAAGATGTAACGAATAATAGTATATTTTTTTTTTTTCAGATTTGTGAAATATGCTTGGGTGACAGTTTTAGACATAAAAACCTGAAGCTTTAAAGCAAATATAAAGTAAATTCTGTTAAAATGTTTATTTCAGAATGTCAGTAATTCCCTTATTTTCTCCTGTAAAATGAATACGAATAATATTGACAAAAGACAGGTTTTATGAAAGTTAACTTTGGCGGAAGCTATAGTAAGTGAACAATGAGACGAAGTTTTTTTTTCCTCAATTAAGTGTTTACATACTACTTAAGAAGAAAACTTAGTTTATTTTTCTTATTTGCAAATCTCGCAAGAACTTACAAAGTATTTGCTTTTGCATGTTTAAAAAATAACTTCGCTAGTTGGCAAATATTCTAATATATTAATCTCAGTGGAAAGAATACTCGAGTATCAGATAAAGTACCGTGTAAAACGTAGTTCGGAAAAATTATAGCTATGTTCGCAAAATTTAATATACCTTTTTCACTATTGATTACTTACATATTTTTTCAAAGTTCCTTTTTCATATCCATCTATGTACATTTGCATAGAATATATAAACTCACACTCGAGGGAAAATATTCACGCAGATTTCATTAATTATTTTTACCTATAACTTGGAAATGAATGCACTAATGTCACGGATGCACACAAAAGGTTAATATAAGATTCAGTTGTTCAATCCTGCTAATCAATAATTCACAAATTCTGCACCATGCCAACAGGTAAAGAAGCTTTTTCTTGGAAAGCATTCTACATATATTTTTCTACTTGTTAATTTTGATTGTAAATAATACCACATCTTCCTTCTGGTGATTTTTTTTTTTTTTTTCTGAAACCTTCCCCTACTATATTTGAAAGCTGAAAATATTTGCAATTTTTACCATATTTTCAAAGATACTTTTCAAATGCATTGCTAACCAATTCTTACCTATTTTCATTCATAACCATTATAACCATTTGTAAATGTCTTTGATATTTTGGGAACTTAAGCGAATTTTTTGGATACCCTTTATAGTTTTAAATACGCTCGGAATCTTCTAGCCACTGTATTTTTTACTTGTTTGTTTATATTTAATTTCTTGGTTCGTTGTATGACCTTGTCTTTTAATAGTTTCTTACTGTGGTAAATATATCTCTGGAAATCTCGTTTTGTTGATACTTTTCCCTCTCCTTTATGTATTTAGCCAACTTTCTTCAAAACTGGCAGTGAAATGAGCATTCTTCTCAGGATTTTTAGAATGACTTGATATATTTTACCAGCTTGGGCAATGTCTACAATGCAAATAATTTCGTTTTCTCTGGAGGATATGTTGAAATATACAGATACGACCCTAAATGTAGAACTTTAACGATTCAGAAAAATGGAACATTCCTCTTTTTCTTTTTTTTTCTTTTTCAAAAAGCTTTCATCTTTCTTGTTCAACTTTCTTTAAAATTGAACAGTTTACTCTTATCAATTTGAAATATGAAAATAATTTAGTAATGTTTCACTGACAAATTGTTTTTTTTAATGTGATTTTTTTTTTTTTAATTTCAAGATTAAGACAAAAGCTATTATCAAGACAAAGTATTAACACAATTTTGAAGAACTGTATTAGTACATGGGTACTCAGTAGTATCAGCTTTTGCACTTATTTCATTCATTTGTTGCGATAACGAACTAATTAACCTACGAAAATCTCCCAGTGTCACCCATGCACACACTTGAGTAATAATTCGCTTCTATTCTTAAAGATTCTATGGATAATATTTTCTTAATTTCCTCTTGATTATTCCCCATAGATTTTCTATTGGATTTGTATCTGGGCTATTTACAGGCCAATCAAAAAGTTATCCTCTTCTCTCTAAACTATTATTTCGTAAATGTCTCTGCGTGTGTTGGAACAGGGTCATGCTGAAAGATAAATTAATTGTCCCCTAACTTGTCCTTAATGTATGGGATAAGGGAATGATCTCGAACATCCTGATATACAAGAGTATTAACTGATGTTTTCAAGGAACTGATCTCCCTGAAATCGGTGGCAGAAAGTCATACTACCCCCAAACTCTCACAAATTGAGAGAATTTCACACTTCTTATGCATTTGTATTTCTTTATACAGATGTGCTAGCTACGATCAACGGAAATACAGAATTTTGATCCATTATTAATTAATCGACTTAATTTATTTCTGCTTAAAATTAATGGTTCTTTCTAAATCTCTATTCTGGAGTGTCGTGTATCTAGAAACATCTACACTGACAGCATTTCAGGCTTTGGAAATAATTTCCCTATAATTCACAAATCGATTGGAAACAAAAATCCTACTCAGCTGACGTTAATCTGCTAACTGTTGTCCTGAATTTGGAACCATAGTTTTACACAAGTTCGTTTTGTTATCTTCAAGACAGCAGACTGAGAGTATCCCACATTAACAGCCATCTCTTTTAGAGTCGTGACTGACGCGTTTTATACTTCTGAGATATCTACACTTTTGGCGCTTGCCGACAATATTTCGACTATTTTTTTTTTTTTTTTTTACCGATACTTTAAAACAGAATGTTCATGCAACGTCCTCCTATGTAAATGATTATATCAATTCGAAATATTGAAATTTATTTACTGTTAAGTGTAAACTATACATTTTTAAACGAATATGCAAGTTATTCACATACAAAAACAGAATACTCCATATTTCTGAGCCGTCGTTGTATGAATAATCAAGTCCTTTATTAATATAATTTTAAGTTATTTGGAAAATGTTAATGAATCCTTTGCATTCACTTAAATGTTGATGTGGTATCTATGGATTTCTGTAATATTTTCTTCTGCTTTATGAATGCTCAAAACAAGATTTGTTTCTAGTTAATAAAATACTATTTGATCAGATCAACTATATTATAACCCCGAAATTTAAAAATATGAATTTTTAGTATCTCTGTATTTTATCAAATATGTTGCTTAAATAATTCTTCTACATAAAACATCTGTATGTACTGTCATCGTCATACTGCAAAATGATGCACATCTTGAACTTTGTAATAATCAATAAATACACAAAAATAAAATGTGGCGGAAAACAATGTCTTCTTATCGGACTTAATCAACCTTTATAGTGAGGTGATCCCTATAGAATTAGAAGTCCTACTAGAATTAATTACTGACAAACACAGTCTTAACAACATAAGATCTACAGATGGCAAAATGTTGATGACAGAAACGAAACTACAGTAACTCCTGCAGAAGGTATTAAAGGAAAGTGAAAAATAAGGATCAAACATCAGATGCAAGAAGAAAGCAAAAGGAACCGCCCATGATATGAACTACGATTGGGAGACACCAAAATAAAAAAAAGGACGAAAATTTAAATATCTAGGAGAACCAAATGTGTGATACCAAAATCTGAAGGTATATTGGAATAGCAAAAGATGGCTTCCAAAAGCTAAGAAAATTAAGAAATGGAAAGAATTCATTAGAAACAAAGAAATAGTGCTGAATTCTTATGCGATATCGGTTCTTCTACGTGGAAATGAACGCTGGAAAATCTCGTCTCACATGAAGAGACTTGAGACAACAGAAATGTGGTTCTACAAAAGAATGCCGAGAATTCCATAAACTGAACATGTGAGTAATGAGGAAGTTTCAAAGAGAATGAAAACAAAAAGGAAACCACTACATAGAACTAGAAGCACTGTTGAAATTTCTAGCACACGTGATGAGGTAAGAAGACTTGTGGGAATTTAACACTCACAATACATATTGAAAGTGACAACTGCGAATAACCTTCTCAACAAACTTGTGCAAATAGTAGAACAGGGATGAGAAGTGATAGCAAGAAGATAAGCTTTACTAAGAGCTACAAATGACGGGGAGTTGTTGAGAGCCATGATCATACACGTCCTGAAGGGATACGGTACATAGAAGAATAATCCTCATTTATTCGAATCCGGTTTTTTTTTTAAATAGAACTTGGATCATTTTTCTTCATCTGATCGTTCTCAAACAAGCACTTTTGACTACTACCATTTCTGTCATTCATAGCACTTCTTTTCTGATTTGGGTATCATCTATCAGTTGATCCATGTTGAATTAATTCTTGAGCATTTCTCATAATTTGGATCCCACAGTAAAGCTGATGCAAAAAATTTCTTGTTTCCTTTTCCCGCAATTGTCACTAAGCCTCACTCATTTATTACAGATTTATCCATAATCCTTGGTAGTTTCCCATATTGTTCTTTTTCGGGCATATATTGTTTCTAGCTGGCATTAAGCATTGTTTTCAATATTCAACTTTAATGCCATCTAAATTTTTGCTGATGATGTTTGTTAATATCCGATTGTTTCACAAAAACACTTCCAGAATTTTTCCATTTTTGACTACCAATGGTACTTATTTTTTATAGCGCTTCCCATATCATTGCAATTCTAACATCTTTTTGGAGGGTTTAAACTGTGATCCATTTGATTTAAATTGTCACACTTAAATCTCTTTCTGCTTGATTAAAAGATGTGGATTCCATTTTAATTTCATTTATATGAAGCCTAACTTGTGCTGCAGCAGATTCTAATCTAAGGAAAGATAATTCATCTTCAAGTGTATTGGTTACAAGGGCAAAATTATCTACAAAATGTGCGTCTGTGATGCTGATTTCTGAGTATCTACTTCTTTTTCTTCACAGACATGATCCTATTAAAAATAAAATGCTGGAGTCAATATAGAGACAATAGCTAGAAAACCTCAATGTAATAATGGGTGCATTATTATTTATTAATACTGTTATAAATTTCATAAGACTGACTCTAAATGCGGGTCATATTTATTTCTATCAGGTCAACGAATCAAAAGAAAAACAAGTACGCAGGTCTGTAAACCCTGTAGCGAGAGACAAAAAGTTATCTCTCCTTGACCAAAACAAAAATAGCAATGAAAATTAATTATAAATTTTCACGTAATATAATAATGATAATAATAGTATTCAGGTAATAGTAACAAGATGCACAATTTCAGGCTTATAATAACCAAACAGATAAGTATAAAATTTATACTGTTTTTGGTGGCCAGTCTTTTGAAAGTAGATATATGCAAACCTTGTATTAAGAATTTCGAATATATATATATATATATATGTAGAGAGAGAGAAAAAAAGAGAGAGGATTGGTGTGTACGCAATAAATTCCAATAACCAAAAATACTATTCAATACAGAGTAGAGCAAATATAATTTATTCGAAAATAAAGATGTTATAATATCACTACAAAAATAGCCATTTTGTTTCAACACTTTTTGAAACAAAATGGCTATTTTTGTAGTGATTTTATAACATGTTTATTTTATAATTTTTGAATAAATTATATATATAATGCGTGTTTTTTATACTAAGACGTGTTTTGTTGGAATTTTTCGTATATATATGTTGCTGTATGTTCATACACCTTAAATTAAGTCTTATATATTTTTGCTCAACAAGTCCTTTTCCTTTTACACAGTTTTCATTCAATTTTGAAGTTGCGGCTTCTGCGTTTAAGAAAATTAAGTTAGCTATTGTAAAAACTCTTAGCACACGAAAAAAGAATATAATTTTAAATATTTTTACAAATACCATAATGACCATAAAATAGTTGTCAATGCACTATACTAATGAAACGGTATTGTTAAACATTTTATATGTATTAGTTTGTTTATTTTTGTAGGAAACATGAAACCAGTCATTTTAGATATTAACGAAAATAGACAAGATGATATAACTGATCCCAAAAGTTTACAGTGATTTCTTTAGACCAGTATCATAATCTACGTTGTTTTAATACAGTGCCTAGACTCATGTATTCATTATATTTGTTTGTCATCCAATAACATTCAGTAATTTTTTTCTTCAAGATGAATGAAATGGGAATATGAAGTCTCCAAAGGTTGTCCGACGAAATAAACGTCTTGATGAAATACACCATCCGGAAAAAATGTTAAGAATGTGCGTAAAAAGACATTTCTCTCAGATAAAAAAAAAGTCTATAATTCCTCGAATCAGAAATTGTGACAAGCCGAAAAAACAAAATCGGAAGTAAAAAAAAAAAAAAAAAAAAGCATAAGACGTGCTGCTGACATAACTTTGACAGTTCTTTTGACTTGCTGACACTTATGTCAAAGTGTCACAGCCAGTTTTCTTTCAATTACTTCCCACTTAAAATGTGTCGATATCTGAGGTTGGCAGAGCCAAACAAAACCATTTTCATGTTTGTGCTTGCTGAATAAAGATGCGAAATAGCTTCTCACTACGTTTTTGGCTCGAAATATGAAAATTAATATCCCAATTCTGAATTATATTAACCAGTAATTCATCATTATGTATAAATCAAAATAAAATCATACCAGGATACGTTAGTGTATCCTCGTCATGTTTGTCAAAAGCAATGGGTTTTAATTAACAGTACCTAACTCCTCAATTACTATGCAATAGACTGTACTGGGTTATACAATACGAGCAGTAAAATTTAAATAGAAACACTAGGCAAACTAAATACATGACCGTAAGGTAAAATTACTTCGTCTCATTGAAAATTTTGGCCAACATTTATAATGGTCTGGTGTATATAAACACGATACAAGTTTTCTCTTTAGCAGTGACATATGCTGTCACTTTCAATTGATTCTAATAGCAGAGCTCTAAAATAAATCAGGATATAGTAAAAAAATATCTTTACTGCCACACTGACAACACCCAGCTCTTCATAATGACTTCAGACGGCCGAAAGTACGTGGACAAAAAACAACAAAACATGAACTTCGGATTGTTTATCCAAAGTTGAGATATGAAGGGTTAGCGCAGTATTACTACTAATAAATAAAATTAAATACGTTCATGCATCTTGTCTGATTTTTGAGGAATTATATCCACTTTTCAGGAGATATGAAGTGTGTATGTAAATACACGAAACTCTGATATAAGTGAACATAATTGTTTGTTTTCATGTCAAATTTGATTATACAATCAGTTTTTTTCATATTTAAGTTCATGTTAAACAATCGGTGTTCATAAAAGTTTTAGGATATATTTATACGAGCATTATATCGTGTGAATTTCAATTATATTTATCTTTAACAAAAAACATTATTGATATTAACTTGTTTTGAAATTCTCAGCTCTTGTTACGCAAGCAAAATATGACAGTTTTATTAATAAATAAATTTAAAGACAGGCACCATAGAAATGTATATTTCATTTTCAAGTAGCTTCTTCCCGCGAAACTATGCTCTGTGAAACTAACTCCCAAGAGGTTGGTTTTCTGATCACTACAATCTTAACGGTTCACCCTAGAGCTGAACAGATTATCTTCTCCCCCACCCACACACACAAATATATATATATATATATATATATAACAAAATTATATATTTTTCATTCCACCTTGGATAAAGAACAGTGAAGAAAAAAAAACTCTTCGCCATTAGTTTTATGTTGCAAATTATAAAATGTATGATATAATTTGATAGCATTCTTTATAGAAAAAAATCATTTATTTTGTATTAGCCGTTGATAAAATTTCGCGAAATACTTTTCGATGAACAGGAGGGAGTTGTCAACGATGTGATATTCCTGGGTTCCTCGAGAATTTCAATATCGTATTCTTTCCTCCAAACGACCCAATCAGAGCTAATCAGACCCTGATTCTCCCTCCAGCAACATGCTTTTACAAGCCTCGCCTCAATTTTGATGTTGGTATATTTGACCGTTAGGTGGTACCGTATTTTTATACGTTTGGTCATGTTACCCCCAGCCAATGGCGTTTGAGTTCTGCTCGAACGCTATCATTATATTAGCCTTCTTTGCTCTAGCTTGAGTTTGGCGCCAATTTCATTATTAGGACAACAATGCACGGGCTGTGGTAAGTTTTTTTTTCTCCTCCTCCTCCTCGGTTCAAGAAAGGGAATTTATCTACTCTATTCTGTTTAGATTTCTTGGTAAACTCTGTCTGCACTTATATCACACACACACACACAAAAAAAAAAAATACTAATGGCTACGGACAAACGGCTGGTTCATATGAAATAACTATTTACATAACACAAATCTGCAAACCATCAGCTAGCACAAACGAAACTATTACTTCTCTACAAGTTAGTTGTTTCGGTTTAATGTTTTGTTAAACTATCATTATACGTATACAGCTGGGAGTAGGGGAAGGGAAACATTTTATATATATATATATAAATATATATATAAACAGGAGTCGGGGTGGCTCGCAGTTGGGCCGAATAAAATAACCACCAACACAAATTCAACTCCGTCATTCAATTTGGGGGACAGACACAAATCTATGTCAACATCGGCGCCCATTTCACTGGCAAGCACCTACGAGAGAAGTTGTTCCGCCCCCTCCCCCGCCAAAAAAAAGACCTAACGGTTCGCCTAAATGAAACTATTAATTATCTACAATTTAGTTTGTCGAAACTTAAGTTTAACGGGTAACTAAACGAAACAACTATCACTATTTATACAGGTAGGGGATTGGGAGAAAATAAATAAATAAATGACTAAATAATTAAAAACTAAAAAACAATTGAAGAGTATCTCCATCATTATTTTCTAATCCATGTACTCCCTCTCTTTATCCATAGACACTTTACTGTTTTTTCGGCAGTTTCTGATACATTTTTGATAGCTTTATTTTTCTTATTTCCTGTCAGATCGAAACTTGTCAGAGCTCAGATTAAGGATCTTACAGCGAATCCTCTCCACTCTACTTCAATCCGTGTTCAGCTTGTTTTCCAGCCTTTATTTCTGCACACTTCCACTAACTCTTGGTATTTTGTTCTTTCCCTTTCGTTTGCTTTTTCTACGTTGTTTTCCCAAACCACAATCAGTTCCAACATAATTATTTCTTTTGTTGAGTTAGTATAGCTCAGACATAGTCATATTCTCTATTTGATTGGGAAATTTCAGTTGGCTCCCCTGATCCACCCTCATCTGCCAGTCTTCAGCTGATGAAAGTAGATTGGGTTTCTCTTTTTGTTTCTATTGTTGTTTCTTCTCTCCGGCTTTAATGAAATTTATTGTGTATCTGTTTGGTTTTAGGCTGTTGGAGCGGATCGCAGTATCAATTTTGTCTGCAATTGTATTTAATATCTGGTCGTGGCGCCAGCGATAACGTCCCTCTGTCAAAGTTTTAGAGTACCCGCTTAGAACTTTAATTGGTTATAATTGGTGCGCCATATGTCTAACCATTTTATTCTCCGCTTTGTCATTTCCCTCCACCTTGTCCAGGTCTCTTGCTGGCTTAACTCGACCATTTTAGTCATTCTTCTTTCTTCTATTCCTGTGCGAATTTCTTCTTGTATAAGGTGATTTTGCTCTTTTCCTTTAATTGTTTTTATTTGTAGTCTGGGAACGTCACCCAAACCTGCCTGTCTTTTGGCAACTGCACCTACGAGCGTTTTTTGTCGCAATCGCTCTTCCGCCACTTTTAGTTCATTTGTAGCACTGTTTTCTACGTGATCGGACCACAATACTTACTTACCGCCTCACTTACTTTTGGGTCTATCGAGTCTATATTGCATTTATGTTCTTGTTCTAGCGACTATATGTTCTTCTACTAAACCGCTGAATGGGTGGGGGTTGTAACGCATTGGATTTCTCGTATAAGGCCGCTCTACAAAGACACCTGGGGAAAAGCCCTAGCCACCTTCTCAGGTATCTACTGATATTCCTCTCCATGCATTCTACTGTTGACATCGAAAATTCGTAGATTGCCAGCGACAACAGGACTCTCGGCAGAATTGCGTGTTGGTATATCCACACTTTGAAGCGACCGGGTAATCCATATTTATCGATCTTACTTAGCCAAGTTTGAAGGTTCTTAATCGTTTCCTGGATTACTGCCGTTTTCCCTTAACGTACAATCAAACTTTTTTTCCGATTTCTTGGTTAACGTTGGGATAGTCTCTCTGGATACTGTGAAGCACGCGTGTGTGTGTGGTTTTTTTTGTTTTTTTTTGTTTTTTTTCAGCTACCCAGCCTTGCTTCAAAACTAGTGACCTTGATTTTGCCGGATTAAAACTCATCCGCGTGCACAAAATTAGTTTTTTTAGTCTTTTAGTAGCCATTTTCATCCAATTATTGATAATGCAGTAATTGTCATGTCGTTTATATAAGTTCTAAAAGGTGGCTATCTCACTCTCGTTTTTTGTATTTGGCCCGCATGGCCGCTCCTTTTGTCTCCTAATAACTTCTTTGTAAAACCAAACGGGTTCGATATAAAGGCCCTCTATTTCCTTGATCTCTTTTAACTTTGTTTCCTGTGACCCTCAGCGTGACATGAAGTTTTCATTTTTTTCCTTAGAATGTTCCGGAGTTCTGAGAGTGGATGACATTCGTCTAGTTGTGCCAATTTGTAACGTTTTTGTTAAGTTCGTAAGATCTTGCCTTCTGCGGCTCTTTTTTTTTTTTTTTTTTATTTTATTTATTTATTTATTTTTTGCTTCGACGGGATCGAATCTTTCAGTGACGTAATTAACTATTATAGTCAACATGGTTTTTAACCGCCTGTCAGCATCACCTTTTGATGTTGTTCTAAGAATGTCACTGACATCATCATCAACGCTTTTTCATGCGTTGTTGACATTTGCCAATGCCCACTTGAGCGAGTTCGAATTACTGTGCGGGTGTTGCGTTGACCGGTACTTACAAATATATTTTTACTTCAACCTAGGATAACTATTTACAAAATTATTTATCCACAGCGGAGACAAAAAAACACTTCACTATTATTTTTATGCTGCAAATTATAAAATGTGTGATATAATTTGAGAGCATTCATTATTTTAAAAAATTATTTACTTTGTATTATCCGTTGATTAAATTTACTTTTAATTCAAGTTTTCAACTTTGCATTGGAGAATTTGGGGATCAGAATTTTCTGAAAGTTCAAATTTAATGAGGACATGTTCATCTTCACGCTCGAGAAAAATCTTTTCACGATAATATTTAAATCAGTTCATGTATTTATAATATATGAATAAGTTTTATTATGAAGATAATATACGAATCAATTTTCTCATAATTCAACTCTAACAATTGTCACTTAGAAACTCTCGAGAAAATATTTTTTTCTGTGAGTTTTATAGCTCAGCATTTTTTTCACAACGCTCAACTTTAAAAGAACATAAGAAAATAAATGCAGGCAGCAAATGTTTGAATTATCGATGTAAAATTTTCTTAAACATTAGCAACTATAATTTCTGTAAACAAATGGGAAAACTCACCAATTGTGGAATTTGTCGCTGAACTTTCCACGAAATTAGATTTGACAAAATATTTTTCCGAATACACAATGGCAAAGAACCAATTACTTGATGTATTTTATTTTTATTGTTTTTAATTCTCACATTGGCGAGAAAAGGATGTGCTATATGAGGCTCAGGCGTAAATTTACGCCAAGGATCATTCTTTCGTGATCGAAACACGTCACAACACAAGTTCCCATATTGTCATTTAGTTATACATGTACACATGCGCTCGCACACACACACACACACATATATATATATATATATATATATATATATATATATATATATGTGTGTGTGTCTCTGTCACATGCACACACACACACATATATATATATATATATATATATATATATATATATATATATATATATATATATATATATCTTAAAATTTGCTATATTTAATAGTCTTCAATATCGAGGATAAAGTGTGTGGAGATATAAACAATGTGGGAAAAAGTTTTCGTGTGACGCTTTTTTCTTTTTAGGATTTAATCAGGCTAATTTTTTTATGTTCTTTAGGTATATAGTATTGTCAATTTCATTTAGTTTTTTTTGTTTCTTTGGTTTTAGTCTTGTTTTTTGTTTGTTTTTTTTTGGGGGGGGTTGTCTTTGTCACTTCTGTTATTAAATATACTACATTGTGGTAACAGATCTGCCAAGCAGTTTAAAATAAAATTTGTTACAATTACTTCTAAAACAAGTCTTAATAGAAAACAAAATTAGCTAAAATGTAAAGGTTGAATCTACTCTATCACCTGTAATAATTTTCACATGGAATACATAGGAGAAACATCAAGAATTTTAAATAAGATTGTATGAATACGAAACTAACACACTCAATGCATTAGTTGCTCACCGTTATGTCTGACCATAATTTTAATTTAAAAAATGCTACTTTAATTAAAAGGGAAAGCAATATACTGAGATGAAAATGTATTGAAAGTGCTTTAATCGCTAGATCATCTACAGTAAATTTTACATCCATATTCTTGCATTTCACCTTGCTTGACAGATCTTTTATTATCCCAATGTGGGATATTTAATAAGAAAAATAAAAAAAAAAAAAAAAAGAAAAAACTAAATGAAATCAGCTAAACTATATACCAAAAGCACATAATTAAATAACGATTAAAGTTAAAGATAAATTTTAAATTTCAGCGTCTCCTCTCCTTTTCGTGCATTTCTAGTGACATCAACATAAACATAACTTTACTCCAATGAAGTCCTAAAGGACGAAACGCGTCACACGAAAACTTTTTTCCACTTTGTCATAGTTTCCTAAAATTGATCTATATATATATATATATATATAAAAATTTGCATATCTTTTTTATACACACACACACACATATATATATATATATATATATATATATATATATATATATATATAAAACAATGTTTGACATGCTATAACGATTATTCTCTTGGCTTACACGTTTTAGAAATAAGTCTCCAGAGAAAAGCAAATACGAATAAAAAAACATTAAAAGTAATATCCTTAAGAACAGTGTGCTCATTATATTGAAGAAATCACGAAAAAACTAGCTAAAAAGATACCCAGTAGTTAATTACATAGTTCTGCATCGGTGTTAGTTCGGTTATCAAAATTTTTCTTTCTTTTTTACTTCACGTTTTCTTCTTTGTTTTCTTTTTGTGCATTTATTTTTTGAATGCATTCTTCCTCGTCTGCAAAGTTATCTTCTACTACTATCATAACTTGTGTTAATATTAGTTTTCAGATTGGCTTTTCTATTCTATTCTGCATTCCTCACTTGTCCTAACACTTACTCTCGTTCACTTTTTCTTTGCTTCTCCTCTTTATCATTTAATCGTTTTCTTCTGAGAACTTTTCTTGCTCCATTTTTGTCTACTTCTTTCTGTTTTTTTCTTTGTACGCTTATCTTTTTTTTTTCACATGCTGTTCTCTTTATCGCTTTTCTATTTATCGCTTTTTTATTTGTCTTTTTCTAAAACTCCTATGTCTTCCATTCCACTTCTCCTGCATAATTCATTGTTCGAATCTTGTTGGCACCATCTTTTATTTTCTGAAAAGTAACCCAGTCTTACTAAAAAAAAAATTTTTTTTCATAAAATGTTCAAAACTAATTCATAAAGTTTGAAAAGAATTTAGGAATTTCAACAACAAAAAATACTGAACAAAATCACGAATATACAAATTTTGTATTATACACAACACAGCCCAAAGAATGACTTTCCGTCTTTTCATAAATTGTACAACGCTCTGACTCACCTATTTCGATTCTTCTCGCTCAGTAAAATATTCACCTAACTTTTGGATTAAATGTTTACTATGGCATTGTCTGTACACAGAAAGATTTTTTTCGCTATTATAAGAACATGAATTTTATATATATATATATATATATAATGGGTCTGTACGTTTGGAACGGTTAAATGTCATCTGACCGTTATCGCATGTAAAGTTTTATAGGCTTCGATTTTCAAAAGTCAGTTTTGTCTTGTTTTTTTGTTTGTTTTTTCAGTATCATTTTTGGAAAGATTTTACTCGTCTACGCATAGACGAGTAAATGACTGAATAAATAAATCTGTAAATACAGCTAAAAACAGTTACATATTTACAAAGCTGAAATTAGTATAAAGTCGCATTTTGGCGAAATATCTTTTGTAAATGGAATATATTATCAATAAATTTTGAGAATATCTTGTTAACTACTACTAGTAGTGTATCACAAGGGCTTAGATATTGGTAGATATGTAAACTGGAATATACTTACAGAGATAGTAACTAAGATAAATTCATAGAAATAAAATGTAATATAACAAAACTGCTTTAAATTTAAACATCAATCTTTGGATTTAATGTCATATATTTATGACCTTTATATTTCATGGGATATTTAAAATAATAATTTCAGTATTAATTTTGGGACATGTTCCACATTTCACAAACTAATACGCCCCAGATATGTTGAATCGGATTCTTTTCAAGAGAATATATTGCTCACAAGATCCATTTTATTCCTCTTGTAGATTCGCCATTCTTAGGTCTTTAGCTTTCTCTTGATTGATATTCCCTATGTATTCAAAAAATTTTAGATGGCCAGTAAATTAATTTACGCCCAACGCCAAAATAAGTCATATTTGATAATGGCTGCTAACGATGCAAATAAATACTGGCAGACTGTTCGATAATTGATCAAATGCGGATTGATCGAAACCTATTAGTGTACCAAAATTCCAAGATCATGTCCGCCATCTCAGATGTACATTTCTTTCTCCTCTTAATTTAGATTTGTTTAAAAAGTAATTTTCATAACTCTTATTTCATTGTATTTAAACTTATCTAGATGGATTCTGCCATAATTACTGCCTCGTAATGCGAGGTTTTGATCTCTGTCAATCGGAAAAATATGTAGAAGTCGTAATAGAATTCACATGTTTCTGGAGTACGAGCTATTGTGAAATGACAATCTTTATTTCGCTTGAATTTATATTAAATGTAGCCGCTACTAATGTTTATATCTTAACTATCAAACCCAAGTAAAATAACGGCATTTTTTTTCATGTCAGGTCTGTAAGTTTTCAGAAGCAGAAATTATCCTCAGAAATTATCTTTCATCTGTATCGTTTTCAAGTTGGGTGGTTCATAGAATCAAAACATTTCCTTAAATAATCCATTATAATTTCAACGCGCCTTTTTCTTTAAAAATTCTATTCGAACATCTACATTAATTTCACGAAGAAGTTTATTTCATTTTTTTTAATTCAATATATTTTTCTACTGATTAGTTTCTATCCGAATTAGATTGGTAAAGCTAAACAGACTTCGATAAAATGATTGATTGAGTCCACCGATTTGTACTCTGTTGTCACTTCATCACTTTATAGATTCCTTCTTTGGAAATTGTGTTTTTGTAGTTGTCTTAATTTATATATTTTTAGTTTCAGATCGAACAAATTTATACATAGATCCTAATAAGTTATCTTTTGAATCAAAGCAAGAGCTTTTTTTTTTTTTTATTTACAATTTAACCACGTTGACTGACGATGATGGTAAACAATTAATTAGGATTTTATTAATTCTTAGCATAAACAGAACAGATCTTAGTTGGGTACTAGTAGCTCTTTTATTCCAGCGTCTTAGCTTCTAAACAAATGATGTTCAATGTGTTTATCAGTATACCTTTCATTAAAAGTTGTTTTTTTTTTTTTTTGGGGGGCTCGATCTGTTGTTGCGTTGTTTTGTTTTGTTTGTCGGTTTTGTTTTTTGTTTTTTTGGGGGGTCCGGAAAAAATTTCCATGAAATTTCTTTTTTTCGAAAAGAACAATGAAAATTATAAAATTTATACCACTTAAATAAGATCATGAGGGAAAATATTCCAATTGACGGTTGATTCAGGTGTCATCATCAGGTTATGTCAATTGAAGTTTATGGAATTAACACATTAATTCCATCTATATTTTACGCGCGTGCGAGTTTCCTCCCTTCCTTTCACACTCGTGCGTGTGTGCGCGCGGTTTTCACCCCTTTCTTCCTCTCACAGCTAGACATAGCAGTAACCTTCGCTAGCTCCTACTGATGAACTCAGACTAACAGATTTTGAATTTTTTTTTCCCGCGCGTTTCGCGGCGTCTCAAACGGCCAGCGTTTGCAAACTAGTTGCTTCCCGATCTTCAACCTGGCTAGACGGCAACTCATTTATTCCGTGCCCTTAACCCATATGCGGGCCGGAATATCTTATTTCAACAATGTCGACTTCACACTTTACCAAGACTTCTTCTCGTCTTGAAGCTGCCCGCAGGTCAGACCTTCTCCGTTTTCGACCAGAAGACGTTAGAGACACACGACACGGTCGTGAGCAAAACTTCGTATTCAACTAATGGCTTATTTTTATCCCTCGTTAGTGAACCAGTAAATACAGACAGGGATATCCTACTGACGAACAACTTGCTATCCGCAGGTCAGACCTTCTCCGTTTTCTGCTAGAAAATGTTCGAGACACACGACACAGTCGTCGGCAGAAACTTCGTATTCAACAGGTGACTTACATTTATCCCTCGTCAGTCAATAGTAAATACCGACAGGGATATTCTTACTTACGAACAAACATTTTTCGTCTCTCTGGGCTCGCCGTAAACAACTCCACAAGACCATGAAACTCGCTTCAAACATTCTTCGTTTCTCCTGGCTAGATGCCCACAGCAATCCGTTAAAATTTCCAGCAGCCAATTCAATGCCTCACCAAAAACTCTGAGACGACCGAACATTCTTTCTAACTATGAACCTGAACATAAAAATACCACACACACTTACAACGCCAAAAAAATCCACAGTGAGTACTCCTTTCTATCTGTGCGCACATCCTTTTTCCAGAACCTTATAAAACTCTTTTTCCCGCCTTAGCCATCTTGCTTTCTATTTTGGCGCGGGACATTTTTCATTAATCTCGTACCACGAGATAAGTTACTTGTTTCCATCTAATTAAAGTTACACATGTTTTACAAACAGATGTCTTTGTCATTTTATTTCGGCTATCTCTTTGATGTTTATTAATTTATGCACTTGTTGATTGACCCCTTTCCTCTCATTGTTCATTCACGCATTATTTTTATTTTTTTTTTACATTGCTTGTGGACTCGGTAGTTTAGTGTGGTGTCTGGCACAAGGCCACTTAGTAATAAACCAGCACTGCACGCTGCCGGGTCCGCAACAAGTTAATCAGATCTCCAATAACTACTTTGGATGAGCGACATCGACAAATAGGACATTTTTTTTTCTCTGACTGTCTTGGTAATTATTTTATTCTTCTAGTTTTTTTATTTAAACCCTCTCATCTATTAGACGGTCATAAAACTGAGGTGGTCTCTAAAGACTTCCGCTGAATCTACTAACTTTACTCATTCTTACAACAAAAGAAAACGAATTTATCTCGTAAAAAAAAAAACTCCTCTTTGCCCATCCGAATTTCTATGTTGAATAAATACTATTTTCGTAGATGTAAACATTGTTTCTTCCTTTTTCTTTCTCCACCCCTTAGATGTATATTTTGCAGGTGCAAAGGGAATTATCAATTTAAGAAAAATCTGCATGAAAAGGTTTCTAAAAATACAAAATGTATAGCTTAACATCCTACAACCTTAGTTAATTTGAAATACCTAATTGAAGAAACCTAATTTAGGAAAATGGACCACAACAGCGTAATACTTTTAAAAATGTATTTGTCTATTTTTTGTTCATATTCCTATCGACACATTTTTTTTTTTTACTACAAATCAATATACTTATGTAAATACAATTGTAATTTTTATACAGGTTATTCAAGTTGTGGAATATACATACATATATAATAGAATATATTCATTTAAAGCTAAGAGAATAAAGATTTATTTTACTATTTACTCATGATGGAGTGTGTGTATATCTGAGGAGTCTACAATTGTGTGTGCTTAAATGTGCATTTACCGAGTGACTTACACAAGTTTAACAAAGAAATATTTTGGGAATATCTTGTTTTTTTTTTTTTTCCCATGGAACGTACTTATGCTTTCGCTTGTCCCAAGATACCCAAACAAATTCTAAAGGTAATGTAAATCCCTGTAAAACTAGTTCTGTAGTTTGTTTGTTTTTTTTGTTGTTTTTTTTTTTTTGTTGTTTTTTTTGTTGTTTTTTTTTTTTTTTTGTTGTTTTTTTTTTTTGTTTTTGGGGTTTTTTTCGGTTATTACAACCAGAGACAAATTTATTCTCAAATATAGTTTTCTTTTTCTTTTCGTGGGCAGTGTAGGAATTCCTGTGCCTCACATGTTAAGAATATCAAAGTTTCCTAAAATATCTTATTTCCAATATTGAAGAAATAATCTTACCCGCCTTGGAAAAAATAACTTTATCTTACGCGAATAAACTTGATATTAATGTAGAACAGCTTCCATTGATTTCTATTAAATTATTCTAAAACTTCGGGATCACATGAATAAACTTTTAAAGAAACTACTTAGATTTATAAAATGAAAATCGTTTGCCTATTTGTGAAATAGTTTGATTTGCTTTGTTCTCATTTGTGTGAAATATTCATTTTCAAGTCTGTAGGACATTATGGTGATTTTCTAAGCGTAGCTTAGGTGTGGCACAAGGCCGAAAGTATGGGGCACCTAGTGAGCTTTAGAACATTATGGTTTTTCTTTTAATTTTTAATTATAATTGTGTTCTCTGACCAATTATGTCCGAAGATAATCATTTCGCTGAACAATTTCTAGGGAAGTGATCATGTAAATTTGCCAAACATACAAAGTGAATGGGTCATTTTTTTTTTCTTCTCGTTAAGAGGCGATGGTTTGTTTCCCATTTTATGCACACGCTGTTTATTTGTTTAAGTGTTCACTTGATACAAGGCCCGAAAGCCACTCAAAATAGAGGGTTACTGAATGAGCTTGTTGTATGACCGTAAGGGAGGGGTACGAAGTACAGATTATGAGG
Source organism: Acanthosepion pharaonis (assembly GCA_903632075.3). Lineage (NCBI taxonomy): Eukaryota > Metazoa > Mollusca > Cephalopoda > Sepiida > Sepiidae > Acanthosepion > Acanthosepion pharaonis. Next base: position 148,662 of record CAHIKZ030000727.1, on the reverse strand, counting down.
ATCTGTAGGAAAGATGACAGTTGATGCTAAACTTGAAGAGCTTAAGACTGTACCAAGGAAGCAGCCTCTCAGAAGTTTGTTCCACAAAATAGCGGTTCTTGGGAAGAAGCTGTCCGAATGTAACTTCATTCTTAATAATGGAATACTAAGGGAATAGGGGGGGATTCGTCTTAGTGTACTTGGCATAGTGGGTGTTATCTGCGAAGGCCTGAACTTGTGGAACTAATGAATGTAGTCCGTAAGAACTTTTACCATGGAAACAGCAATAGTATAGTGAGACATTTGCGACGTTTTGTTTATGGGAAAGTGGTTATATAGTAGAAAGTGATTCATCAGCCACAAGGTTGCGTGGGCGCTTTTGAACAATCAAGGATGGAAAGTGATGACTGGGTAGCTACAGTTCACATACGACGACAGTACCCAATTTTTTGTCTGATCTGGCTCTTGTAAAGAGGGAGCATAGCAGGGGGAGTCACTTTACCTTCCCTTACTCGTTATATCAACTTCTGTTTCTGTTCACTCTCTTCATAATATAAACCCCCAAAGAAAACTTTTCTAGGTCAATTTATTTTTGCTATTGTTTTATTTTGTATTTTTTTTATTTTTCTATTTCTCATTTTTTATCTTTGTATATCTGTCTGTCTGGGGTATATTGATTCCATTTCATAAAACGTAATCGGACTTATGAGATGTATACAGTTATATTCATCGAAATAAATTTATTACTGACAATGGATTTTTAAGGTTTTTTTTCCTAAGAATTATTATAATTTGCTTTGTATCATACACTGAGCTCTCATATGGACTAAATGTCCTTTTTGGAATAATCCCTACCAATTACAATCATCTGATTACATACATCTGATTAAATCCTTGAAAGACGAAATGCGTTATACAAATGTGTCCATTTTGTCAATCCATTACCAAAAGAAGTTCTGTATAAAACATTGTATTAAGTATATATCTATGACTGCCTTTATATGTTGGGCTTCTTCGCGCCAAAGCAAATCTTGCACTTCACATTTGTAGAAGAAACAACTAACAAACGTATTGTTGATGGTCCATGAGAAAACTATGCAAACTTCGCTACCAAAATTGCTTACTTTCTTTATGGGCACACACACACACACACACACATATATATATATATATATATATATATATATATATATATATATGTGTGTGTTAATTGAAGCAAACACATGTCGCGGTTAAGTTACTTTGACATAATGTTCTCACACTCTATTTCCGATTATCCTTCCCTACAACGTATTTCCTTCTTTGTTTATGTTTCCCATAATTCTAGTTGAAAATTGTGCAAGATTATTCTATAGATATTTTTAATAAATTTCTATTTTGGCATATGCTGTAACATATCTGATTTTTTGTAAACATTTCCTTTCGATTCATAAAAATAAATTTGCTGTTTATTTTGTTCCTGAACCTTTCAAAGTATACTTTATTCTGTTTATCTAACTTCCCTATTGTTTTCTTGTATATTATTTTATCTGTTATATTCATATGTACGATTACGGCATCTTTGCATCTATTTAATTATCTAATACACTATTTTATTCCTATCAGTCCCATTTGTTTTTCAGTCTTATATTTACCGCTTTACTTTAGTTAATTTATCTCATACTTTCATTTTATTCCTGTATTTGTTTATTCGTCTGCTCATTTTTTCCACATATATATATAATCTCTCAGAATTTCTGGGATGACAAGTTGGCATTATTTATATTCAGACTACAGTTAACATCTGTTATCACATTTTGGCTGTTGTGCGATCCGGGTAATTGAACCCTCTATTTAATTAATCTACAGAAGTTGATTGTTCTCAATCCACTTTTAATGTCTAGCAATATATCTTTAGTACTGTTCAGGTATTGCTTGCCTTGTTTCCACTGAGTCTAAGAATACATTACCGTTCCAGGGATTGAATTACAATTACTATGTCACTAAATTCAGGAAACAACGCTTTAATCTACTAGGCTATTTCTTGAGTCTAGATTGTCAAGAACTTGGAGCCTTAAACGTAATCTGCTTGCTGCTGACATACCTGACTACATTCACTGTGGCTTCTCTATTTTTCTCATTATTGCTACTGTTATCTCTATTTATTAATACCTTCCATACTTTATTTATATCTATGCCGTGCCTTCTAAGGGGGCTCTCGTTGTCTAGAATCAGACGTCTATCTCTCCAGTGTTCTGCCCTATTTAGTATTTTTAATTAATCTCCTGCAACTATTTAGATTATTCGGAATATTGTCCTCATCTTTGTCGCCATATATATTATAACGTTTCGGCTGTTGTACGCTCCGGCCTTCTTCAGGTGGTTGGAATGTCGAACTGAACCCTTTATTTCGCTCAGTGGGGTAGACTGTTCTAGTTCCACATGCTATGTCTAATGGATGTCAGTTATCAGTTATCTCCTGTTAATTCCCCTCACCAAGTTCTCCACCGCCTTAACCAGGTATTGAACTCACACTCTTTCGGTCCTGTCACTGGATCTAACCAATTCCTTTATCCACTGTGCCATGTGTCCTAGATTTCACTGATGCACTTTTCGATGTGCCTCCAGACTTAATTTTAAAGGGCAGTTGCCTACATCTTTGTAGTTTTTGCTACAACTACAGGGTATGGTATATAGCTTTTGGTCATGTTCTCCTTTGTGTTAGGTTCAAATCAGCGGATATTTTCCATGATGTCAAGCTGATTCTGAATATTGTCATGATATTGAATGACCTGTATATCTTCTGAATCCTGCCCGATAAGCCCTTAATATAAGGGAGACAGACGTTGGCAGGTTTTCCGGTTATTCACCTCTTCAATCTTTCTCTTTCTGTCTGCAGAAACTGATATTTGCAGAGTCGTCGTTATTCTGAAGAGTAACTGAATTTACCTAATCTCAATCATTTTGTATCTTGATGGATATGAAATAGCTATCTCAGAATGACTATATGTATCCAAACTCATTTCTCCATCACAGAGCCTAATCGATAACTACTACGAGAACATGTTTTCAATATCATTCTACAAACATGCACACGGAAGATTATATAGATTGATATATAGAAGAGTATGTCGCATTTAGTTTCCATTTCAAATTAACCTGAAACCACTTTTTACCAGTTGAACGCATTTTTCAGATAATTTCTCTTCGTTCTCATGATATTTGCAAATAAACTTTCTAAATAAAATATAGCTACTCTATTCTATCACTATCAAAAACTAAAACCCGCACCGAATTCCCACTCTGTTCTAATGTTAAATTTCAACTAAATAAACACTCTGATTTTTCCTAAGCTAAGCCGAGTATGACACAAATGCTAAAATGAATAATTGTGCTATTCTTCCTGCCTCGAAAAATTTTCATTAGAAGCCATAGTGTTCAACTCCAAATAAAATAAACTAACTCCTATCGCGAATGAGAAATAAACAAGTAACTCAGCAAAGATGCAAGCCCAGTCTTCCATGTTTGCTTCTTTGTTTATTCATGTAACATTGTTACATTCTTGCTATTTCACTGACAGTGATTTTCAGTTGTCTTTCAAGTTTCGCGCATGCGCTTTATCCCACTTACCTAATTTTCTTGTACTAATGGTGATAAACTATTTCAAGGCTAAGCAAGACGTGACTTTTTTTTTCTTTTTTTTTTTTTTATCAACGAAAATTTCTGGAATTATTTTAAAACAAGTGACTCTCGAGACTATTAAAAAGAAACAAATTTTATCGAATAAAGCAGAATTGAAAATGTTGCTTTTTATAGTAAAATTCTTCTTCGTCCTAACCAGATAATCTTTTGCATTTATGCTGTGGTTAGTAGAATCGACCAACAAATATCTGTTACCTTAAATCAATTTATTCGCATTCATTATTGCATTCATATTTCATTTCAAATCGGCAATACATTACAAACAAGTCGATAAGGAGATAAACTTCATAATTTTGTCATAGCAGACTGAGCCGATCATACATGACGACACTTAGACGAAATACATGATCACATGACTGATTATCACCAGATTTACTTGAAAAAGACAAAATAACTGTCGGTGATATTTTAATCCTCTCCATTACAAGATTCCCCTGACAACCCGCACAGTTCAGTATAATCTCTCAACAAGGCAAACAAACCGAATTAAATCCTATTAAATTATTTTTTTCATTCACATACAAACAAAAAATATCAAATATGTAGGCGTAAAACTTCTACGCGATATTACCAATTCCATTTATAGCATATACGAACAATTTGGTTTACGGCCATATCACGTTGAAACACCGGTTCTCATACGATGACTGAAATTAAGCAATACTGAACCTGATCAGTACCTAGATGGATGATCGCTCGGGAATGTCAGCTGCTGTACCCTTGGATCTGTGGGTAGTGTAACGGATAACGGGAATGCGAAGTCGGAGAGCAGTTTGAATTTCATTCGGGTTCGTAACATCCCATTGAAAAGGTATGAATCTACCTCTTCTCCTCCTAGCTAAGGGTTAAAAAGTAAGGACTGCATAAGAAAATAATTATCTCCAAAGAATTCTTATAATCAAAATGTTTCGGTTTTAAATGGCTTTAAAAAGATTGATCATTCGTAAAAAAAAAAAAAAAATCAGCCAATTAATCAAGAACAATTTGATAAAGACTGGCTACAAAAATATAAAAGATCAAGAGCCATACATAATTTCCTTAATGGGTGTTTATTTGCTTTCCGAGATTGGCGCTATGTAATCTTTCTAAAGTATGTAATCATTGACATTAGATCTTCACTGAGTTAAACGGATTTCTGTTCACTGTTCCAAAATTTAATCATTTAAGTTTTTTAATTTCTTCTTTAATTCCAAAAGATTACATTCTTGTTTCTGGTATTTTGACATTTAGGAAAAGATTAATCGGATTTTTTTTTTTTTTTGCAATTAATAAAAAATAAAAATCAGTATTAGACTAAAACTCATTGATTTTTTTTTTTTTTTTTTTTTTTAAGAAATATTTTTCTCTCGATATTTATGAAACACGATCAAAAGAGAAGGATATGCCGAATGGAAGAATGTGTCATATCAGGCTTCTAAATGAGAAGGGGTTGCCTGCCTAGAAAATCAGCATTCAAAAATTTTTATTTTTTTTTTTACCTGGATTCGAATTTCTATCACGAATGGGAAATATCTAACAAGATGCATAGATATCCTTCATCGTTTTATATTTTTATCCACATTTCCAAAAGTAAAAGCAAAAACTTCAAACTTTGTTCACTGAAAAACAAATTTTCTTGATATAAAAAAAAATCGCAAACATTTGTCACTCGCACGTGTTGTTTTGAGGCAAGTTTTGTTAAATTCAATCGACAAAACCTGTCTAATTTTTATTGTATTTGTTACAGTGTTGAGCATCGGAATTGTGAATAGACTGTGAATTTTCTGTTTTGTTTATCCGATTTGTTGAGTTTGACAAAACTTGTTCATTTTCACACACACACATATATATATATATATTTTCAAGTAAAAAATGTAGTTAGGATATAGACATCGAAAGTCCCAATTTTATATAAACATATACACATACATTTTAAGCTCTTCCAATATTTTAATTATTTCATATATAACACGAAACATAAAGCTCATCCATTACAAAAAGGATGATTGATATAAATAAGCTCAACAAAACCAAACATTAATCCAATTCCCAACTGCAGTTGAAAATAATTCATTTAAACTTAATATAAAATTTGTTACAATTATTTCTAAATCAAATAGACTTAATATATAAAAATAAATTTGAAACCAGGAATTTACACTATATTTTGTAATGTTTCCCACAAATACAAAAATAAAAGATTATATGAACGCAAAAGATCATTTACAAACCAACACACTCAGCGCATAAATCGTTCATCGTAATGAACTTGGCTATAATTTCGATTTAAAACACGTTGCTTTAATTTGAAGTGAAATTAATTTAGTAAAGTGAAAATGTTTAGAAAATGCACTGATTTATGAATCCGTCTCGTTACATTTGCGCCCAGGTTACATTTCACCTTCACTTTAACAAATCTTCTATTTTTACAATGTGGAATATTTAAAAACAACAGTGATTAGAATAAGAGCAAAGGCGTTGGGAGGTCGAGTTGGATCGACTGTGTGCTGTGCGTCTGGACACCTCGGACGCCAAACATTTTTAAAATTAGCGTTCCTACATCTGGAGCGTTTCCCCTCGTTGCATAATCATAATCAACGTTTACGCTTATATCTCCCCCCACTTCCCCTACATATATATAATTCCATTAACAAGAACATTACTCTAGTTCGATGAACTTCTTTTAGAGGATGAAACGCATTACATAGAATTTGTTCCGCTTTGTCATTCAATTAACTTACATTGTTCAGATATATAGAAAATTATATATCATATTCTCTTACAGAGAATGTGTGTTTTATTCATATTTATTAGTATTTATGAAAATGATAAAATGTAGATAACAATAATTATACTGTAATATGTTAGCTTTCGCCGTACTTTTGCAAACTATTACAATGCTCAACTGCTGTATTTTAATGCCAAAAAATATGAAGTAAAAAACAAATTTCTGAAAGAATTTTTAAAATTCTTTTTTAAATCTGAATTTAATACGAAATATTTTAATATTTTTCTATGAGTTTAGAATTATTTTAAGAACTATTAAGAATTAAGAAAGAATATTAAATGAATATATAATACGCTTTTTAGTTGCTGATTCCTGTTATATTTTCAATTGCAAATATAATTTTCATGTCATAATTATATACAATCTGACAAAGTTTGTGTGTCTCAGCAAAATAAAGGTAGCGAGATCGGTTTATCTACCTCTGACATGTTCAATAGTTATTGGTTATCGTTCTTTCCGTATGTTACTGGTCATAATGTCATAACTATATATAATCTGGCAAAGGTTTGTGTGTGCCTCACAAGCAAACGAAAAGTTCTTATGACATCATATATGTCTTTTACATAAATAACAAGCACTTACAGCCATATCACGTTCAAAAACACCAGTTTCTGTACGATCATCGAAGTTAAGCAACTTCGATCCTGGTTAATACTTAGACCGCTTGACAATAACATATGTTGTAAGCTTAGATGTGCGAGTGGTGTAATGGATCGTAATTGTTAATCGGAGAGCCGAGTTCCATTTTCAGTTATATTCACTTACGCGCAAATATCCTTGGAAAAGATATAAATCCACTTCTTCTCCTCCTAGCTATGGGTTAATTAGTAATAATTGTATCACTAAATCATTATCTCAAAAGATTTCTTACAATCTAAAAATATTTTCTGGCTTTAAATAAGCAGCATATTCGTGCATCAGAACCAAGCGGAAAGTTTCCGGAATTTACAGATATTACGTAAATAACAAGCACTCATGTAATAATCTTCTAATCTAAATAAATAAACGGAAAATTCTGTCTGTCCGTTCGTGTATCTGAAATTCCTCTAACTCTGGCCACACTTGCTCTACATAGACATATTATACTTTTTTGTAAATCTACTCTTCATCCAGTGCTTGAACATCCAGTATTGGGATTTTTGTCTGGATGAAAACAGGAAACAGATAAAAAAAATTCAAATTTTGAAATAACTGAAAAAAATTAGTGATTTTAAGTTTCTAATTCATATTGAGTTTAAAATAACAGAAAAATTAAAATTGTTTTAAATTCAGTTTTAAATATCTCCAAAAGTTTTTGAATTCAAGAAATCAATTATATTTTTTCAAAATTCCAAGAAATCAGAGTTAAAGTGATGTCAAAACCTCACATGACTTTAACACTGATGTCTTGGCATTTTCCGTAGAGTTTGTGATTTAAAGAAGTCAGTTTTCGCCTTGAATTGGAATTTCAGCTAAAATCAGACTTTCGGCTTGAATTGAACTTGTAACCCGAATCAGAATTAAAGTGAGGTTTTAAGTTCCATGGAGTGAATTGAAGAATTCAAAGTTATTTTTTTCAAAATCATCATTACTGTTGGCTAAGCTGGGTTAGAGATCCCTTTAGTTTTTTGTCCAGATACCAAATTAGCACCCCCACCCTGCTGCAGCGAGTTTAAAAGTATGTATGGAGTACGGCTTTTAAGTTGTTGTAAAATATCCGGACTTAATCTAAAATGTTATTCAATATCACTGAGTTCATCAAAGAATAAAGCATGTCACTTTTAGCCAATTGAAGCAATTTTTAATAAAATGTAGTGACTATATTATAAAGTATCCCAATATTTGGGAACTTCCAAAATCGTGGAGCAGATAAAGTCTAATTTAACTTCTGAAGTCATTTGTGGTAGAATTAGTTTGTGATCATTATTGTCTGCATTTCCTCTAAACCATTACATTTATGGGGTAAGTTAGAATGTAGGAGAAACTTAAACAGAAAAGGATAATTTGGAATTAAGATAGCAGCTTCTTTTTTTCTTTTTTCACCTAAACAGCATAGTCACATTTTTTTTCTGTCTTGCTTTTAAAATGTGCAACACTGGAAAACATTTCAAAATTTATAAAAGATATTTTTCTCCTTATTTAAATCTCTTACCTTGCTGAATTTTGCATGTCAAGACATTGGTCAAACGCAAAGTCTCTGGGACCCAGATTTGCATGTTTACCTACAAAATCTCAAGGCTATATAAAGTTGAAGTTTGTTATTTGAGGTCTTCAAAGAGCGTAATATGCTATTTCTAGTCAACTGAAGTAATTTCTAGCAATATTTATCAAGATATAGTTTGCTATAAAATACAAAAATATTTTTGACTTCACAAATGGTAAGGCCAATCAAGTCAAATGTTACCTCCCTCCAAGGTCAATGGAAATAGAATTTTGTGGCCTTTAATTCTATTGCAGTCAAGCAATTATATTCCTGGAGGTAACTTGAAACCTGGGACTAACATGGACAAAGAAATGACAATATAATTAAATGGTCACCAGGTGTAAATTTTAAGATTAACTGTATATTTTTAGCAAAATTAACTTAGAGAAACACGAACTACAAAACGGATTATGTATTCATTTTATATTTAGATTTTCATCTGCTCTAAATTAGCAAAAAACTGCAAAAAATAATAGTGGTTCTGTGAGTAAGTCATTCTTGCTCCAAAGAATTATGTAATCTAAGAAATAAGATATGTTGCAATCACATTCCTACAAATTTTCAACTCTATGTTTGAAACACAGTTCGAGTTAATTCTAAAGTAGTCAAAGCCCAGTTGAGTTCCTCAACTCTATTGGGCTGCCTGGTGTTCCTTCCTACAGGATTCAACTAAATATTGCTTCGTCCACCGCGAGGAAATTTGGCTCTCTGTGCCGCGCCAGGAAATTTTTCTCCCCGGAATCGATACTTCAAATATACAAATCAACCATTCGCCCTTGCATGGAGTATTGCTGCCATATATGGTCTGGGGCACCTTCTGTTTATCTCGGAGTTCTTGACAAGATCCAGAGACGGATATATAATATAATTGGCCCTGTTCTGGCATCTCGTCTACAGTCGCTCTCTCACAGACGCGCCGTTGCCTCTCTCTCTTTTTTACAAATACTTTCATGGTAATTGCTCCGATGAGCTGCTTTCACTGGTTCCCAGACTCCATGAATTCAAGCGCCCTACGAGGCTGGCATCCAGCTCCCATCCTTACACTGTAGAAACTTTTAAATGTAGCCGTCTCTTCTACTCCAATAGCTTCATACCTCGCACCTCTCGCCTGTGGAACACCCTTCCCAATTACTATTTCCCTGAGAGCTATAATCTCCAACTATTCAAATGTAATTTCAATCGACACCTCCAGTTACCTTGATCTACCCACTATCCTTCTCCTCATCCTTTCTTCTATCACTCCTATCTGCTCTCGCTCCAAATCTTCTGCAACCCCCTGCATTCTAGTAGCTTCACGCCTTGCTCGGGGCGTAATGCCTAAAAAAAAACAAAAAAAAACTTCATACTTCTCAGAAATCTCGATCTTCCAAATTTGCGTGGTTGAACTCTTCTAATTGTCAAGCAGTCTCTCCTACGTGTCACCGAAACAACTATCCTAACGTAGGCAAAAAAGGATCCACATAATTCCAATAGATTCGCCAATCGAATTCAAGTTCTTTTAATTCCCAATGAAATTTAGTTTTGCAAAGACCAACAAATCAGAAGGAAAATTTCTCAAAATCCTAAATCCCAGCTTAACTTTTGTCATGGCCAGCTCTGTTAATTATTCTGGTGTTGGATCCCCAAACAACCTTTTCATACTGGCATCCAATGGAAGAAGTATTGACGTTGTGTATCTGGAACTGCTTTCATATTAAGGAACTGTATCATATAATTATTAATATTTTTCACCAACAGTCTCATGTGTAAATAGTCTAAATATTCTTTTCTTGTATGTTGAGTAAGAGAAAATGTTATAGAACGCATATGTTTTTATAAGTGAAGTTATTATTCTCCGGGTAACGCCGGTATCCCTACTAATATTTGTGTGTGTGTTCGCGCGCATATATTTGAGTTATGCATGCAGTGTTATATTAGTAGGCAAATAAATTCGTCTCGGGCTCATGTGGGTTATTTTGTTCTGCTGTGGCAACATCTATATATGTTTTCTCTGTATCCAAGAATTGTCCTTCATTTATTCATTTTGTTATTCATGCCTACTAACATAAAATATTTTTTCTTCAGTGGCACATATTTTTGCAAACTTTAGTCTGTGCATTTACCAAAAGACGCTGATTTTACTTTATTTTCTTATATAGTCCAGTTAACATTATTGTAACTTGGAAGCAGTTAGGTGTCTTTGTTCATACATTATTCCACTGGATATTTTTTGTTTTTGTTTTTTCGTATTTTCATATTATGGCTGTGTAAGTATTGTTGTCTATTTGTGGACATTTTTCTTAGCTTCGCAAGCAATTGTCCGTCATAGTGTTTAAATAGAATAAAAGGAAACAAAACTAAAATATATCCTTCGTAGAGAAAATAACAATCGGGGTTAAGATCTGTTGCAATGCCTCGTCTGCGCCATCTTTATTGACTCAACTTGAAAGTGCATCGACGTTATTTTCTTCTGATAAGTATTATATAAAACTATATACGATTGTGTACATTACTATATATTAACTGACTGAGATTAGTACTAATATCATTTTGATATTAGATTTTGTGTGCATACGAATACACTGACTGTTATGCCATTTAACCTTTTTAATGTCGCCTCAAAATTAAACATTAAAAATTTTAATGGTACTTTAAAATCTTTTAACGAAATTACAGAAATAATAGTGGTTCTGTGAGTAAGTCATTCTTGCTCCAAAGAACTATGTAATGTAAGAAATAAGATCTGTTGCAATCACATTCCTACAAATTTTCAACTGTGTTTGAGACACAGTTCTAGTTAATTCTAAAGTAGTCAAAGCCCAGTCTATTCAACGAAAAAAACTTTCAAGAAAAAATTTTAATTTGTTCACATTAAAAATACTCTAAGCCTAAAGAAATGGGTATGAGTAAACTAAAAACAATTCTATAATTCCAACCAGATATTCTTTCCAGTGATATTAAAAAATAAAAAACAAATTTACGTTCTTTTCCTTTTACTCATAAATTTGAAAGTATAGTAAATGCTTCAGAAGTTTTAAATAAGTTCATTTATAATTTATTTGAAGATATGAAATATAAATCTCTAAATGTATTTTTTCATCTTTTCTGGTTTCGAAGTTCCTTTTATTGACTTACATGTCGCAATATAAAAAAGAAATATTGAAAAATTCAAATATTTTAAAGTAATTACGTCAATAGCTTAGCATCTTCTTTTTTTAAAAAAAAAAAAAGGAAAATATTTACATTCGTATTGTTTTTGTATATTTACTAATTTATTTAGCATCTGAAAAAATATTAAAATATATTAATTAAAGCTATTAGAAATAGCTAATATTACCATTAAGCTGGTCAAGGTATAAAAAGCGTGCGACTAAATGGAAAGAATAAGTCGTGTCACAGAAGTAAACGGCAACACAATTTTACAATGTTCACCCAATAAGCCACAAGAGCCACTCAGGATAGAGGCTTAATATAGGAAGTTATTGTATGAGCGGTTATAGTAAGAGTTAAGGAGTGCAGTTTATTATTATATGCGCGAAAGTTAACGGTTAAACCCGACTTTAGGTTAAAATTGTAGTGGTTTTTGGTAAGATGTTCGAGTGGAACTTCCTTCTTACTAATGAAATACGAAGGATGATTTATTTTAGTGTACATGATATGGTGGGTGCTACATGAAAAAGTTAGAATTGATTAAATGACATCTCCAGATGCCCTGACCTATTCCCTGTCCTTCTCTTCATCTTTTCCTCCATCACATCTCTTTACTCTCGCTCCCACTCTGTAACCCCTTGCGTATTAGTAGCATCCCGCCTTGCTTGGGGTGAAATGCTTAAAAAGAAAATAAAGAAATGTAACTCGTTAGAATATTTGCCATGGAAATAGCGACGACAGAGTAATGATAGGCGTGCTATGTTCAGTCTTTGGGAAATGGATTCTAGGGTGGAAAATAATTTCTAACTCACAAGGCCGTGTATACGCTTTTGAACTGGAAACAGAGAACTGGGAAGCTCCAGCCCAGATTTGGCAGCGGTACTCCATCTTTGGTTTGATCAGGCACTTGTAAATATAGAGGATAGCAGAAGTTGGATACTTACTCGGACAGTACACGGAACCGATCATTTTACAGCATCTTTAGTAATATCAGTATACCAGTTCCAGTTAGGCCTGGTGTGAACTTGAGTCCCAATAAGTTTTCAAGGCAAGGGGCCGCCTTGTGAGAACACTTGTTGATCATGATAGACGAAAATTCAGCCCTTGTTCGGTGATGATGAAACGTTATTAGTTTGGTTTTTAATGTATTGAATGTTACAAACCAGTTATTTCCCTAGGTTCTGCTCGTATAATGCTGCATCATTTGCATAGATAGCCAATAACGATAGGTGTATGCTCTTACTGTTAAATCTTTCTACATTATTAGACGATATGACCGAGAAGAGGGACCTTAGGAAACATCTGCATTGATCTCCTGTACTTCAGAATGCTGGCTATTCACAAAAAATTTCATGAACCTATGCGTTTCGAAGAACTTGATAATTGAGAAAACTCTTTCAGAGATTTCATAGCTGGAGAATTTGTGTAGCAACTCCCTAAGCTAGACCATATTAAAATCTTCGATATATTCAAGGCCTCATGATGTATATATTGTGTAATGCCTCAATGATTCTGTGGATAATGACGGAATATCAGCAGTAGAGCTAGAAGAGCGATAATGTATACTGTATCACTCAAGATGATTGTCACCGTTGAGTTGATCGACAGCTTTCTTGTTGATGATAGCCTCAGAGATTTTTTTTTTGTTTTTTTTTATACATTGATGGGTCCTCGATATTGTAACAGTATTATGCACTCACCTGCATTCGCATGATGTATACATTGTCTAGTGCTTCACCGATTCAGTTGGAAATGACTGGATATCTGCCGTGGACCTAGAGGAGTGATAATGCCTACTGTATCACTCAAGATGTTGTCACCGTTGAGTTGATTGACAACTTTGTTGATGTTAGCGTCAGTTTTTTATGATACATTGATGGGTCGACATTGCGATGGTATTGTGCACTTACCTGCATTCTTAAAAACAAGATATACAGGTGACACCTTCCGTAGACCGGGGAAGAATTTCTCCTTCAGTCAGTCGTTAAATAATCTTGCCAAAATTGGAGATAACTCCGGGCTAATGTTCTTAAGAACAACTACCAAGATTTTTCCCGGACCTGTAGCCTTCTTAGATAAAAGGCTTTTGATAAATTTGGAAACTTCCTGAGCCGTGATAGATATTACAAACTTTGTTCTCCGTGAGTGTGGTCGGGTAGGCAATGGTACTTTGTTATCTAACGTTGATTTAGAAGCAAAGTTCATTGCGAAGTGTTTAGCTTTATCTGACGAAGAGGAGTGCTATTTATGATAGCAGGTACTGACGCTTTGCCTCTATTGATAACTTGGTTAATTTTCAGTTTAGCACCAGCACTCAGTTCGCATTAAAAAATTTCTAGAAAACTTAAATTTAGGTGTAATTGTACATGATACATTCGAATGTTGCTTGATAAATAAATCTACCGTTTTGAAGTTATCGACAGTAAAATTATTGGCGTTCTTTGCATATATTCGTTGTGGAATAACTATGACTGGAATATTCACTTGTCTTGATTATTGCGCACGCAACGTAGTTCTCTTGTGCAGTAATTGAGACAAGTTGAAACAAGTAAGATCAGTAAACAAGGCCATTAACTACGTTCTCTTCCGCGCTTAGCTTTCCGCAGCGAATGTATACAAACAGCGCCAGTAATGGCTGCTGCCAACGACGCGAATGAATCCGAACTTTTATTGCCGATAACTCCAAAACGGTAGATTTTATCAAATTTATCAAGCCAGATTCGAATGAATCCTGTACAATTACACCTAAAATAAGTATTCTGGAAATTTTTTAATGCGAACTGAGCGCGGGTGCTAAACTGCAAATTAACCGATAATTTTGTTAGATTTTCCAGAACATACAAAAACGAAGTCTTTCGCATTCAACTTTGGCTTCAACAACTTGTACATAGTGCTCTTTGCATTTTCTCGAACTCCCTTGCAATGCAAGTATTTATGAATGCAGCATAGGACATATTAGATCGTTCCCTGTAATAGAAATGGTATCGGATACGGTAAGCTATGGCTGCAGCAAATTCTGGCGTGAACTAGGCCTGGCGTTTATGCTTTTATTTTTTTTTTTTTTCTAGTGGCTTAAACTTTCCATGTAAGGAAGGATCTATTCATAAATGAGGGCTGCAGTTCTGGAGGCACACATTTTTTTACGATTGCTAGAAAAGGAGTTTCCACCATGTAAGATATGAACCTATCTCAATCAGCTTTGGTGTTCTGAAAAGATCGTCCAAATAAATGGGATATCATGGGTTTGGCATCAACTTTAACACTGACCAGTGAGTGAACTGAAGTGCCCAATGGTGGTAACATTTTTGCGGAGCATTTTTCAGAGTAAGATGTAAAATTAAAAATTGGAATATTAAGCACAGGGAATAGTGAAAGGTTTTTAGCCAAAGCTACATCAATCAAAAAACTTTTATTATTCGAACTATCATCATCATCATTGTTGTTATATTTATTACAACGCTCCGGCCTTCTTCAGATGGTTGGAATGTCGAATTGAACCCTTTATTTCGCTCGCTGGGGTAGACTGTTCTAGTTCCACATGCCATGTCTAATGGATGTCAGTTACCAGTTATCTCCCGTTAATTCCCCTCTCCCAAGTTCTCCACCACCTTAACCAGGTATTGAACTTACACTCTTTGGGTCCTGTCACTGGATCAAACTAACGCCTGTGTCATGTGTATGAATTTCTGGGTATTATAAACCTAATGTCTCAGCAACTATTTTTTACCAGTTCTCATATTAGAAATTTTTGCTGTTATCATTTATGTTTTTCACCAGAGCTCATATTGCAATTTTCGTTCTTATCATTGCTTTTCTCTGGCACTCCTTATTACTGGTTCTCATATTGTATTCATTTCTATGCTTGGTCGGTTCAGGAGATTTTTGTGGCCTAGAATATGTGCTGATTCTTTAAGTTTACGAATTTTCCAATGATGTTCTTTGTCTATTATTTCAACCTGATCCCACAGAGGGCGGTGATTTCCCTTTTCTCTGCATATGTGGTCAGCCATGACTGATTTTTCCACTTCCCCTCGTGTTACAACTTTTTGGTGTTCTTGAAACCTTACCTTAAAGGGGTGGCCTGTCTCCCCTTTATATTTCTTTCTGCAGCTGCACGGGATAGTGTACACGCGGACTTTAGTCATGTTCTACTCTATGCGGGGGGGGGTCTTACTCGGGAGAGGTATCTGCGAAGTGTCGACTAGCTTTTGAAGATTGTCCTGTTATATGGACCGCAGATCCTTTGTATTTTCTCCGATCCAGTGACAGGACCCAAAGAGTGTGAGTTGAATACCTGATTAAGGTGGTGGGGAATTTGAAAGAGGGGAAATAACAGGAGATAACTTATAACTGATATCCATTAGATATAGCACGTGGAAATAGAACAGTCTACCCCAGCGAGCGAAATAAAAGGTTCAATTCGACATTCCAGCCACATGAAGAAGGTCGGAGCATACAACGGCCGAAACGCTGTGATAAATATAGCAACAAAGATGAGGATGATAGTCCAAACAATGTAAATAGTGTACATAATACCTCATCTCAAAAATATATATATTCACTTGTTTTGCCGCTTCTCTGAGTTTCACAGAAATCATATCCGCACATCAAGAGGCTTACTGGATATCAGCCGTGGACCTAGAGTGTAAAGGTTTGTTGGCAAAATTGTCTTTCTTAATATATACATTGCTTAAAATTTGCTATATTTATGACTGAATATGGCTCAGTATCAGAGATAAACTGTTAGTAGTGCTGAAAAGTGTGGACATAGAAATCGACATTGCAAGGTGACTTTGTTTCACGCCATCAACAATCACTGATAGTCCCATGCCTTGTTCATTTCTGTTGACACTGTTTAATACCACTCGACTTTTCATTCTCCTATATTTATTATATTCAAGAAATTTTCCTTACATTTATTTCATTGTGTAAATGACAATTTCAGCGGCCTCTGCTCGATGACCGGCCACATTTTTATTTATATTATAATAATTTCCATAAACTAATTACCACTAAAAATTATAGTTTCTTCCCTGCTTTTTAATTTTAGTTTCTTAAGAAAAAAAAAATGGAAAACCTCTGTAATTTGTAGTTACCAGAGCTGTAGTTGTTTCCCTTGACTAGGCATTTTTGTCAATTTTTAATTACTTAAATATTGCTAGAAAATCGGTATTCTGATGGGATTAAAATTGTTTTTTTTTTTTTTTTTTTCTCAAGTTAGCGTATTTTTAAATCATTTCGTTCCAAGCATGACGGGAATGGCAAAAACTAGTATGCATGGGTAGCGGTCACAGGGAATGAAAGTAAGAGAAAAGACTGAGTATAGGGAGGATTGAGGGAAGGGCAAAAGATGAACGGCATTCAAGAAGATAGATGGCGATTGACGTTGCATTTAAATTTTTGAAGATTGTAATTATTAGAGAAGCAAGTAAACAGGAGGGACTTCCACAGGCGGGAAGTACAAGAAAAGAAACTGTTGGAATAGAAGTGGCGGTTGTATTTAGCTATTTCAAAAATAAATGAATGGAACTTAGATGTCAATCTTGTAGTACGCTTATGTAGTCGAGACACCAGGGAAAAAAAGCAGCTATTTTTTAAACGGCATTGCGTTAACAAAACATTCTTAATGATATTATAAAACCTTTAGCCTCCGCCTCCACCCGGTAGGGTAACCACGTTTTAGTGGTCCGGTTCTCATGGCCTTAGCCCTATGATTAAAATGTCGTTTTAACTTTGCGCTGGTCAATGGTAACGATAATCCAAGCTGGTTGTTGGTTGCTGACCGCTTCGATCCAAACCAACTCTGCCCACGCTGTGTTCTTGATCTCAGAGCAGTGGAAAATGGAATGCCGTAGTCTCGCAGCGCTGGTTCAAGCCGTGGTGCGTGCTATATTAAGGAAAAAATATCTTCACGACAAACAATAAAACAAGGAATTCGTGGAGTTAATTTTTAGTTGATTTATATAGCTCTTGGTACAACAAAAATTAACCCTTCCCGCATCAATCTCTTTTGTGACACTGAACTTTGTCTAAACTTCTGGAGGGGCTGGAATCAGGAAATTTGGTTGGCAGCTGACGTAGACTTCAGAGGTACTCAATGCGGGATCTCAGCCTATAGTCTCTGATCTCCCCAAAGTCATCTGCTTATATGCACTTCTCCTATAATCGATGTTCGGCGGAAGGGTTCTAATTTCCCAAGAAAGGTATAAAGCCATTTTCCAATTTGCTTTACCCGCATGCCAGATTTTTGATAAAAAGTAAACTCTTGGTGCGTCATTTCAATTTGTAGGGGTGAGGCAACCATTTCTTCACTTCCACATTACCAGGGAAAATGTCTTCTATTCTCTCTTTCTATCTCTTCCAGTGTATATTTCATTTTGGGCTTAACCATTTTTCTGCTTAGAATTAATGTTTAATCACCTCACGGCTTCAGTGTCACAATATTTTCTGTTTTATTGTAACAAACATGCAAACATACAAAAATGGAGTCATTATTATAAGTAGCTTAGAAAATCATTTTTCGCTATTTTTATCCATTTCTTTCTATATTTTTCACCTGTATATGATAGCTGTACATAATAAAAATCGACTGCATTTGAATGATTTTTTATTCTAATTGTATCCTTTGAATCAGCATAGTGTTAACGAAGTACGCTAAACCAGTGTTGGAAACTCGGTAAAACTTATGTTCTCATTGTTACGCGCTGTTTAAGAGTAAATGGAAAATTACGATTAGCATCAATGTTGGAAATCACTACTATTTTTTTAAATTACGATTAGAAAATTTGTAGAAATCAAAAAGAAAAAGATGCGTCAATTTTCGATAATATAGCTTGCACTTAAGTACATAAAATTTTTTCTTTATTTTTGAAGATAGCTCAAAGAATGAATCCCTTTGATTAAATAAAGTGTTGATTGCTTAATTATATAAACAGATTTCATATCACACCGAGTGCACTTCGACAATTCAAAATCATTTGAGAGACTGGAATATCTTTGAAAACTTAAGTTTTTGTAATTTTTTTTTCTTTCAAAGACGAAATTTTCGAACAAACGACAATTATCTACACAGCGAATAATAAAAACAAATATTTACAACAATTTTTCCAGTTCATCTACACACTTGATCTTCTATATTTTTAATTTAAAAACAAAATATGATTTTCATAAAGATTCCACTATTATTGAACTGGTTAAATCGATACTTCTAAAAGTAGAAATTGGAGAAGATTCTTGTTTTTGCTTTTCACTCCACATATCTATACGTACGTAAAACCCTTTGGAAAATTTATCTGTGTGGGCGTATTACAGGCGATTAAATATTACTTCCACCTCTCTCTCTCTCTCTCTCTCTTCCCCACTTCATTCTGTATATTATGGATGTGCGGGTGATGTCATTGATAACGGCTCTGAATAAGAAATCGGAATTTCTTATATTCCCTTACACGCGCATGTTCTTGGGAAAGTTATGAATCCATCTCCTCCCGCTCGACTATGGGATATTGGTTATTCTCAAAAATAATCACTCGCAAATAAAGGATTATTCTTACAATCCAAAATATATCAGATTTAATTAATCCGTAATGGGTTGATAAGCTGTAAAAGCAGTTATTCTGCATGTATGTACAGTAGTTAATAGATATTCCCTTGTTTTTGTGTACACTAGAATTTGTGCTTATGTTCGATAAAAGTAAGTTAAAAAAATATTGTATATGCTTAATATTAACAAACAAGACAGACTGCTTACATTTTCTTTTTAAGCAAATCGCCCCAAGCAAGGTGGAAGTGCCACTAGCATATGCAAGAGGTTACAGAGAGTAAGAGTAAAGGGGAGTGTTTGGGAAAAGGATAAAGAGAAGGACAGGGATCAAGGCCAAGGAATCAGAAGATGTCGATTGACATTACATTTGAATATTTGAAGATTATAGCTATCAGGGAAGTAAGTGGTAGGAAGGGAGTTCCACTGACGGAAGGTGCAAAATAAGAAGCTGTTGGAGTACATTTAGCTGTTTCGACATTGAAAGCGTGGGACCGAAATGCCAACCTAGTAGCACGCTTAAATTCATGCAGTTTGGGAACCAGTGAAAGTAGCTCGACGTCCCGTTATTCTTAAACAGACCTTCAGATCGATGTTTTGTTTACTAAGAATAAAATAAATAAAATTAGGAATCACTCATTTTCTCCATTTAATCATTTACCATTTTACAATCATGTAAAAGTAAAGACATTGAAAAATATGTTGAAAATTAACATATGCTTTATCTCGAATGAATTTTCCTACTTATATTTTGTTCAGAAGAGAAAACCCTTTTTTTCGTTTCCAAGCATTCTTCTTGATATATATTCTTGATATATATATATATTTATATATATATATATATATATACACACACACACATCATGGTCGTCTATCGTAGTCCAAGAAATTTGATGTGAAAGTCCTTGAGCATCCATAGGATTTATGAAGCAGAAGTCAGTTATGTTGGTACGGTTGCAGGTTGGGTAGAGAACTCCACTTGTTAAAACGGGGGTGCGCTGCTTCCTGTGTCTCGCGTAGCTTACGTTGAGACGTAACTCCACTGTTCTCTACAAACGCACCTCTGTCCATCAACGACAGATGGAAAGAGCACGCCAGACAACTTTCAATCTCCTTCTACTCTTAGCCAATCACCACTTGACTAGATTCACCTTCAGAAACCAGAACATGAGTCCTTTAACAATTCCCAATCTCTGGCCGAGGTTAGAACAGCTATCAAGCATATGAACTGTAATAAATTACCTGGTAAAGCCCTCAGTTAAAAATCACTTGAAACATTCCGTGAAGTTCTGCTCGGTATTTTTCTTCAATGTTCAAGAGCCACTCAATGTAGATGGTTACTGTATGAAGTGTTTGATAATGTAAAAGGAGAAAGTAAGAAGTGAAGATTATGAGTTTATGTAGTATAATGATTGATCCTTGATTTGAAGATCTTAAGATTGCAGTTTTCGTGGAATCGTCCACGCAGGAGTCTGTTCCGCGGCTCTCCAGGGTGCAGGCCTAGGTAATGGTGTATAGAGGCCGTGTTTTACCCAGACCACATGGCTCCCCTCTCGGCTGCACCGACAAGATCCAAGGGAATGCAGGTTATTATATTTGGGGCCGACTTGACTGCAAGAGTTGCTTTAAGGTTGTCAGTATTGACAGCCAACCGCCTTCGAGGCTCCTCTCCCGTTTTTTCTGTCCGGATTACCATAGCTTTTTTTCGTCTTTGGATATGACCGCAAGGCAACGGATGTTTAAAATCAGTGTTTTCCTGATAAGTTTTAGTACTAATTTTCTAAGCGTAGCTTGGATGTAGCACAAGGTCAAAAGTATGGAGCACCCAGTGAAGATCGAACTCACACTTCAGTTGTAACTGTTTTAGCGAAACAAGGTTGCTAACCA
>CAHIKZ030000727.1:105000-122500 GCA_903632075.3 Acanthosepion pharaonis | reverse complement strand
CTTTTATTTCGTCGCTAAAGTGTTATTTGGGATAGTTTTTATGGAATGCCTTATTTATATTAAAAACAAAAAAACAAATCAAGAGTTTCTTTTTCTTTTAAAAATGTTTCTTTTACTATTTCATAATTGGGGGGAAAAAACTCACAGCTCTAGAAATTCTCTTTATGCCAACATGTTGTTATAATAATCCATCGAAACTTTTGACTAATTATTCAAGAGCTTACGTATAAAATTATATCTCGACAAGCAATTACGCGGAAATCAGATATTTCCAGCTTTAAATGACATTTTCTGTTTAATTCTCGTAAAGAAGACAAAAATAGAAAAGTTTGTGGGAAGACGATATTTTAAAATGAAAATACCGGAACAAAAGATAAAGGAATTAAATTAAAAATAAAAGGGTCGAAAAAAAACGGAATAATATCTTTTAACAATAGATTTTAAGGTTTAACAATCCCAGCTTGTACATTAATCGAAATACATCAATAACTGAAAACTAGTTGAGCGTTTGTATTTCTCTCTCTTTTCTGATATGTTGAGTCAAACTTAATTTACTGATAAAAATAACTGAACACGCCGCAAACATTTCATTATAAATAATACTTGCGGAATAAAATAAAATTATTTATATGCGCTTTCTATTTAAAAAAAAAAAAAAAAAAAAGAAAGAAAAAAATGGTTCAACTACTAATTTAGTTAGAGAATTATATATTTCTATTCAAAGCGCTAGACATTTTGTCTCGAATCCAACAGGTTACTGGATTTCTTTTATTCTTTTTTTTAAGTACATTTTCTTTCGTTAAATTTTTATCGATTCTGTGTTTTTATATGAAGTTTCAACATTTTCCTTTTTTCTTTCATTACATTTCCTCTTTTCATTCGCTTTGCTCTATTTATGAACGCATTTGTTTTGTCTTCAACATTTCTTCTTTGTTTCCTTTCTCCATTTATCTTTTTTACTACTCAGATCATTTCTATACTTTTTATTTATTTATTCATTTAAGAAAATCTGTCTAATATTCATAAAACTACCATAAAACTGTCTATTCTACTATTTTAATATTGTGCCATCTTAACATGAAATTCAATTTATTATATATTCGAGGGTTGATTGATAAATAAGATCTCCAGTGTTATAAAAGATGTAACTGGTATCAAAATAAACTAAATCTTTGTACAAAATGACAGGTTTATTTTTCAAAATTCTTCTTAAAAAGACGAAAAAAATAATAAAAATAAGTTTCTTTATTTCGAGAGATGTGAAATGTCCAGCGAAACATGGAAAATTAGTTAATATCACAAATGAACAGATTGACTAATCTATTAAAATTCTGAAACTTCTGCATTATTTTACGTAGTGAGTGTTGGAGAGCTGTGCGAACGGTATGTTAATTGGCTCCCGAAAACTCCACAACCACAGATTCTCTTCAATAATGCTGATTGTCAGAGATACAATCTAGTCTAATCACTGCTATATATTGTTCAATTGTGACCGGGGCGATATCATCCCTGAAATAATAATAATAATAATGATAATAAAGGAGGATATGCTGTAAAACAGAAAACACCAAATGAAAGAGAGGCGTTTTCGGATAACCAAGATGTTAATATGCTGTAAAAACTTTGAAATGTAAATGTTGCAGAAAATTAATTTAGAAAACGAAATACAATCTTTTTGTAAGTGTACAAAGGATATCAGATTACTAATAGAAAATTACTGGAACAATAATAATTTGGAACTTAAAAAAAAAAAGAAATGGATTTTGACACTATAAGAATCGAAGTTAAACTAAAGGATGTTTTTGATGTAGAATTTACTTTTGAAACAAGACTCACTGTAGTTTACAAAGGGCGGCAGAATAATTAATTGAGATGTGATAAACAATAGCGTCTTGCTGTGAACCTTGGAAATCAATCGATGAAAAAGTAAATTATTCTCGGTAGTATGTCAGTACGTTCGCGCTAGAAAAACAGACACGTCACCAGTCTGGGACAGGGAGGCCGGTTCTCTTAATAAAGGGGCGAGTCAATCGGAGGCGGCAGAGAGGTTTGGGGGTTCGACTGTCTTCGAATGCAGTCGAACTGAGTGGAGAAACTTCAGAGATTGAAAAGGAAGCGTCCGCTGTGTGTTACTGAAGCTGAGAGTGAAGAAGCGAAATACCACTGTTAATATCTAAGTACCGCTACTCCTGCTGCTACTAATGCTACTACTGAGAACGGGAACATCGAAGGCTGTAGTAGTTGCGCTAAGAACAGACCAAACCGAGTTAAAACGAAGGCCACATCTCTCCTTTACCGAAATTATTCGAAGTATTTGTGTTTGTTTGGTTATTATTAACATTCAAGAAGCATTCAACCTAGTGCAACAAGGATTATTTTTGTGCGTTTGCTTTTATATATAAAAAAAACTTTTGTTCTTTCAAAATTGAATCGACTTGGCTATATTTATTTTTCTGTTAACCCGATTCTCACCCGACGAACTCGCAGGTGGACCAACGGGGAGCTTCCGGGTTTCTACGAACTGATGACCCCTCTCCAGGATCAAAAGAATCACAACGTTGCTGAACGGTGGCTTCGAACTGACAATGGGAACCGGAGACACCGGTGTCTAACCTGTAATACTGGACTATACCGGACCAACGGCCAGTCTTGTGGAGTGCGTCGGTCTAGTGGAGTGAAGATACGATGTTACACAACAAAAATAGAATGTATATGAAATCAGGTTATGATAAATGAGTCTTTTTATTAATCAATAGTTGTTTAACAAAAGAAAACCGACTTTAAAGGATTTGTTCATTTCTCAAAAATTCAACTGCTTAATATTTCGATCATATATGCATACATGAAGAATTTATAAAGAAGGAAAAACCTAAAATGGATTTTAAAATTATTACGACTCAAATAATATAACCTTCAAAATTAATGCATGCGTGACATTAAAAGGGATCTTTTTTAATCTGAATCCTCAGAACAGTTGGCCATTCATTCAAGGCATTAATTTCACTGACTAAAATCCCTAATTCATTAATACAAATGAGTTTTATTTTATTTTTTCTTCCATATTTTTTAATGTTTTTAAATTTTCCACTTTTTATAAGTTTAATCTTTTCGACTTTTCTCTCCTTTTTTATTTTTTTTTCTTTCCCGTCTTTGTTTCCTTTTTACTTTTCTTTCTCGTCTTTGTTCCTTTCTTTCAATATTTCAGATCGATTAAACAAAGACGAGAAAGAAACAATCTCCATACTAACCAGATATGTTCAAACCCCTAATCAAGTTCATTAATTTATGTATTTGTGATGATTTTGTAAAAATGGTTTAACTGTATTCTTTGACTGATCAAAGAATGTTAAAATTTCTTTTATGAATTTCGTTCTGAAGTCATAAGGTTTCATTATGCAATCTTCTTAAATTTCCAGTCCCAACAACTGTATTCTTTGCTTAATTTTTATTTGTTTCATGTCGTAACAAATTACTAAAATACAGCCAAGGTGACAGTTTCACAACATTTTCTTTGCCTTACCATTTATGCAATACTTCAGAATTTCTCCTTCTACCACTTCCCGTACGTTAAAATAAGAGCTACGTTATTCCATAATTCCGCAAATCCAATTTGCTCCCGATTTAAAAAAAAAAAACACATTAAAGAATCTGTCTATATTTCTGAGATGAGGTATTATGTACATTATTTACATTATTCGGACTATTGTCCTCATCTTTGTTGCCATATTTATTACAACGTTTCATCCATACAGCGTAAACAAAGGGGTCGTCCACTGTTTCCAAAAGTCGTAAGTGGCGACCCAGAGACATTAAAGAATTGGTCAGTATAAGTAGTACCCTACAACGTAACAATTACCCTGGATACATGGCAGCAGCCCCCAAAAAAACTGTGATAGGCGGGTACAAGAGGAGGACAACAACACTCAGAAAACAGTCTTATGTGAAGGGGTTATCAGAGAGAATACAAAGGATCTGCAGTCCATATAACATCAGGACAAGCTTCAAAAGCTTGATGACACTTCGCAGATATCTCTCCTAAGTAAGAGCCCCCATAGAGGAGAACACGACTAAAGATTGTGTGTACGCTATCCCGTGCAGGTGCGGAAAAAATATAAAGGGGAGACAGGCCGTCCCCTTAAGTTAAGGCTTCAAGAACACCAGAAAGCTTAAGGTATCAGCACATATGCTAGGCTACAAAAATTTCCTGAGCCGAGCAAGCATAGAAATGAATACAATATGGGAACCAGTAATAAGTCCCAGAGAAAATCGATAATAACAACAAAAATTGAAATATGAGCTCTGGTAAAAACATGGATTGATAACAGCAAAAATTGCAATATGAGCACTGTTAAAAATGGTTGCTGAAGACATTAGGTTTATAATATCCAGAAATTCATAAACAGATGTCCTCAAGGACACATGGCACAGTTAGATCCAGTGACAGGACTTAGAGTGTGAGCTCAATACCCGGCTAAAGTAGTAGGGAAATTTCAGAGAGAAATTAACAGGAGATAACTGATAACTGACATCCATTAAACATGACACGTGGAACTAGAACAGTGAGCGAAATAAAGGGTTCACTTCGACATTCCAACCACCTGGAGAAGGCCGGAGCGTAAAACGACCGAAACGTTGTAATAAATATGGCGACAAAGATGAGGACAATAGTCCGAATAATGTACATTAAAGAAGCGAATAATAAATCTTCTCTGTGTCATATCACTTCATGACGTGCGATGATAGTTCTCCACAATTTCCTATCCTTTGTAGCTGTTATCCAATTACACAAGCTCCTTAGGTATGTTGTTCGCTGTTTCGCCCTCTTGCCTGAATATGTGATGTAAGTGTTAAATTTTCCAAGCCTTCTTTCTTCGTTTCATACAAATAAATACCCTCATTAAATAACTGATCTTGTATCGAATTTCCATCATATAAAGATATAACTTGATAACAACGATGAACTTCATTTCTCAAGAAGCTTGGCAATCCGAATCCTACAAATTATGTAATGTTATTAATAAAGCTTTCAAGTTACAGTTTGATAATTATATTTCTTCACAACTTTATACGATTTAAAATTCGTAAACAAATTACCAATAATTAATTATTTTTAAATAATAAATAAAATACGTCCAAAGAACTTGTTGCAGTGGTTTTCATTAATCATAGTTTTGTAAATCAATATTCCACCATTGATATCGAATTCCAAATATGGCATTCTACAAAATACTTCTCTAACATAAAATATATTATTAAAAGAAAACTTACAATGTTACTTTGTAGTTAGTTTATGTGACTGTTTAATATGTCCGTGATTTTTTTCTCTCAATGCAGTACTTTTCAAATATTCAATAATCATTGTATTTTAGTAAAAAAAAAATTTCTTTTAAAAAACTTAAGAAAAAACAAAATTGAACAGAATTTTTCTGGTCTAAAATAGTTTTTCGAAGATAAAAATAGAATATTCCCGAAACCTAAACTTGAAGCGAAGCTGTTTAAGTTTCTCATAACACTTTTTTTGTAATACACTCTAACAGAATTTCAAATGAACCTTTGCCATCTTTAAAAAAACTGGGGTCCATTTTCTTTGTTTACCATTCCTAGATAATTAAGGAATAGGTTTTAAAACTAAATTTTGAGAAATTTCCTTTTGTTTACATTATTCTTTTAATTCCAAAGTGAATCGTATGAATATAAAGCAAATGTTAAAATGCTGTTGTGAAAATGAAAATCTTTAAATGTTGCGCGTATTTAAACAATGAAGACAAATTAATTAGATTCTTAAGAACATTTGCCTCGTCACCGTTTTCGCTCTAAAAGGGACCAGAGAATTTGTACATTACTTGAACCATGGAACTATGAAAAACTTCCAATACTTCCATAGTCGGTAAGTTTGGCTATGAGCCGAGTTTTTTCCTTTTATCATAATAGGCTTGTTACCAAAAAGAAATGGTTCTGTGAGATAGAAGACAAGCAAATTTCGCCTTTTGCTATATTTGGTCATAATAAGTCTGGTACCTGACTTTGTAACTTTCCAACCAATCACTGTACTAACTTTCAGATGCATCATTGTCCATCTCTTCCTCTACTCTGTATCTTTCTTACGTAAGTTTCTCCATTTTTATCTTTTGATACTCTCATCGTTTTATTTTCAGATTGTCGAATTTCTTCTCATTCAATTTTCTTTTAAATTCACATAAATATCCTCTCTCTCATGATTATCGTCTTCGAACTTTCATTTTTTTATTTTTCCTAAATGTTGCCCCTTTTGAGATTTTCTTTCTCTTCAATTTATACCCTCTCTCTCTCATATATATATATATATATATATATATATATATATTTCTTTTTTCTTTAGTTTAATCCAGCGTAATCAATCGTAATTTTGTTCCACTTTTCCTTTCCTTTTCTTTACTTCACTTCCTCTCTCATTTCTCCTTTTCTGTCCCTCTCACTTCACTTTTTCTATGCCTTTTCTGTCGTTTCTCTCTGTCCCTCTCACTTCTCTATTTCTTTTACTCTTCCTCTCTAGCTATCTCTCTCTCTCTCTCTCTCTCTCTTTACTTTTTTTTCACTTCTCTTTCCTGTCCCTCTCTTACTTTCTTTCTCGGTTCCCTTTTCCTTTTCCTCTCTATTTTCTCTATTCTTTTCACTATACTTTTTTTTAAACTATCCCTCTCACTCTATATTCTTTTCCTATTGTTCTCTCTCTTCATTTCTTATTCATCTTTCTTTCTTTTTCTGTCTTTCTTTTCCATTACGTTTTATATCCTCATAAACTCGTTGCCATTTATTTTCTAAAATACCTTCTTCAGTAACTGTGTTCTTATTTTTCTCTTTGCACACGAATCAACGCCTCCTTTTTATTACTGCAAAATCTGTAATTTTTCATTTCTCTCAAAACAAATTCTGTTAATGCGTCTACCAATTTATAGATAGAGCTACCCGAAATTCTTGACCGCTAACGGGGAAAGATTTTGGAGCACTTGTATTCCACAATGCTAATCTTCTGACCTTAATATTACATATCCAGGATAGCTTAATGTTATTTTTTATTTACTGACATATATGTGTAAATGTGTACATTTATGATTGCGCATGTCTATGTATATACTTACACTAATCTTTCTTTGCAAATTGAACCGTACAGAACCAAATTTACATGTGCATTACCCCTTGATACTTTTCTATAATCATCTGTTCATACTTCATGGTGAATTGGCATAAAAGAATTCTTCCCGTTTTCATAATGGTAAAGGCAGTTTAAAAATATTATCTGATCGTGTAGTGACGCCATGGATTTAAAGACCTTCTCTTGACTAATATTAAACTGATTTAGAAGTAGAGATGAACAGGTATTAATGTGACCTCGCACTTTATATAATGGTAATAATGATAATAGCCGTTTCCTGATAGGGAAACATTCGGCATTCATTGAGAAGTTATAAATCTTTACTCTTAAAATGTTCTCTTAAAAATAGGTCTCTCAAAACCACTGCTATCGCTCTTTCTAATATTTATAGGGGTGTCCTTTTTTTTTTGAAAGATGGTATAAAGTCAACATCTTGATTATTCTATCATTTCTCTTCGAGTTATATGTGATACCCGTTTTAATAATCACTGCTATTGAAAGTTCTCAAGTAATGTGGTTTCTGTTGTTTTGGTAAGGTCCTCTGTAATTCTGTAACACGAAATTCGAAGAAGGATAGTCTTCTTGAAGACCTACAAATATTTATTCCCGAAAAGACATTTTAATCATTGATCTGAGAAAATGTTTGTAAACAGCATATAATTTAGACATTTCTCGACGTGTTGAACACCATGCATGACATCCATATGAGAGTCAAAATTCGAGTTCTTAGGTTAGTGTTTTGGTTTTTCAGTGGTGTTGGGTGAAACTAGTCCTAGTGTAGCCTATTCTATGTTCAATTTTCTTATCTCCTATACTAATTTTGTTATAACTGATCCATACATAGAGGTGTTTGAAGTATTTAGCATTTACTACTTCTGTACACCCCGCTTTCCGCCGTTTCGTCTTCAGGTTCCTTCAGACCACCGTGGTTACCATCTAACAGCTGACTCCTCACTCGTTAACGCGTTGCTGGTTTGTTGCTGGTATCGTAATGATGAGCACGGCTCCACTCTATCTAGCTGGCGTTTGTCTTCATGATCCTTCACGCCTCTGCCATATTGTGTTTTTTTTGTTTGTTTTTTTTGTTTGTTTTTTTTTTATCTCGGAGAGTGAGAATATCGCTGATGAAGTAAACTGAAGTGAAGAACGGGTCGACGGCTACGAGTTGCATAATAAAAAAAAAGAATTATTTGGAATAAAGTATTAACTCTGGTTAAAAATGTAACAACGATTTGGTTTTCATGATTTTTTTTGTTTACAGCGGTTTTAACCCTTCCTACTTATTGTGGCACCTTGCATTATTAGAAATATTCATAGAAATATGATTTAATTTTTTTTTTTTACTCGGTTTACTAAACAGGTTGTGGAATTTTTTTAAACGGAAAATAATTGAGTTGAAAATAATTCACTAAGATTGTACTTAGACGATCCTAAAAGAAAAGAAAAGAAAGAGGAAGAAAAAGAAAAAAATAGAAAGAAAGAGAGTTGGATGATGCATGACCCAGTCATAAGCGAAGATAAGTGTCAGAAAGATATCTTGGCCTGCGTGTGGCCGAATTTTAAAGGACAATAGAGAATTGTTATTTGAAATGAAAAATCATTAAGAGGGAGAAAAAGAACCAGGCTTGATGACAGTGTTTTTGGCAATTGATAAGAAAATCGGTCAAAGCACCTAGCCTACTTTTGCGTGGAAAGACTCATTGTCAAATTGGAGAAAGGGAAATTTTTAGAACAATAGAAACGAAATTTTTTTTAATCGGAGAAAAGTGTCTTTTGGGTTGAGGGGAGTGACCGGTGGAACTATATACAGATTCTGACCTATTAAGAATTGGAAACCCATGATAACAAAGTGGGGACATTTTCAATGTAGATAATTAAGATTTTCTGACTGTCGGGTCTGACAAAAACAAGAGGTGAAAAAAAACGATTGTCTCAGTTCACAGATAGCGACAATATTCTTCCCTGAAGTCACATCGATTAGCGGCAGGCTGTTTGACAGAGCCCAGGTGAGAAAAAGCCAAGATTGTCATTTTTTCGTACGTGCAAAAAGGGCAAAATTGGATTTTGTTTTTTTTAAAACAAGAACGATGTAACCACGCCCGAAAAGAAGAGAAAGGATGCTCGATCAAGAACCATTGGTCGGAAACGGTCACGTGATCTGCGGAAAAGAAGAGAAAGAAGTGCTCGATCAGGAATCATTGGTCGAGAGCGGTCACCTGACATACGAGGGACCGGGAAAGATGGGTGTGCGCCTCCCCACCAAAGGCACTGTGAGGAAGTAGGGGTGAAAACAATAGCGATAATGAGAAGACAGAAATAATGCGACTTTTGGAATTATCGAGAAAACCCTGACGCCGACAGACCCACCCCAGTTTGTTGCGGCGTCAATAAAAGCAGGACCCCAGTCGACAGAAATCAGTTGGAGTGGAGTTGCAGCTGACCGCGGGCAGGGAAAGAGCCTGAACGCGGGCATCGGGCCCGATTCACTCGCCCCTTTGCGGGCAAAAAAGAATCCTCAGACAAGAAATCCTTCCAGCCCAAGTCGAAGACAGAAGAGTTCAGCCCCGACGGCAGCGAGAAGAGATCACCTCGACGACAGAGAGTTGCGGCAAGAAATCCTTCCAGCCCAAGTCGAAGACAAGAGAACTTCCAGCCCAAGCAGACGAAGAAGATTACCCGAAAGCCGCAGAGAAGTTGCACCCAAGTCGAAGACAAGAGAACTTCCAGCCCAAGCAGACGAAGAAGAAGATTACTCGAGAGCCGCAGAGAAGTTGCAGCCAAGTCGAAGACAAGAGAGAAAGTCGAAGACAAGAGAAGTGCAGCCAAGTCGAAGACAAGAGAAGTTCTATCTTAGTCGACGAAGAAGAAGAAATACAACCCAAGTTGAAGAGAAGAATCAACTGCGAATGATCGATAGAAATTAGCCACAGTGTCGAACTAGACCACACTCCGACATACATAATTCTGAAGAGTAGACAACCTGAAATCTTTAAGTTGTATGATAGAGGCTTGGTGCCATAGTCCACAAAGCGGGTCGGGAAATAAGAACAATTTTTCTTTATGTAACGGACATTAGATATAAAAGGTTGTCACCCTTTTTATCAGTAATTTTTGTCTCGTGAGTTTTTTTTTTTTTTACTTGTGTTTTGCCACCCCGTCGGACTCAACTTGTATCGGCCCCAATCCCTGCTGGTCCTGTCTGTCTAAGATCTAAACACAGCGTGGGTAGACAGACCGGAGATCAGTACAGTTGCTTCAGTAACCAGGTATTGGAAGCGAGTTGGGAAAGGCGAGGCTGGTGATCATCCAACCAAGGGGTTGGAGCGGCACGCTTGGAACCAGGAGGAGCGACCAGGAGGAGCGACGTCACAGTTGGCGCCGTAACCAAGGGATTCGACCCTGGGCCAGGTGTGTAACCGTCACATTATAATGAAATGACACATTTTTGCTATAAACATTTATAGTGGTACACTTCTTTAAGTTGACACCCCTGTTAGACTGTTATTTTAAAACAGTGAAAATAATTGCAATCGGTGTCTATACCTTTTTGTCTTCAGCCAGTCAAAAAATTTAAAAAAAATAAGAAACAAGGGAAAACAACACGTGACATAACTGGCGGACTTAAGCAAGTGGATGACAGAAGGTAGTCTGGGGGAGGAAGCAGAGGGAAGGAATTCGTTGAGGGATAGAAGGAGGTGGAGAAGCATGATCGCCTACGTCCTGAAAGTACATGGCACATAAAAAATAGACTAGTGACTAAGATCTGTCCCCCGAACCGTACCTCAGATCTTTACTAAGATGGGTTCGGTCCAGAGCACATGATGTTTTTGCTATCTACGAGAAAGTATGCAAGACTCCGGTATTTGTTTTGGTTGCTGCTATTTTATTTTTTGTGTTTGTATGTCTGTTTGTATTGCATTTCTGTTGCACGCGTGACATTATAATACGACATGCAATAAGTAAAATCTAGAATTAGTTGATGTTAGATAATCAGTTCGTGTCGACTAGGTTTTAGGCTCAAGAAAACAAATTGAGATGGGTAAAGCATTCTCGAAAATCTCTCACGAAAATAATATTCAATCTGCATATTCTCTTGTAATAGAAGATTGCTCTCATCATATATCGATGAGCTACCAATGTTTATTTTTAAGATTTACATTTTCTTTTAACTTTGTGTGTCTGATAGATCGATTGACAGAACTGTAGAGGCTGAGACAGATATGAAATGTCCAAACTAGAAATATAGATATAAAAAGTCCAAGGTAAAAAGATGGATAGGGATAGACTCAGATAGAAAGGAGATTAACTTCCTAAAATACCTTTTTAGATCTTCGATTCCATCCATTACACTCACTTGATCTGTTAAATGTTGCTAGTAAACAAAATGCAAAATCATGATTATAACGTTTGGTGCTAGAGCCAACATAACTGACTGTTCGTGATAGAGCTCAGCATAAAGATTACTCACTGGCTGGCTGGAATTAATCAAAAGGGTTAAGCTCATGTCATCCTTCAATTTATTCCACTTTTCAAAAACACAACCAAAGCGTCTACTTTCAAAGTACTTTTCATAATCTCAATTTACGTATGACAGCTTTTGAATTAGTAATCTCACTTGTTAGTAAAATTTATAGAATGTTGTTTTTTTTTTCTCTTTAATGGTAATGTATTTTGAAACGTGATGTTTTGGTGTTTTCTCAGATGTTCAGAAAGAAAATAAGTCGTTCCATCGCTTTTAGTATATTGTACAGTCAACATCAAGTTGTTTGTCCAGATTTGTATTAACATAGACTGGTACAAATTGCGTTGTTTTTGTATTTTATATACATGTATGTGAGTGTTAAAATAATATTTTTTTACAAATAAATGTATGCTTCCTCATGAAATCTGCTTTCATTCAAATAGTATCGATACCAGTTACTTGTAAACTGAGTTGGTAATTTTGTTATTTCCTATTTATTCAAAAGCTAAATTAGTATAGGACCTATTGGAATTTTCTGGTACATTTCTTACAATTTAAAAATAAAATACGAATTTATGTACTCTTATGTGACTAATACAAGAGGGGGTCTTAATAATTGGGCGGGGGCAAAAATTTTCTGTGTGTAATAAAAAGGAAGGTCATTTAAAAGGTCAAAAGTGCGAAATTAATTATAGGCGGTTAATGTAACACTTATCGTCACTAAAAATGGAATCGGCGAGCCGAGTTTGCATTTTGGTCTAGTTGCATTCACCTTCGTGCAAATGCCCTTGGAAAAAGCATGAATATATCTCTTCTCTCCCCATCTATAGATTAAGCAACCGAGTGGACTACATTCTTTAGCCGTGAGTAGCAACAAATCTAAATGAAGGAAAATTCTGAAATCAGAATTGTGAAAAACACAACGAGAAACCACTTCACTATTTTTTCCCAAAAAGGTATGACAAATTCACTGATAATAAAGGAAGGGAATCTGTGGAGAGCCATGATCGCCTACGTCCTGACAGAGGAGCCTTAGAGAGACCTTGACGAGTTATAGTAAACATATTTCATCATCGTAGAAGATTTGACCGTAATTATTCACAGTGAATATACATAAACAAAATTTTCCTTATTAATAGTTATATATATCATTATAAATAATTTGGTATTTGGATACGATGAATACAATGGATATAGATGGTAAGTAATTAAATTTGTATGTATTTTTATTATTATTCGTTGATCTTTTTTCTGTTGTTTTTTTCCTGCTATGGAGTTTTAATTCTAATGTAGTCTTGTATGAATATACAAGTTTGTGGGTTAATACAAATTTTACAGTGGGAGTTATCCAAATGTAAAAATAATTGATCATTTGTACTAATATTTTCCAATTATATTTGTTAAAAAAAAAAACTTTTTTTTTTTTTTTTAATTTGACTCAACCAAAACTGTATGTGAATACGCATACATCAACTGTTTTCATTTTTATAAACATATTTCATAAATAAACGAAAGTGCCCCAAAATTAAAAACATCAATAAACGGGGCTTATATCGCTTTTCCCCTTTTCTCCATTTCTTGGAAATTGACAGTCGGCTGACGTATGTATGACGTATTACTTATGAGCTATGGCAGCCATTGGACACTGACAGGATTTAACACCGTTTGATCACAAAAGAATTATAGTTGGAACCTGAAATATGGAATACTCTATCCTTAAGATGGCCACTGATATCAGCAGTACATCAAAACTCCAGGCACTTAAAGGTAAAGGAAGAGATCAACGCTTGTGCCGCTAAACCTGTCAGAGTAAACTGCATTTTATGGCGTTTAACCAAGG
The DNA here is from genome assembly GCA_903632075.3 of Acanthosepion pharaonis. Lineage (NCBI taxonomy): Eukaryota > Metazoa > Mollusca > Cephalopoda > Sepiida > Sepiidae > Acanthosepion > Acanthosepion pharaonis. The sequence goes on along the minus strand of CAHIKZ030000727.1, from coordinate 109,066 downwards.
CTACTTGTTCTGTTCATGAAACTTAAGCGAAACTAAATAATTACGTTAATTTTTATGTTACACGATTTTAGAATTATTTTAAAACAGAGCCACGAATTAATAAATATTTAGGAAGCGTTTTACCAGAGAACAGAAAAAGCGTCACCAAACTCCGAAGGCGCAATGGGATAGTGAAAGAGGGCTTCCAAAAGCCTAAATAGATCTGTTTTATATATATATATATATATATATATATATATATATATATATATATAAAAAAAATGTCAGTTTAAAAGATTTTAAATCGGAAGCACTTAATTTCTTTAAAAAAATTACAAAACGAAGAGGTCTTTATATTGATAGATATTTAAGTCATTTCACCCCAAACAAGGCAGTAAAGCCATTCAGACGCAAGAGAATATAAGAAAAAGAAAACATGAAGGAGAGAGCAATAAAAGAATAGGAATTAAAGACAGAAGATAAAGATTGACATTGCATTTAAATTTTGGAAGATCAAACTTGAAGCTGGAAGAGTTCCACAAGCGTGAATACAAGAGAAGAAACTGTTAACATAGAACATACGGTTACATAAAGCAATTTCAACCCTAAAAATGAGAATTTGCGCTTAAATTCATAAAGTTTAGGTACCAAAGAGGAAAGCTCATCAGAACAATTCCTATGAAAATATTTATGAAAAAGGCACTGGGAAGCTACGTTACAGAGAAAGTGACGAAGTCTAGATGCCAGCTCAAGACCAATAACATTGAAGATTCTTCTTTGAATTTTATCAAGAATCTCTAAATGCACAACAGAAGCACCAAACCAAATGTGATAGCAAGATTCAATGCATGGACGAATTGTAGACTTATGTGTAAGGTACATTCTAATAAGAAAAATTGTCTAGATCGACCCACACTACATTCAAACACACACACACACATATATATATATATATAACGAAATTCTTGGTAATCCGTATGGATAATCCCAAGTAGGATGAAATTCGGAGAGCTCATTTGGATAATATATATATATATATATATATATATATATATATAGAAAGAGAGACAGACAGAGAGAATGAGTGGTGGTCATTAAATTAAGACACCGATACAGATTTATAATTTTTAAAGAATGGTTTATACCGCTGAGCAGGGAAGTTGTTTGTTTTTTGTTTTGTTTTTTTTTTGGGGGGGGTTGGGTTTTTTTCTTTTTTGTCTCATGCGGAAAAGGGGTTGTAAGTATTCTTCCAGAAATGGATTTTGTCTTTTAAAAAAAAGTCTAGGGATTAAGTCACAACATCAAAAAAAAAGAAGCCATCAACCTTTGCTGATAGATTTCAAATTTCGCTCAATTGGGAATCGAAATGAACGTCTAAATGTAGAAATTTCATTATCGTCTGCTTTTGAATGCACCCAACAAGTTGGCCTTATCTGATAAACTCTAATTCCTTTCTGTCAGCAGCACGGCGGTCGTTCAAGCTTAGATCTTTTAAACTCACCACATTCGTTGAAGAGGCGTCATTGAGATCGATGCTTTTTCTATTTACGACCTAAAGGAGAAAGGGCGGTAAATTTTTGGCGGGAATGTGAGAGGTCTTTGTCAAATTGGCCTGAACGGTGCAAGTGATAGTGTTGATTTTGGAAACACCAAAGGCTATTTCGGAACAAAGCAATTGATTTGGTAAGTGGTGGGTATATGCAAAAACAAGGCAGTAAGTTCAAGTATGTATATGCGAATGTGTTTTTATATGTATGTGTAACGTTTACTGATGTGTTTGAATGAATGTATTACTGTTTGTGCATGTTATATATATATATATATATATATATATAAAGTGTATGTGCACATATTTGATATGCCTTCAGGACATGGGTGAACCTGGTTCTCAACAAATCTCTCTTTTGTTGCTCTAAGTAACTTTTGACGTATGTGTGCATACAAGTTCACAAAAGCGTATCATAAGTGACCTTCTGTTAAAAAAAAAAAAAGTTTCGACTTTTTTGTTTATCGTATAGCTTTTAGATGATTTCGTCAGAATTTTAATTTTCCTACTTAAATTTTTTCTCATTTTAATGTTGAAACATATTTTTAATCATTTCAACCCAAGCACAGCAATAAAACCACTAAGACACAAAGAGTTACTGAATGCGAAAGGAATATGAGAAAAAATCATTATTAAAGAGAGAACAATAAAAGAACAGGAATTAAGATGTGAGATAGCGATTGATATTGCATTTAAATTTTGACTATAATGTATAAAATGAAGTGAATATTGAAATTTTTAATAGTATATTTTGAAAACCGATTACCAAAATGTTTAAACCCTTCGCACTGCTTTCATTAGGACCATTTCGCTAATGATTTACAATATTCGCATTCGCTCAAATAAATGATTGCGGAGCTCACCGCTCAGTGCTTGTCCGAGTATCACTGCTAAGGAAACCTAAAATAATACGCATGTTTTTTGGGGGTTTGTTGTTGTTGTTTTTTGTTGTTGTTGTTTTTTGTTGTTGTTGTTTTTTGTTGTTGTTGTTTTTTGTTGTTGTTGTTTTTTGTTGTTGTTTTGTTTTTTTATTTTTAAAACATTACAAAAGACTAATGAATTAATAAATACAAGCGTCAAAATTACCAAAGTTATAATCCTTGATATGAATGTTTCAGAATACAGTAAATATTAATGAATAGTTGATGTGAAGGTTTGTCGAGTGTCTCCATCCAGTAGTTGGCATAAAACTCAGCTGGAAAGCATGATTTGTTGAGAAACTAATCTATTTAGCCTTTATATTTTGTGGATGTGCAGGTGGCGTAATGGTCAACGGTTCAGAATAAGAAATTCCAATCGTGTTCGTCTTATTCACTTGCGCGAAGATAACCTTTGGGAAAGGTATGAATCCATCTTTTCTCTCTCCAGTTAAATAATAGAACAGAATGGACTCTTCAGATTTGGCTGGCAGCAAGTCTTGAGAAAGAACTCTGAATTTAAAACCATATTTAGCCTTAGCGAAGCACATAGCAATGTACCTAAGAAAAGGATCGTCGAGTTCACAGAAACTCTGTGATCTCGACTGCGGTCGTCGTCCTTTTTTTTGCATTATATCATTTTCAGTGACTGCGTCGGTTACTTAACTACTTGTAAAATATTTATAAAGCCACAATGAGAGTACTTTTAACCATTAGAGACTAGGTAAGTAAACTTTACTTTCAAGGGGCCATTCTGCTAATTGTCATACTTTTAAGTTTTATTTAATAAAACATGTTTAAACAAAGGACTGCTACCTCAATGTACTTTATATATTGTGCACGAGTGATACTGTGATGTAACTCAGTATCCAAACTATTACCTATGTCCGTTATAAACCATATTGTCACCGTTAGATGTGTGGTAATACGCCTGAGCGTTAAATGCATAAAATATATGAAATTAAATGCATGAATATATCCTCGAATCTGTCAGTTCCTGTCGATGGTGGATTTGGTTTTGGCACCCATTCACAGAAAGGGGCATCTTTGATTAGCAAACCAAATCCATTCATGATTGAAATCGCTATCCTCTTTTCTATTAACCCTTTCCTGATCCGGATTCCAAAATTTGTCCAACGGGAAATGAGAATCTCGTAAGATCTCTTGAATTAGACTTGTTTGATTGCGTCTGTCCAATTGGTGTAAATGGTTCTGTATGTGCATTTTTATGTGACTCTTTCTCTATGTGTGTCTGCTAAAATCGATATCAATGTTTAGAAATGATATTGTAATGATATCACAACAGAAAAGTGAATCGATTGACACAAGTTCAGATTCAGAATTGAAATGCTTTATACAACATTCGCACTAATACTCTTCAGAAAGGCCTAAATCTAACTCTCATGCGCACTTATTCCTAAACATCTTGACCGTGGTTTTCTCTGAGGATCGAACAAAGAATCTGTGAATGAGTAAATAGACAAACTACCCTTCCCAAAATGCTTTGCAATACCCAAACAGTGTCAGTAAAACAACTGCGACATCAATAGTTAGTTTAGGATATATATAGTTATTAAAAACAAATGAACCGATTTCATAACGCTTGCTTCATTTCTCAAGCATC
>CAHIKZ030000727.1:50000-100000 GCA_903632075.3 Acanthosepion pharaonis | reverse complement strand
CGAATGCTCACAGTATCAATCTTTGTAATAAAAGCTATATTTTTCTTAATCATTTCACCCTAAGCAAGGCAATAAAGCCACTAAGACGCAAGGTGTTACTGAGTGTGAGAAAATGAGAAAAATAAAATATTAAAGTGAGAGAACAATAAAAGAACAGGCATTAAGAAAACGATTGACATTACGTTTAAATGAATTACGTTTAAATTTTTGAAGATCAGAATTGGAAAGCAAGAAGCTTGGAGAGAGTTCCACAAGCGAGAAAAGAAACTGTTAGCATAGAAAGTACGGTTACATAAAGCAATTTCAACTTTAAAAATTATGAGAATTCGCCGCCAATCTATTTATAGAAAAGATACAAGGAAGCTACGTTGCGGCGTGGGAAAGTGACTGAAGCAGAAATAACATTGTAGATTCTTCTTTATATTTTATCAAGAATCTCTAAATGCAAAACAGAAGCACCATACCAAATATGACAGCAATATTCAATGCATGGACAAATGGTAGACTTATAAATGTGTAAGATTCTGGTGAGAATAATTGTCTAGCTCGACTCAGTGAACCAACTTTCCTAGCAGAAGACCTAGCAATTGATTCAATATAATCTTTCTACTTCATATCAGCGGAAAACATTATCCCGAGAATGTTTCTGAAGGTTAGCATCAGCCAAGCTGATGGAAGGAAAAAAAACGGTTCTCTCAGACGATTAAAAGAGAAGTTTCCTTTTGGAGGCTTTAAAATTAACAACTCATTTCTTGTCCCAGTTAACAGATTGTAGGTCATTTTTAATATCAGCTGCCAATTTGAACCTTTTGAACTTATCAGGCCTACCATTAAGACAAAAGTAAATAGTTGTCATCAGCATAGATACCGAGTTCATGACATTATGAAGGTCGTTGATGGAAATTTAGAAACAACGCAGGCTTAAAGATATTTTGCCTAATATATTACAGCCCTGAGAAGGGTGTGACTGTGATATAGGAAACAGCGTAACCAAGAAAGTCAAAAGCACATGAAAGAATCATCCGGGCGATTTAACAAGCTATTCCGTTGTCATTGGAAGATTTCTCAGCATGAAAACACCAAGGACATGCATATATATCCGAGAATATTTTCGACAAAGCGGAAGATAGTCAGGAACAGAGAATTCATTGGTGGCAATTGAAGAATTTAAGTTATGGTTTTTGTATTAGTAATATGTATTGACCATTTCTATAAACATACTGTTTACTAATAAAGTTGGTATTATGCTATTACTAAGTTATCCCGAAAATTTGCACGTCGGATCATTAACTTTACTAATCTACTTTTTGTATGAATGATTCATTGTAATATTAATTGAACTGCACCACGTATTTGATTTAAAAGAACTGATCCGACGTACAAATTTTCGTGATAACAGCTGAGACATTACTCTATTTATTGAACAATTTAGTTCATACCACATTGACTGATAAACTCCTACAACAAAAAAATTCTCAAATTACCATATTAGTAAAAAAAAACACACTCTCTTAAATTTTCAAAAAAATTCAACTTTGTTTCTCTTCTATTCGACCCGTGAGTGATTCTCCAAGCCCTCCTTCCTCATTATGTGTCCCAGAAACTTCAGCTGCCTCTTCTTGATGTTAAGTATAAACCTCCTCCTTGTTTGCATTCTCTCTAAGACCTCATCGTTGCTCACACGCTTTTAATTTATTATAAATTTCGCTGTATTTTTTTCGTGAAGTGTATTGTTTTGTCGTCTTGTATTTCAATTTGGACCAACAATTTCGTTAGGCTCTGTGTATTTTTTTTTATTTGTTCTGTGTCTTGTGGGTTGATTTTTTTCGCGGAATTTCCTTGAAATAAATGCTTCCTCGATTTCTATGAAGGTTTCGTGTATTTTTGAGGTTTCTTTATTTTTAAGGTTTCTTTATTTTTAATGGCATTAAAAAATACTAGTTCTCTTTGATTAAGTAGATTGTCCCACATCCGGAGATTCTGTCTCTTCGTTTTGTATGCTGCTTCTTGGATGTGTATTTTTTTTTTATACTTTCTATGTATCCACACTGCGTTTTGAGATATTCCATCAGTGTTTCTCTGTTGCAGTTGTGTTCCTTGGTTTGTAGAAGTGTAGTGCCCATGTTTTTGTTCAATTTTTGTATTTCTTCCTCCAGAAGTTCCTGTTTATTGTTGGCAATTTTTTATAATTCAAGGAGTAATACATAATGAAAAATTTCTCAAAGTTAACCTGTACAAAGAGACAATATTTATAAATGTAAAAGACCATTCTTCTAGTTGCTAAGAACATTTTATTTTGTTATTATTAGTTACTTTGAATAAATTAATTTCGTTTTTTGCCTTGAAAAAAGTACACATTGGACGAAACGCGTCGGCTAATATTACAGTTTTTCTATGGTCTCTTACACACACACACATACATATATATATATATATATATATATATATATATATATATATATGTGTGTGTGTGTGATTGAGAACTCTGGTAGCCGGTAATGCTTATATCTCATATATAAGGTATTAAAAATTCCCATTCTCCACTGCATGAGCTGACGACGTAAGAGAATCTCAGAAACTCAGGTTTAGATCCTGGCTTGAACCAATCATATGTCTATCCACACTGATGAGCTGTGATGCAGCGAAACAGTCCGTCTGAGGATGATTGTTATATCTATGTAATATATACATATATAAAATATATTTATTATATATATATATATATATATATAAAATGTATATATATTTATCTATTATATTTATAACATATATATTACATATATATATATATATATATATATATATATATATATATATAGTCATCCACATACAAGCCTGTTTCGCTGTATCAAAGGTCATCAGTGTGGCTAAACATCCAATTACTTCAAGCTGAGATGGAAACACGAACGATTACGGCATAGAAAGGGAAATTTTAACGTATTATATATGGAGGTATACAAACGCCAGAGGGCTCAATCCATTTAATGAAGAGCGAGATATATATGCATGCACACAATAGTTAGTGCATAATTTTTCTTAATATGAATATGTAGAAAATGAGAACACTGCAGTCAATTGCTGGAGTCTCCTTATGAGTGGACCTAACTATTACTAAACGGTTCGTCTACCAAACTCCAGAGTCAAGGTGCTGTGTATAACATCAAAGTGATAAATTTTACTTGTTTTAAATATATATATATATATATATATATATATATATATATAATTTTTCGTCCTCAATATTATGTTTTAATACCATTACTATGAAAAATCATTGCCGTTGTTAGTATCTTTTCTTTTCTTCTTCCATTAGATACTTTAATTTCCTAGCATATCGTTTATATTCCCTCAGTCTTTACTTTGTTTAAATTTATTAATTCATTTATATATTTACTGGGCATTTGTTGCTGCTTTTAATTCTGTAGACATTACTGTCCATTTGAAAATTGAACAAATCATTTCACTGTTCCCATTCTTTTTATCTCCTTTTCGCTTCTTTCATTTCCTTTCGTTCATGTTCAACTTATTTTTGTTTCAGTAATTCATTTTTAATATTATTTTCGTTACATTTTGTTTTTTCTATCAATGGGATTTTTCAAAGAGATACCATGGGATGAAGCGGAAATAACGAAGAATTCCAACAAACGACATATTATCTCTAAGACTTTCTTTTTTGAAAAAGAAAGAAATCAAAGGAAGAGCGTGAAGACTAAAAAATAACAAAAAATAGTCATTTTTTTTCCTTAAAACCATCCGAAACGTCCGTTCTAGTTGCCATTTTATTCATCATTAACTCTAATTAACAGCCAGACAAGTATCGCTAGTTAATTTACTCTCACTTTGTTCGTCAAAGAATTAAAATGCTTGCTTGCTTACTTTATGGTGATTTAAGGTTAGTATTATAATGAAGCTGTATAAAGCGCCATCAAATCAGAGTTATTTAGTTTCATGTAAAATAAGAAATACTGAGATTGAAAACTTGGTGCAAGGGTCGAAAAAAATTAGCACTCTTCTTAAAGGTGGGGAAATGGTTTGATTTGTCCAGCGGTGTAATTGCTACCTTAGTCTTGTAAAAGTCGACAGATTTATTTTACTTTGATGTTAAAATTCTAATATCCAACCAATTAAAAAGTTCATTTCGGCTTTCAAAAATCGATATAATTCATTTGAATGCTATTCGTAGATGTTCCAAATAAAGACGATTAAGTTAAATGCCCAACTTCTATATCTGAACAGAAATTTAAGAATATTTTAGTCTCTTTAGTTAGTTAACGAAATCGTTGAAAGTCTGGGCACCAGTTGGCTTTACATTTTAAATGTAATAAATCTAAAACAATCGTGTCTTTACAAACTTTCTGAATGTCATACATTTGAAGAAACATCTAGAAAATATTATTCTTGAAGCTAATTGGACTCAAGTTGACCTAAAAGAAAAAAATCTGATTTTAAACAATATAAAAAGGATCATTTCATCTTATGACCCGTCAATAATAATAATAATAATTCGACTCCGTCGATATTATAATCATTGTGAAAACTAACAACTTGTCGCTGTTCTGCTTTGTATGTGCGACGTCAGGGCTACATACGGTTTTGAATTTAGAGTTATTCTTATACACAAGTTGCCACCCAAAGCTAAAGAGCCTAATCTGCCCTCCTATTTGACCCACATCTGGGAAGAGAAGAGATTGATTCATATATTTCCCAAGGGTATTTTTGTAAATGTAAAGAACTCGACAGAAATTCGAACGAGGCTCGCCGATTTTTCGTTCCGAGCTGCTGTCCATTACACAACCGGCGCATCCATATTTAGTCAAATGCTTGTAAAATCAATGCTATATCAAAGACATGTATTTTGTAGCATTTACTGTATACGCCTAGCAATTATGAAGATTTTAGAAAAAGATTTCCGGTTAAAAATCGGCTCTACTGTATAAGATACTCTGTCGCAATATATAATCGAATCGTCATTTGAGATAATGCACCATCAAATTTAACTCGGGATTTGACATGACCAAATTGAAATTTCTTCATCCCATTAATGTAAAAGAAATTTTCTGTTGCACTTTACATGTGTCCCTCATTTCTCAAGTAACAACGAACTTAATTTTCTCACTGTAATGCTTTCTTAACAGATTTAGAATTCTCAAAGTTATGACTTCTCTATATTCAAATAAAAAGGACTTTTTCATGAAGGAAATATTTCACACTGTTATACTTCTGTCAAAGGACTATTTCTCCGTTCTGATTGCAGGTACTTCAAAGTAAACACCTCTTCGAAAACTTGGAAAATCAAACGAGCGAATATTTTTTTACGTAATGTAGTGTTTCATGAACTTTCTTTTATTTGTTTTCATTATGCAAAGCAAAATATTTCTAACTGTCCATGAAATTGTCATGTTTTTTATGTCCATGAGAGTAAGACTAACTTGATTTTTTAAAGAATTTATGTAGTTAAAATTTTCTTAAAAATCTCTAGTTCCGCTTGGGATTTTATAAAGATATTGGGGGATTATCGATTATGTGAGTTTGATAATTGCCTGTATTTTGCCACATCAAGAAATGGACAACGTTTGATTTGAGGATTGTAGAATGGAGAAAAAAAAGCTTAGTTCTTGCATCGCCTTCTGAAAAGCTGCAATTTTCACATTGCATTTGTGTATGTGTGTGTGTTGTTTAGTGAAGATATCACGATTAATCTTATTGCAAAGAAGTCTGTGCTTGAACCCAACTCAAGACACTAATACAGGTCTCGTTATTTCATGGCAAATACAATTGTTCCCCCAACTATCAAATAATATAGCATAACAACATCTACGCATAAATCAGTTTTATGATCCTTAATTTATCCAATAAAACTGAAAATAGCAAACAGATCTATCTTATCTGTTTACTATTTATATGTGTGAGTTCGCGTGCTTTTGTAAACTGGACCTTAACACAAAACTCTAAAATGTTAATAAGTTCAGTAAGTGAGCAGTTTTACATTGCTTTCCTTTCGAAACAAAAACATATGTCTAACGACTGTCGTTATTTGGTAGTTTTAAGACGATTTCCCGTATAAGTTATATTTTAATAAGTGGTTAGAATTCGTTTAATAACACCTTCAATCTTGAATATTTCTTGGTTGTTATATCGGAGTGTCTGTCAATGTATGTGAGTATATGTACGTGTCTTTTTCGGTGTATGTGTGTATAGTAACTTGCATGCACTTTTCATTGTGTATATGTGTGGTTTTAATTTTTTTTTTTTTTTTGTAAAAGGTCGTGCAAATATTTCCTGTCTCGTCACATTTTGTGTGTATGTATCTAAATATGTCTGCGTGCTTATGTATTATAATCTAATTGTGTTTATATTGTCTTTCGCAAGATGTCATAATCCCATGTCTACCCTTGTATCCATGTTGTCATTAAGTTAAGGGCAGTCGATCTTAACGTTTATTCCAACGTAATTTCAATAGAAACAAAATAAATAGAATAACATATGTATTTTTTCTTTTTTCCTCAAAAATTTTAAAATTTTAAACTTAATATAGATTAAATTTACATTTTTGAAATGGGTAGTTTTTAATTTTAATTTCAAATTTTATCGTACAATTTAATACTTATTAGTTAGAATAAATTCTATTTTAGTATAAACCTAACTTTAAAGTATTTAATAGTTATTATAACCTTACTTCGTTGTCAAGTTTTTTGAATTCTTGTATTTTGGTTGGTCATTTCAGCTCATGTAACAGCGTTTCCCCTTATGAGGTGTGGTTGATTAATTTGAACCTTTTAAAACCTTTATTCTACAATCTACATTCAACATCACTTGATAACACACCAGAGGTGTTGAAACAAAATGGCTATTTTTGTAATGATTTTATAACATATTTATGTTATCATTTTTAAATAAATAATTATATTCGCTCTACTCTCTATTGAGCACTCTTTTAAGAATAGTAATTGTTGGTTATTGGAATTTATTCCGTATACACCAATCCTATACTTATATATATATATATATATATATATATATATATATATATATATATATATATATATATATACACACACACACACAAATGTAATGAGAACGAAAACAAACATGCATTCTTGTTTGGATGTGGCAACATCTCGACTTACCAAAAAATACTTACATAAGTATTTTTGATTCTTACCAGTCAAGATGCATTCTCATCGAAACAAGAATGCATCTTTGTAGTGAGCAAAGTTATTTTTGTCCATATATATATATATATATATATATATATATATATATATATATATATATATATATATATATATATATATTCAATGTATTCATCAGTTTTTATGTAACCACCGGAGGTGTGACAGTTATCGGTGCAAAATGTTCAATAGGTAAGCAGACTTCAAATCCCGGTTTTTCTATTTCGTTCACTTTGGGAAAGACATTTATGAATTTCTTCTACACCACACCCTCTCACCCCATTAATGGGTTAAATAAAAGCGTAAACTGTAATCTCTAGCTTTTGGTTGTAGTCAGTATAAGAGAAGGACTAAAACGAATTCAAAATCCTTCAAGAAACCACTATCCATGACAATCCACAGATAATAAAAGAAATGAATCTATGGAGAGGCATGATTACATCCGTCCTTAAAAAAATGATCGCACTATAACTAACATCGAATAGAATTATTATTTCGATACAAGATATATTATTTTTTTATTTGAATTAGCCAACTTAATTTTGCTATTAACATTTTTTCCGCACGCCCACTCGAAAGTATTGTAGCATAAGGCCGAGTTTAAAGTTGGGTGGTTACACGTGGGACCAGAATCCAAAATTAGGCCAGTCTTCTCGACCCTTTCCCTTTAGGGGATGCTCCAGGTGCTAATTAATGACTATAGCCCCACCGGCGTGATATGTATTGCCTGGGGAGATGTGTCTCTTGGGACTCGACTTAGTTAATTGGCGTTTCTCAGACGAAAAAGCCGAGAAGCGATAAATATTGATACAAGATTATGATTGAATTCACGATGCCACTCTTAACAACATCGTGTGAGTAATCGTATTTCAAACGATGGTTCAATAATACGATTGGATAAAACAGACACATTCAATGTGTTTACATGACTGGAAAATAATGCTAGCACGAAACGCAAGGCCGAAGGTGGGCTCTTTTGGAATGTTGAAGAGTAGACAGACTATCACATTCAAACCAAAAGACAAAGTATAACCTTTATGAATAAGTTTTGTAACTTGCCTACTTTTTCATTGACCTATTTTTTCTTCATTTTTTTTCTGTCTCTCTCTCTCTCTTCTCTTTCTTTTTTTCATTGAATTTCTTTTTCATCTCGTTTTCCCTCTTACCACTGCTAATCTCCTTTATTCACCTTGTAATTCTTTTTCTCTTTTATAATTCTTTTTTTTTTTTATCTCTCCGCCTCGTCTCTCCCTTTTTACTTTCTTGTTCTCTTTCCTCTTCTTTACATTTGTACCACTTCCCTTTCTTGTTCCTTCTACCTCCATCTATGCAAACTACCCACTCTAACTTTCTCTTAGCTTCTGTTACTTAATATTTTCTCCAGAGTTTATGGCTGAACTTGGATTGCTTGTCAAATAATTCACATTACCCGTTATTCTATCTCACCTTCAAGAGTGTCACACTTGTCTAGTCAAAACAAACACTTTATTCTCCTTAAGCATCTTTTCGACAGTTTCCATATTCGGTAAGACGTCAGATCTATTGTCCATCAATGTCGATTGTAAATAGCCCCGTCAAAACTGTTCGAAATTTATGTCTTGTTTGCCACAAATACAACAAACTTACTCCATAAATGCCTCGACGATGAAGACAAATCTGCCAATTGAGAAAGATCCGAACCCTTTGTGCATCAGATAAAGGAAAAGATCACTTACGTTCAGGAAATACAATCAAACTATGTACATACACCAAATAGGAATCCGTTCCAGATTGCCCGAGGGTTGAATGCGTCAATGTTATACAGTCGTTTGGGTTTTTGGTCTTATATAGCAAAAATAAAGGGAAAATATTCTCAAATTTGAAGAAAATAGATTCGTCAATTAAAGTATAATTTTACAGTTAAGTGTGAAAAAAGATACCTATATAATAGCTGTTTGTGCAGCCCGTGATATTATAGGTAGAACATACTAGACATATTCATTTACTTTACTAATCATGGCTGGATTTTTGAATCGACTTCATTTGAAGCTGATATGCGTAAATATGGTTTCGGCTCTTATTGCTATCCACTGACATTACCGCTACTTCCCTACCCCCACTCTTACTTTAGCCATTTTCTACACCAAGTAATTACTTCTGACAATAAGAAAAAGATGCCGTTATTAAACATCAAATTTTGTAATTATTTCACTTCAAACTTGAAATTTTCCAGAACCCAGTCTGTAATTGTACATTGAAAATTTGGAAAAATAGATTGTCAGTAGAATGAAGATAAGTTGAATGTTATTGACAATAAGTATATTATCATCAGTCTTTTGACCAAGTATGTTTGATGTAGCATGTCTTGGGCTAATTAGATCTGGCAATGCCAATATCTATCTATATATATATATATATATATATATATATATATATATATATATATATAATATATAATTTAAATTTAAATGATCTGTTTAAAAAAATAAACGTATTTACTGAATCAGGCATTTGAATACTTGTATTGAATGACTGTAATAGAATGAATTTACCCGAACCTCCCAATATAACATGACTATACCCACAATATATTAACACTGTGTGAATAAAGAAAGGGAACTTTAACCACATATTTATATGAATTAGAAGTAGACAATAGTTTGTTAATGTAGCCAATTGAATACATACTAAAATAAATAGAAACGAAAAAGTTATTCAAATCTTACACGAGAGTGGCGTATTCGTACCTGGCATCAATGACTTCGCCTATGCAATATCAGAAAAAAGAAAAGGGGTGTCTGAATATATTGACATTTGACATGCGTATAAATTATCGCTGAATTGTTTTGTAATGCCACATTTGTTTTGATACATAATTTGGATAAAGCTCATATAAGCTCTTTGTAACCAATTAAGGTTCAAATACGATTTCTCCTATCTACTCATTTCTTGATAGAAACACTAACCATTGGAAAGAGAGTGAGAATTAAAAAAAAAAATAAAACGCTGACAAAACAAAATGATTTGCTGTTGTTCTGCTGTTTGTAAAAGAAAGTATAAGAAAAAGGTTATTTAAAGATACATTAACGAAAAATAACTCTGTTTGTGATGCGTCGGCGTATTTTTTTTTTTACCGGGCACTTCGACATAGTGTAATAGTTAGCCATCTTGTCACGCTAGATAAATTACTACTGAATAGAAAGTTCGATCCTCACTGGGTGCTCTTTATTAAATCCCTATATATTATCTTATTACTAGAAACATATTTAATGGATACACTTGCTTGACTTTAAATCCGTGATTTTAACAGTATAATTAACGTTTCCCCAGCATAGACATTCGAATTTGTGTTCCCCATATATTGGAGAAACAATCTTCGATACAGATATGCCTTAGACTACTCAGCCTTTTTTCACTCTCACACACACATTATATATATATATATATATATATATAGAGAGAGAGAGAGAGAGAGAGATGCTAAGTTTGGGGGTAAAAGCGACCAATATAAGAGAGCGTATGCAAATATAAAAGTGGACACTGAGGTCAACACGAAGCGGAGACGGTCTGTTTCATGCTTGATCGCAATCGTCAAGCCATTATTAATTAAACGATCAGAATGCAGACACGAGAACAAACTTTTACTACGTTATTTAAAAATCGAAAACCTTGTAAAATACCAACAAAGAAAATATAAATATATGCACTATTTACAACGCAAATAATGTAACATACTTTAGACAAAGTCAATACTTTAAACTAATTAAATACGATAACCAACAAATAAGATAGATAAAAATAAACAAACAAAAAACTATGAATGCAAACATAAATACAATTAAATGTAATAAAGATAATAGCAACAAATAATTAAGTAACTAATAATGAATTAAAATAATGAGTTAATGAACGACAGTATAAAATAGCTACAAATAACGTATCCACAATTATTTCTATTCAATAGCCTTTAGAATAATTTGAAGCATAACCGTTACCGCCTACCCAATAAGCGTTAGGATAATGCAATAGAGCTTGCTTACCCATAATGCACCATTAACTATCATATATAAATAGCAGAGCCAAACCGCAATACACATGACCTGAAGATTGCATTCAAACATGAAAAACTTGGTGTTGACATCTGTGTCCACTTATGAAAGGAAAACTCTTAGCCGGTTCGAGTTATTTGTGATGGCTTTACTTAAATTATGACTGCGGAGACATCTAACAAAGCACGTGTAGCTCGTCTGCAAAGAGTCCTTTCAACCGTCCTTTTCTACGAATGGTCTGTCGATTTCTACTACCGCTAATAGACTTTGATCTCCCACCACCATTTATAATTATGGGCACTGAGATGTAAGCAAATAGGCTCGTGACAAAATTTGGCTGAGGGATTGGAAAATATGTTTTTAATTTTGTTTCGTCTAACGTATTTAGTTGTAATTTTACATCGGGGTAGCCTTGCATACGTTCTACAGTAGTGGGGATAAATTTAGGTTTGCTGCAATAAGTAGATATTTGTTGTATTATTGTATTGATTTACTTATTTTCTCACTCGCGCGCGCACACACACACACACACACACACACACACACACGGAACCATTGGGAACCGTCGAAGACCGAGGGTTCGAGTGTGCTGGCCTTGTTCAGATTGTTGTTAACACGCTCTCTCTCCCAGAAATTGTATGTAAGTTCTGCGCAGTATAAACCACGGGTGGCCTCTGTGGGTGTTGAACAAATGCCCTGAGTGGGCGTCTGCAATAGGGATTGACCTAGTAAACGGGTATTCCCGAATACGAATAGCCAGCTATTAATCCTTTCAACTCTGTCGGATTTTTAAGTGTCCAAAAATGTGGGGTATAGTAGAACGGACGAACTTATTTCATCAACTCTGTGTTTCTTTTGCTTGGTCATCTTTGTCTGTTTTTACACTTTTTTCCGAGACAAAGGAATTCATTCCAAAATTGTTTCTTGATTTCTGATTGTTTCACAGATGTGACTACTTTTGACCATCGCTTTTTTTTTTCACCTACATTTAAGAATGATGAACTTTTGGCCTCTTTTATTTATTTGGTTTTCTTTTTGTTTTTATTTCTTTTTTGGCAAACCAAAATGGTTTGCCAAATTTTAGTTTTTTTTTTTTTTTTTTTTAAATAGTAAAGTTTTTTATTTTTCTATAACTACACACTATCTTAACAAGAGAAACCGCTAAGAGTCAAACGGAGTATCTATCCTTAATTTCACTTTCACTACTATCCTTTCGAATTCACAGAATTTTATTTGAAAGACAAGGAACATATCAGCCGAAATGGCATCAAAGAGGAAGATGCTGCCCAAAATTATGTAGGATATGAAAATACTTAATCACAAAAGTTCAGACATCAAATTGTAATAAAATTATTTTGAAACGTTATTAACATTCATACTTGTCTTTCATCCCATGCGTAATTCGAAGACAATAAGTACTTAAGACTGAATACTTGTTAACTTTGGCTACTGATCAACTGAAGTCACAAATATAATATTTTCGGGCGAAAAACAAAACCAAAAATGACCTGGATATTTAAAGTTTGGCATACTTTGTACTTATTACTTAAAAAATATATCTGAATTATTTATGTTCAATGTTAAGTTTTAAATGAAACCGTGCCCAGTTCACGTTAGAAAGCAAACATAATTGTTCGATAGAGGTTCATTTTATGTGGAAATCGAAATTTAAGGTACGATTATCGCTGGTATCTTGCCACTATCGTCATATGATTTCCCTCACACGACATTTTCCAAGCAATCAAGTGCCTGGTTTTCTCTTTGTTTTTATTCTCTCTTTCTTTTTATTTATTTATTTTCTTTCTCTCTCTCTCTCTCTCTATATATATATATATATATATATATATATATATATATATATATATATATAAGATCTCAAGTTAGAGAAGGGAAAAATTCTATTTTTATTTTCTCTTTTTCTTTACTCTTTTCTTCTACATTTTTCTTTCTTTTCCTTTACTTTTTTTCTTTCGGAAAATCGTTTAGCAAAGAATTTTTTAAAACTGTTTTTCTTTTTTTTTGCCTCCCTCTTATTTCTTTTGATTCTTTTTCTCCTAAGGTGTTTTTCTACAGCTACTGCTACGACAACGACAACGATTCTATCTATTATCTTTCCTTTTTTTATGTTCATTTGATTTTGTCGCTCGTCTGCTGTAACATCCGTACTCCTTCACAAATTTGCTAATTTTCATTCTTTCTTCATCTATCACTTCTCACTCTTTTATCAACTTCTTTTTTCTTAAGTTCTTTTTATCCCCGCTTCTCTTCCTCCGCATCTTTTCACTTACTGTTCTAATTCTACTTCTCGCACACCTTTTTATCATTCTTTCTCTATTTTCATGTTTTTTTTTTTTTACTATTTATATTTTTCCTCCAATTTTTTTTTCTTCTTTCCCACGTCTTCACGGTCCTTTCTCTGATATTTTCTTTTTTTTTTTTTACATTTTTATTTCTATCAAATGTTTTTTTACACGTTTCATCCACTCAAATTACCTCATTTTCACTCTTCAACGTCAAAAATAGCTAAATTACATTCCAGGCGCCCTCAAAATACCACTCGTTACGAAATTTTACTTATATACTTTAACCATGAACGCTTTTTTTCTTTTTTTTTAAAAATACTTTTCTTCATATTTCTCACATTTATCATTATGAGATAAATCCAAAGATGTCGGAGTATTGAATAAACATTTTGCATTTTCTATCTCTCTAAAAGCAAATGCTCGCAGACATTGATCGTAAAGTTTTACTTAGAAACACTTCAAAAATTTGATTAACAATGAAATAGTAATAAAAAATTTTAACCAAATTTGAATGAACAAGATTTTTTTTTTACCCTAAGTTTTGTAAATATTTCTTTCTCTCTTTTTTTTTTTTTTTTTTAACCTTTTTTCTTTTCCGCTATTGTTTCATTATCGCCAATGAGTTATTCTATTCCTGTACGAAATGGCTTAGTGGATAAGAGTCGATTTTGTTTTCTGGAAATCGTCAATGCAATTCCGATGTTATGCTGACTCAGCGGAGAAAGCAAAATGGCAACATGATTAGAAAGGTGACATTTATGAAGTCTGATATTCCGAGCAAGGACGCTGAAGACACAAACAAAGAATAACAATATACTTACCTGAATTATATTCCGTTCAACATATTCTGAAGATTACGAGATACTAACAGATACCTGGAGAAGGTCCAAGAATTCTGTGGCCTAAATATTGTGATAAAAAATGGCGGTGAAAATGCATGTCTAAAATAATTATTGTATAATAATGACAACACTGCTTCTAAAATAATTCCGACTATAATGTCGGAAATTTGAAAAAAACAAAAATGCAATTATTTTTTGATGAGATATTTCTTTTCAATCTGAATAAATTTATCTTCATTTATGCGCCAATGTTCAAATGTCCACATTTATCACTATCAAATGTTATTCTTTTTTCTAGTTTCTACTTTGTCTTCTTTTTTTTCTTTTTTTTTTTTTTTTTCTTATCTCATTCTTTCCTTCTACATTTCTTCCTCTCTCGGATGTACAGGTCGTTTCATAGATAGATAGCGTATCGGAAGGAGAAATCGGTGAACCAAGTTCGAATTCCAGTTGGGTTCGTTGCATTCACTTACGCACAAATAACCTTGAGATAGGTATGAATCCATCTCCTCTTACTGGCTATGGATGAAAAACGAAAAGAATTTTATTTTAATCTAAAACTTATATGTACGTTTGTCGAGCATTAATCTTGCTAGAAAAGGGGAAATATTAAAGAAGCCAGGTCTAGTATTCACCGTGCGTGAGATGGATATTATGCCTGCTTCATAAATCCGCCTAAGATTTTTATTATGAAAATATTTTAAAATCTTCACAGAATCTTTTATCGAAAAGAAGATTTTAAAATATTTTCATAATAAAAATCTTCTTTTCGTTTTTCATTCAAAATACTCAAATTTTAGGAATACGTTTTCACAATATCGCCCACGTGACGACGACGTGATCATATTTAAACGGAACGCTGATCTTATAAAAGATTTCAGTTATCTGTTTAGATTGGTATTGCTTTTATGTCCATCGTCTTTTTCATGTTGAATTGTATATGGTCTGTTAATTATGTTTTATGAATATGTCCTGAAGATGGTCTATTAGACCGAAACATCCGACGTTGACAGTAAACATTAAAACAGCATAATCGCATATTAGGATTTTTGTTTGTTTTTTCAGTATTTTTCTTCATACTGTCGGATCTATATCCATATATTTGCTTACATACATACATACATACATACATATACATATATATATATATATATATATATATATATATATATATATATATAGTGGAAGGAAACAAATATTCGTACGCATACAAATTTTTGATTTATTCTATTTCCAATTAATGAATAAACATACTTTTCATAACTGTACATAGATGCATAATAATTAAATATGCATAGAAAACGGAAAGATAATTGATTTAATGGAAATAAATCTCATTTATCCATTTTAATGAGTGAAAAAGTATCCATACAATACAAAAAAATAAATAATCTTCATTTAATACTTTCTAGAATATCCATTATTCACTTCTACAACAACCAACGTCGTCTTGTAGTTCTCAATGACTTGCATATTTTAGTTGGCATTTTGATCCATTCTTCTTTACATATGGTCTTCAGATCCTGGATATTTCTTGGATCTCTCGATTGAATTTGAATTTTCAAATAATGCCACAGATTCTCGATTGGGTTTAAATTTGAGTACAGACTTGACCATTTTAGGATATTTACATTATTTTCAGCAAGCCATTTCTTCGTAGATTTTTCAGTGTGCTTAAGATCATTATCTTGTTGAAAGATCCAATCAGGAGGAAGTTCAAGATTTTTAACCGAAATCATGAAATTTGCTTCCAAAATATTTTGGTATGCTGCGGCATTCATTCTACCATCTATTACTGATATGTTGCCAGTACCTTTTGGCAGAAAAAAATCTCCAAACCATGATGCTACCACCACCAAATTTCACTGTTGGAAATGTGTTCTTTTGTTTGAAGGCGTCGCCATATTTTCTCCATATATGATTTCTAGAATTACGCCCAAACAACTCAATTTTGGTTTCGTCTGTCTGCAATACTCTTTCCCAATACGATTTTTCCTTATCCTTGTGTTCACGAACGAATTTCAACATGGCATCTCTGTCTTTTCAATAGCAGTGGCGTTTTCCGAGGGAAACGTGACTTTAGATTGTTCATATGAATTAACTAATGGTAGTAAATGGAATGTTCTGGTTGTCTGAGATTTTCCTATAACTTTTACCTTCTTTCCAGAGCTTAACAATCAGTTCTTTTTGAGAATCTTTACCTCTTGCCATGATGATAACTTTCCTGTACGAATATCAATTACAGAATATTGTGTTTGTATTTTTTAGGCTAAAAATAACTACTGATAACTATAACATCATTGAAACATTCTAAAAGTTTTAAAATCTAAAATTTGCATTGTACGAATACGTGTCGGTTTGAAACTGTTATTGAAAATTGTTCCACAAACGAACCACACACACACACATCAAACAAAAACGAAGCACATATACCCATATATACGAGTACAAATAGTTGCAAACATATACACTTACGTACGTACACATGCGGTATCATCCACACATTCATGAGGCATATATGTATAATGCGCGTATGTCATTAGATTTCTGCTACCTCGCATGTCAATCCCTCCCTGGCCTCTTTCACTTTATCGTTCCTTTCGCTTCTGTTATCTTTTAATGTCGCCAAAGGTCATAACAAATATGTATCCATTATTTGACATTAAACGTAGGCAACGCAACTTGGTAAAATAAGTCTCATGAAAGATAACTGGCAGATAGTCCAATTCGAAAGCCTCGTCTCTCATGTTAAAAATAGTCATTGGTAATCAGGCTCGCGGGTTGGTCAAAAATCCGGCCCGCAGGTTGCCGACCCTTGGTCTAAACCATGTGTGTCTATTACACGGAGTGGTAATTTCAGCTTCCTACTATGACCTCGGCACGAAATGAAAAAGAGAACTAACTTCTTGGGATTAACAGCACATCTGCTCCCAGATTTTTTTTTTTTTACGCTTGCCCTAAAACTGAGAAGTGGGTTGCGTGTCTAGCAAAATGTTTAACGTTTGCTGCAGTGACTTCAGGTGGTGTTTAATGCTGAAATTTAGTAAATTTGCAGTTTTTATAGTAAAATTACTTATAGAACTATACCATGAAGATGATGATAATAACCAGAAAATTCATCAGCTACTTACTAGTATAGAAAAAATTGAAAATCAGTAAATATACCATTACATTTCAAAGCAAATTTAGTTGTTAATTTAAGTAAATGGTCTACTTTCTGAGTATCATTTAAGTGACGTACGAGTTGAGAAAATTCTCTAAATTAAAAAGTAAACATTAAAAATAGATATATACGGAATAAGACGAGAAAAAGAAGTAGAAATCTTTATTTAATCTGCTATAATAATATACTAAACAAATAATACCATATGATTTAAAAAAAAGCTAGAGGAAATTATTTTAACTAATACTATCACTGCCTGTAAATATCTTGAACATCATTCAGAAAT
Organism: Acanthosepion pharaonis; assembly: GCA_903632075.3. Classification (NCBI taxonomy): domain Eukaryota; kingdom Metazoa; phylum Mollusca; class Cephalopoda; order Sepiida; family Sepiidae; genus Acanthosepion; species Acanthosepion pharaonis. Next base: position 82,206 of record CAHIKZ030000727.1, on the reverse strand, counting down.
GCAATAAACCTATTTTGACCATTGCATCGCATGTTTTTCCAGCAAAGCCTTGATTCACTCTGTGCTGTAGCCACTATTTAAGTAAAATTGCGCGTGCAGATAATTTTCTTTAAGGCAGATCACATATTTAAGAAAAAGAATCACGCACGTAGATCACATCTGAAGTAGTATCCAACTTTAATTCAAAAACAAATCTACACGCTCAGAAACACAAATTCCTTCTCTATCTATATCATATAATATAGGTACCTCCAAAAATTCATATACTTAAGGTTTAAATGTATTTTTCATAAAGGAAAAATCCTTTTCGAAGCTTTCCAGCCGCTTCAATTGAAAGCTAAAGGGTTAATTTTTCTAATTCCAGAAAAAATACTGTGGAGTATTTCAAATAGAAATTTGATGGATTTTTAGTCGATGCTTCCGAAAAACCAATCGAAACGGCCATTTTTAACTTTAGAGAAATGTAAACGAACTTATTTTTCGGTTTTGAAAATCCCGCTAAAATAAGATATATATTTCTGAAACGTTACTTTAAATTTAAAGTTAAATTAATCTGTTCTGAAACAAATGTCACTTACTTATAGCATAAAATTTTCTAGACAAACATTTCTTGACCTCGGGGTCTTGTTATTTTCACGTCTCCATCGATAATTTGACGGTTGAATGTGTGGACAGGTTAAACAGTGCATCAAAAGTGACATAACGGTTTATTTTTTCTTTCTTATAATAATTTAAAATACTATAAAAATTTCTTACATCTATCTCTTTCATTATTTAATAGCTAAGATAATGATAAATAATTTTATTAATTATTAATATTACATTAAGTTATTACATTTTTAATTTAATAACTGAGATAATAACAAATAAAATGATTATTATATGAATAATTAAAATTAAAAGTTATTAATTGTTTAAATTGATAAATGAGATAATTTTATTATCTCAATTTAATTTAATAACTGAGAGTGAGATAAGACCTTTACATGTCAAGGGGCTTTCCCCAAAGAGGAAACAAGCCTTAAAACACGTGACCTTTTAACCATATTGTCGCTTATGAGATATCATACTAAAAAAAATATAACATTTTGTTGCACAAAAAAAATACTTTTAATTATGGTAAAGTTTTGGTAGCATTATTTGTATTAAGCTTTTAATTTTCGCTTAGTAAATGTAGTTTTTCACTTTAAAATTTAATAACATACCCCACACTGTTTGAAAGCATTCTAAAACTTTTTTTTTTTAATTAAAGAAAATGAAAAAAAAATGCAAGCAATTCTTGTAAAAATTCTTTATTCATCGAAATTTTTTCTTCAGATAATAATCTCCTTAATGTATATTATTTATAAAAGCAAATAAAAGCCTATCAAATTTAATAATTAGATAGTTTATTGCAGTTTTTATCTTACGATTTGGAGCAGATTTTTAAAAAGTTGGCAGTAGTTGTGAAAAAAGAAAAAATTGATGATTTAATTTCTCCAAGGAGTCCTGCTTATAAGTAATATAAAACAATTTGCAAACTGTTTGAAATTCTAGAAAATTTCATAAAATTAATTTATGAGGGGGGAGGTAACAGATGTAAAAAAGATAAAAATATTTTACCAAGATTTTCTAAAAATAAAAATTTCAAAAATAAATTTATTCATTTTTGAATAAGTTCTGAAAGTTTCATTAAAATCAGACAATTATTTGATTTTTGCAATAATTTCCAAATTAATGGGCATTACCACAGGTATTAATTACAAAGTTAACAAAAAAGAGATTTTTGACCTAAATTTAGGACGTGTTAGATAGAAGGAAAACATTTTTTTTTAAATATTTAAAAAATACTTTGTTCTTTCCTCTCCTTAATAATAACATAACGATGGAATTTTTTTTATTAAGTTTGGGACCTTTTATCATTATGCTATACTGATTGTTTTAGGGATATTATTGGACGTACCTAATATAATAGCTTTTCATTAATTTCTCATATTTCTATTGCAAGTCAATGACAATTGTCACCCAATCAATGAAAGAAACAAGATCGAATTTTAGTTTTACTTTGGCAAATAAAATTCGCACTGAAACTAAGAGAGTTAACTGCTTAAATGTTCTGATTAGATTATTTCCCTTGAATTCTACCAGATGTTGATTATTGTGGATTTCTGTTTTCGTGACATACTCAAATAAGATTAATCTCTCAACGTCCTTTTCCCACTAAATGTCGTAAAATGACTCTGCTTATTTGATATCTGACGACAAAATCTGATATTGATAACATCTGAGTAATTTTCAAATATTTTCTACCAAATGCCCCTCTCACCTAAAAATGATATCTATCCCAGAACCTTTGTCACTTCTGTTATAAAATGAACTCTTCTTTTGTGTTTTGTATGTAAATTTCTTGCATGCAAATGAACAGCCAAAGTTTTTCAAGCCTTCTGCCCCGGGAGAATTAACAACAGCATAGATTTTAAAGGGCTCTTACCATCTAATACTCATAATAAGTATTTGTTAACATCTATAGATGGATGTCAGTTCAGCGACAGTGATAAAATTCCTTGGCCAAATTTTCAGTCTTTCTTGGTTCCCATCTTATGTTCACTCTGATAGAGGTGCATTCTTTATTAGCCAAGAATTAGTCCTACCTAACTCAGGAAGGAATAACCACAAACCCATCTGCTCCATACCACGCAACTGGCAATTCACAAGTTGAAATCTACATTCAACTTATTTGGAGAAATATTTGCCTGGCATTAAGAACATAAAATTTTGGGAAATAGTTCTACCAAATGCTCTCCATTTTCTTCCTTCCCTACTTTCAACATCTACCAATACTACACCATGTGAAAGGTTCTTCAATTTCTCCCGGCGCTCTTCAGCTGACTCATCTCTAATATTGTGCCTTGTCTCCAGATCTGTAATTCTGAAGAACTTCTTCCAGTCAAGTAAAAATGATAATTTTGTCAATAAGATGGAATCGCTTGACATAAATCCTATATACACAAATATTAGGTACCCTGATGGATGAGAGTTCACAGTATATCTTTGTACTTTGTCCATCCACTTAAGTGAACGAGAGAATAAGTATCCCAAATATCCAACATGCTCCTGAGGACCCAGCACTACAACTTGCATAATAATTCAGAGGCAGTCTCTAATCAATTTCAGGCTAGTCCCGAAGGTGGTAATGTTCTACGAAGGTCTTCAAGAACACGAAAGGCATCAACAAAGCATGAAGATCTTGTTATATGAGTAAAAGATTCTTCTCCTTCCAGCAGGAGTGTAGAGTATTATGAAATGAAGTCTTCTTTTGTGTTTGTGTATGTAAATTTCTTGTATTCAAATGAACATACATTTTTTTTATAAATTCTACTGTATTTTGGGGAGGAGGATTATGTGGAGAGACACAAAAAATGTTGTTTTGTTCAGTTTCTTTTATTGAATAAAGCTTTTCTTAAGGTTATTATTGTCTTTGTCTTCCTGGCGTTTTTAATTGCTTTGAAATTCATAACATCTTCCATTTTCACTTACAGTTGTCATCACTGGATTGAAAGAAACCTAACTTTTTTAGCTGCTCTTATCTTTAATCTATAGAATAAATGGTTACTTCCCTTCACTCAACTCACCCCATTGTCTCATACTGCTTTTCATCCTCTCTCTTTTAGCCTTTTCTTTCTCCTTTTGACTCTATCACCTTTTCTTTATCACACTCTCTTTCTCTTTTTCACTCTCATTCTTCTTCTTTTACATCTTTTGATTTCTCTCAATTCCTTTGTCCTTCTTTATATTGTTTCTCTCTTTCAGTCTCTCTCCCTGCTGTGTGTGTAATATATATATATATATATATACATATATAAAAATGTGTGTGTGTCTTGAAACATAAAAAAAATATTAAAATTTAATATTTCAGTCACACTGGGTTGTATATTATTTTTGTTTTATTATTTAAATTATGTCCCTCAGCTGGTTCCAGCCTGCATGTCCATCATCAGGAGAAAAAAAAATCCTGCTTGTTAGTAGCAGTGAAGATATTAAAACAACACATAAAAATCCCTACACAATTGCAGTTGTTTTGATACATACCAATACATCTCAGGTGATTGTAAATTACTGGTGAGCAAAATACATCCCATTTAAGGCTTGGGAGCTTTTAGTTCATTAATCACAAACAATAAAAGGTTACTGTCTTGTAATATATAAATTATATTGCCTACCTATAGGGTTGGTTATTCCATTAGATTTAAATGCAATAATAAATTATTGAAAGTCTAGTAACACCAATCAACTTGATCTTATAACAATTTTAGGATGTATTTTGTAACTCTTAATATTTTTCATTGTTTAGTAAATTCTTAATGCAAATATTTTAGATCATGGTCAATTAATTCATACTTTTTCTCATTATGTTGAAATTACATTTAATCATTTTGTTTGTTATCCTTGATTTCTCCTTTTTTTTTTTTGTTTCTTCAAAATATGACAGTAATGATTATAACAAAATTTTCTTAAAAAAGAAATTATTCTTTCAACTCTTTGTGTTTGAAAACATTTTGGTCTTTTAAAGGGATACCCTAAACTATACTGAAACTCAACCATTTAGTTTTTGTATATAAAAATCATGAATGGCATTACTGTACTTGCCTAAGATTGTAATAGGATAATTTTTAAAAGTAGGTTAGAAGAAAAATAGCAAGTCATGCAAGTCAGAATAACAACCAATAAATCAAACTAATTCAGGACCTCACTGCAAGCATGCACAGGAGCATACACAAAACAACACACAGCAAGCACATACAGGAGCATGCACAAAACAACACACTGCAAGCATGCACAGGAGCATGCACAAAACAACACACAGCAAGCATGCACAGGAGAATACACAAAACAACACACTGCAAGCATGCACAGGAGCATGCACAAAACAACACACAGCAAGCATGCACAGGAGAATACACAAAACAACACACTGCAAGCACGCACAGGAGCACATACAAAAGTACACACAGCAAGGACACACGGTGTATTCAATTACTAACACCCCACCAAAGAAAACCTTTCTCATTTAGGCAGTCACACCACATAAAGAGATCAACCCAAGCAAAATAAAATACTTGCCTGAACACCTAACTACATCTATCACAGAAAAAGAAACTTCTGTAAGTGAGTTTCTTCTATCCATAAATATATACACATACACTCACATACATACATATTTTCACACTTGTGTATATTGTGCACACTCACACATCTGTACATACACAGACAATTGATTTTCCCAAACTTTATTTCTATAGACTCTTCACAAACACTCTTTAACCGTTCTGAGAATGCCTTTTCTCTTTCATTTAATTGTCACCTTTGTTGTTATTAAATTGTATTCAAATTTATTTGACAATGTTGTTTTATTTCTCATTTGGAACATGCAAATAACCATTTGCTTTCTTTCTTTTGTTTGCTGTCAGTCGAAACATCACCTTCTCTTTCCTCTAAAGCAGTGATTTTTCAGCTGGTGTGTCATGAAAGGATCATATGTGTGCATGAAAAATTTTAAAGGTCATTAATTAAATTATTTTTTTAAATAATAATGGGTGAGTTATGAAAGAAAGGAATATTCTCTCATTTGCATTTCCCCCATTATGGGCATTATTATATCCATGATATAATCAGCAGTAAACACCTTCATTTGACTGTCAGAAAAATGGGGCCAACAACAATCTGTAGTAGCTCGTACAACAACAAGAAGTGTCCATTCATTATTGGTCTATAAAGTGTCTGTTCAAGAGCTGGAGTCTCTTTCGGGACAATAAAATGTGTTCTGTCTGTAGAAATTGCATTTGGAATCAGTGAGATGACATTCACTACAGATGATTACCTGATAAAAAAGGAAGACACTTGTGACTAAAGTCCAAGATGAGAGAAAAAGGGAGAAGTGGTTGCTACTCCTTTTCATACACTCTCATGAGCAATCCTCATTGGTCAGGAGATAGTTTTAACATTACATTGATTTTTTTTTTTTTTTTTAACCACTGAAATAAACATGGCATGCAGATTTTTAAACTTCACAATAAACATCAATAAATTAAAAATATCAGATTTGTACAGAATAACATAAGAATAACAAGTTTCTCCAATAAGAAAGGAAAAAATATATATTCTTAGTTTCTGTAAAAAATCATTTTTCTTTGTCATTATATAAATTTATACTGAAAAAAAACAGAAAACTAGAAAAAATTAATAAGATCTTCATTTCATAATTCAAATAACTTAGAATTTAAACTTAATTTGATATTTTCTAAATATAAAAAATATATATTCCATAGTATTTCTCACAAATGTTGTTTACTTATACGTCGATAACTCTACAATCCAATAATGAAAAGACATTTATTTTTTACAACAAATATTTATTTTTCATACCTTAATGAATATGTATTTATTATCAACATTAGAAATAAATACTCAATAATTTCAGTCAACAACCTTTAAACTGCTGAAAAAATGTGAGAGAACACATTGATAGATGATTTATTTTTCTTTTAAACAGAAATTAAGTGTTGAAAAACTTTCACAGAAAAAGAAAGCTTTTTTTAATAACGGTGTTATAAGCTAAGGGAGATCACTCGTAAGTATTTTTAGTAAAGTTTTTTTTCCTTAATAAATTCATGCAATTCAGGAATGAGTCTAAGCGATGTTAATTCGTAATTGTTTGTCAAGTTATTCTCATTCTGGGAATATTTTTTTTATTTTTAATATATTTCTAAAAAATTAAAGTAGTAAATCTGTAAATGTAACTAATGTTATCTTGAACTAAATCATCTCCTTTATTCAATGCAATGTTATGAATCATGATTTATATTAATTACTCGTTTTTATAATCGCTTAATAACAAAATATATGCTTATTTTTTATCATATTCCAGATTAACAATTAAAAATTGACAAATATATAAATTTTGTTACTGTTTGTTCAGAATGGTGCGTTATTAGGCATTTATTTGGTTTGTGTTTATCTCTTATGTTTAACAGTTGTAAAAGTAATTAATCTTCTTTTTATTCAAAGATAAGAGGAACTTTTATCATTCACAGACAGAAACACCATAAAGTTATTTTTAAAATGGATCTTTCATTTTACTAAACTGAAAAACCAAGGGAGATAATCGGTATATTTCTCTATGATCTCCCTTTAATGTCACTCTTCAGTGTCGGGTAGCGGTTGCTCGTCGTGGTGACCTCGGACTATGAAAAGATGGGGAACTCATATGGCCATGTAATTCATGCTTATTTGCACCCAGAAGAAGCTCCGGATTGGAATAAACCACCAACGTTCGATCCAAATGTGGGCTTTCCAAATGGACGAAAACCTCGAGGTATGACGTTTTCACAAGTTAAAACTTTTTCCTTGAAAGTTGGAATGTCCTGCCATTGCCATATGACCTTCTTACTATTTTTATTTTTTGTTATTGGATTTACAATTTTTATTTTCTCTTTTAGTTTTAAATCTTAATTTTTAAAAAGTGCACCCTGATTTTCACTTCTTATTTAGTTGATTCCATTATATATAATTTAACTCTTGATAGTTCTTAATATTGTATGGAAAACAAGTACCCTTGGCTTGGAGAACTTAAAATTACTGTTGTCATTTATTAATTTAAGATTAGTTTTTAGCACTATGCCGTTAAGTAACAACTAATGTTAACAAACTATAAGTTTAGCATGCTGACCATTTTGCAAAATGAGGGGCCCAACTTAATTTGACTGTTCAAACTTTATTTCGTCCGAAATGTATGAAGTTGGCTGGATTATTTAGACAATGAAAATAAAAAATAATTAAAAATAAAATATTACGAAACATTAAATTTGATTTTATCCTGGTCTTATTCTCAAAATGTGTGTATCATTATTTAAGGAATTATTAATTAAAGAAACTCTGTTTGCATAAAATTTTTATGCAAATAGTTTCATTATTTAATGAATTATTTAATTTTAATTCCTTAAATAATGAAAAATTATGAAGGTTTTTTTACTCTCTTATGATCTTAATTCAGAACTATTTGTTTAAAAATGCAAGAATTTTTTTTTATAATTCTAATTCGTAAGAATCACTTCTTCGGATGGGTTACTTCCCATCGTTTTTTTTTTTTTTTTAATTAAAAAAAAAAATGGTAAGCAAAGAAAGAATTGATTGATAGTATGGAGTTTTCCCCCTCTTTCTCGAAGTTGATGCTCTCTTAGAATATTAGCAAGAAGACTGATAGCATGCTAGAAATTTGATGGAATAATTTTCTTGGATAAATTTAACCGTGCAGATTTTGTTTAGTTTATGAACTGCCAAAGTTTACTGTCCAATTAACCAAGAAGAATAATTTTGAGAATCACAAAGCCATTTTGTTAAATCTTTAAATTTTTATTTTCAGCTAAAAAATGGTAATCCTGCTGAGTGGTAATTCAGTTGTCCCCTTTTTTTTTTTTTTATATTAAAATCTGAACGTCTGAATTCCAAACAAATGTAAAAATAAAGAAAACATGTTAAATAGATTATTTGTATTTACAAACATATATACATGACATCAAAAAGGAGTAAAAATAGTTGGGTTAATTTTTTAGTAGTGGGTCCATAGAAAAAAGCTATGGTTTAGAAAAGACTTTTATTGTCAGCTAAGAAGATTCACTGACCATCTGAGCTGTTGTTGATGATTCGTTTGAAGTTGCTGACACCTGTTTCTTTCAGCACATGCTAAAAGGAAAAAAAAACCTATGTCTTGTTTCAATGGCTTGGAAACAGTTGCTTCTCTGATCCTGAAAGATGAAATCTGTGAAGTTTTATAAGCGATTTTTCACAAAAGTGGGCTTGAGAAAAATAGGGTTTTAGACTAAAAATATTTGACCAATCAGAGAAAACTAAAACTTTTAGTTTTCTCTGATTGGTCAAATATTTCACATGAAGATGAACACTTAAATTTAAACAGTGTTTTTTTTTGTTTTATTTTTTCCTTTTTAGCATATTTGTAAATATTGTCTGTTATTGGGTAGAAAATAAAGTTTCAACATGTTGTAATATGGTGTGTATGGGCAAATAAATATAATTGTTTTGAAAATAAGGTTTATTTTCTATACTCATACACACTTTCTCTCTTTTTTTTTTTTTTTTTTTAGCTTTTGTTGCTATTATTACTTTCACGTATGGTCAGAAAACATCCCACCCTCATTGATAAGCAAAAGAAAATTGGAGATATTTAGTAAACTCAAAGAGGTCAAATGGTTTCAGGTCTGATAAAGTGATCCACTTTGTAATTTTTTTAATTATATAATCAAAAGAATTACAATTAACATTGTTATTTTTATTGAAATAATTTATCTTGAAACAACATTAACTGTGCATTTGAATAATCAACAATTTATTAGGATGTTTGGAACGTCATTACATTTTACCAGAAAGGATATAAAAATAAATGTAAGTTAAATTTATCTAATTATCATTTATTAAAAATATAATCACGTTAATTTTCAACAACTGCAGCCTAAACAGAAAGCAAATTTACAATTCTGTTTAAAGGAATCTGGGGTTTTCACAGAAAAATGTTTGAAAGACAGTTTCATGTTCTTTTTTGCTGAATGTTCTAGCACTTATGAAATGTTCTAGTGATTGAAACAAATGAAACTCTGCCTATGAAGAATTTTTTTTTTTTTTTAAGGTTTGTGTGCCCTTGTATTGTCATGCTGGAGAATAACACCTTTCATGTCTACCAAAGTAGCACATTTTCAGTGTGGTGCAACCATGTTACTGGCAATAAATGTCTGCAGTGATGATCCTTCCATGTTCTGATAGATCATAATGGAAAACACCTTTTATATCATACCAGACAAAGTGAGCACTTCTTTGAACAGTGTTCTAATTTTGAGATTATCACTGGTTTATCATTTTGTGCCATTGTCATGCAAAAACCTATGAATATGTTGAAATTGTGTTTAGTTCTCAAGTGAAAGCTCATAAGAAACTAAAATTCTCTCTTTGCAACTTTTTGGAATCTTGAGATGTTTGTGGATAGTTAAACATGACACTAAGTTTTGTGCCAAATCCCTGGTGCTTTAACATGGATCCAGTTCACTAGTCTCTTTCAAAAGTTTTTCATTCATAGTGGCCCGTCTTCCAGAGCACGTCTTGTCAGATGTGTTTTAAAAATAGCAATTGTAACATATCTGACATGTATGAGCTTTAACTGCATCTGCACACACTGCAGAAATGTTTTTAAATAAACTTTGTAGCAGTACTATCTTTTGGAATTCATACAGTAAGCAATGCTTCTTTTTAAAGTTGTTAAACTTTGAAATGCACTATAAACAACCCACTATCAGATAGAAGTAATGATAAACTAATTCTTGATGCAGTTTCATACTATTCTACCTGGTTTCTGTCTTAGTTGTTTGACTCATAGTCATAGTAGTGAAATACATAATTACTTTCATCTTAATACATATTAGAAAAAGTATATTAGCCTCTTTCAGTTAAGTTTAATGCAGTGCAAAACCAAAAATATGGAGTACCCAATAAGTTTCAAACTCACTACAATAATAATGTTCTGTAAGTTTTTATTTTTTATTAAAATAATATCATGACTTTGCTTTTTTTCAGTCAACTTGTCTTTTGTTACATAGATGTCATTTCCTGAATGTTGTCAATATTGGTTAAACTTTAACATTAATACTACAAACATTTATATTATGTGATTGGTTCTGTTTTACTATTTCTGAATTTCATTAATGACATCCTTCTCATTTTTTATCCATATGAAATGAACACCTTCTCTCAGCAATTTTACAAAAGAATTACATAACGTTTTTATTATTAAAACTGGATTCAATTCTGCACTGAATAACAATCCAGCCCTGTTAATAAAACAAATCTGCATTGAAAAATTACTGAAAATGCCAAATAAGGTGTGTGCTTTTTTTTGCTTTTTTTTTATTGAATTATAAGACATCTTTTGCTATTCCAATGTGAAAGTGCATTGTAATAGTGAAAGATACATTCCAAAAGCTAAGAAAAGTATTAAGAAACAGGAATTTATTTTTTTAGAAATAAATGAGTGCTGAATTGTTATGTAATATTGGTCCTCCTATATGGCCACAAATGCTAGACACTCCTGAAGAGATTTGAGGCAATAGAAATGTGGTTCTACAGAAGGATGATGAGAATACCATGGACGGAATATGTGAGCAATGACGATGTTTTAAGGAAAATGGAAACGAAAAAGACACTTCTATTTAGAATCATTAAGAGAGAATTGAAATTTCTAGGGCACATAATGAGAAACGAGTGTTGAGAATTTAACACTCAAAGGACACATTTAAGGCAAGAAAGACAATGGGAATAGCAAATAACCTACCTAGTGAGCTTGTCTAAATAGTTTCCAGAACTGGAAGGGGTAGCAAAAAGACAAACTTTACTCAGAGCTACAAAAGATAAGGAATTGTGGAGAACAATGATCACCCACATCCTAGAGAGATATGGCACACAGATTTCTAACATACTTATAATTTTTTTTCTTACATACTTATAATTTTTTTTCTTACAATGATGTTCACCCTGTAGAAGGATCCAGAGCAAGAGGCAGAATTTATGGTGACATGCAGGAAAGATAACAGTTAACCTTAAATTTGAACAGGTTAAGATTGTAGTGATTGGGGAAGCATCTTCTTGGGAGTCAGTTCCACAAAGCAGCAGTTCATGGGAAGAAGACAACGATCAAGTAGAACTTACATCTCACCCATGAAATACAAGGGGAATGTGGGTGGTGTGCTACAATATGTGTACCATGGCGGGTCGTAGCTGTTAAAGTTAGAAGTAGTGGAACTAAGGAATGTAGTTTTTCTAAACACTTTCCATGGAAATAGCAATAGAGCAGGGAGAGGCTTGCTACATTTCGTCTGTGAGAAATGGATTGTAGGGTGGAAAATTCATTACCCACAAGGACGTGAAGATGCTTTTGGACTCAAGAGTAGAAAGTGAAGATTGAGTGACTTCTGCCTATATATGGCAGCAGTTCTTCATTTAAAACCTGATCTGGCTCTTGCAAAAGTAGTAGATAACAGGAGGAGTCTAGTACTTACTGGAGCAGTACGAGAAACTGACCCTTTTTCCTATGTATGAGTTCCACTTGAGATCTGGGTTGAGCTACTTCCTGGCTAGTTATACTTTGGTACATTGAATTGTTAAGTTTGTCATTCATCCTCAATCCTTACTTAGTCACAATGTTACTGTTGTCAATGACTGACTTAAGTTGCACTTGTGCTTCACAATCTCAAACATGATCTCATTTCTTGATTGATACTCTCAAATGAATTGCATCAAACTCAATACATTAATCCATATTATTTTTAAAATACTCTAGAAGTATTTCTATCTTTTTGCAAAAAGTAAGATAGGAGGAGTATGACTTTAACAGTAGAGCAGTACCCTGTTATCTAACAGATCAGTAATTTTCATTTAAGGTTGGAATAAATCTCCAAATTAATTTTTGTCTTCAATTAATCTTTGTATTCATTCCAATAAGTTGCATTTAACTGTAGATTTGTTTATGGTTGAATGTTTTGTGCTAAAGTGCAACCTTTTATTTGTACATTCAATTAAGTCTTTAAAAAGAATTGTAAGTTTAGTCTAATTCAGATTCTTGTACCTGAATGTGTTATAATTGCTAGCTATTTTGTAAAATTCAAATCTAACCCAGTTTTCTTGCATTAGCTTATCATTTATAACCAGTAAAGCTTGGTCTTTTTAATGACTTGTACAAAATTACTGGGTTTTACGTCGGACAACATTCTTCTCATGCATATTCAAGAATACCAATATTAACAGCATGTTGTAGAAATGTATATATGAAGCCTGTTTCTGTCTATATTTCTGAGATGAGATGTAATTATTTACACTATTTGGACTGTTGTCCCCATCTTTGTTGCCATATTCACAACGTTTCAGCCAGTTTTATAGTCTGGCTTTCTTCAGGTGATTGGAATTTCAAAGTGGACCCTTTATTTCGTCCACCAGGATAGATTGTTCTAGTTCCATATGCCATAAGGATACATTGCCCAGTGAATAAAAGCATTGGTTGATTCAGTGAATTGATCCAAAGAGTTGTGAGTTCAATACCTGGCTACTGCAGTGGTGAACAAAAACTTTGAGAAGTTAGAGAAATAACTGAGATATCTGGAAGAGGCATGGCATGTTGAACTAGAACAATCTACCCCAGTGGTCGAAATAAAGTGTTCAGTTTGAAATTCCAATCATCTGAAGTCCGGAGTGTACAATGGCCAAAAAGTTGTGAATATGGCAACAAAAATGAGGACAACAGTACAAACAATGTAAATAGTGTAAATGAAGACTGTTAAAGTCTTTAAAAAAAAAAAAAAAAAGTGGGGGGGGGGGCTTAGGGAGGTGTTTACATCCTATCTTTTTCTTAAGTAACATTTTTGTAAAAACACATTTCTAGAAATAAAAAAATAAATTTTGAATGTTTTGATAAAACAAATAAGAGAGCTGCAGCTTTGTTTTTTATTTTATTTTTTTGCAAAATTTAACCAATTGAATGTATCTTTAACAAAAGAAAATAATTTTTATCTGTATGAGACTGCTTCCTGTGAAACTATGATCTCAGAATAAACTGAAGGTAGGAGTTTCTGATAAAACTTGAAGAAGCCTATATTTAGGCAATGTTATGTTTATACTGTAGAAGTGTCTCTTTCATAATCATAGTTTTAAATCTTACTTTTCTCGGACAGTTCAATAAAAAAAAAAAAAAAAGCATAGATTTTTTTGTTCTGGCTAACCAAAACCAAAACCAAAAATCCATCCTACAAAAGGGAGTATATGTTTGTGTAACAGTTTGACTTTTTATTTCCTACTTTCTTCAGACTACCTTTCATGTTTTGTTTTTATTTTGTTCTTTAGTTATGGTTGCCACCCAAGAAGAATTAAACATGCACAATATTCCCCTGGACAAACGTGACTATTGTGCCCACCATTATATAAAATGGATGACATGTCGGAAACAGGTGTATCCCTTTACTACAAAATGTCATCATGAAAAACATGAATATGACCAGTGTGAATTTGATGAGTAAGCATATATTTGTTATAACCAATTTTTTTTTTAAAGTCAATTTTTAAAACTTGTGTATTGATTTACATTTGTTTGCATTATAATCAAATTCATGTGTCAGTGCTCAAAACTATCATTTCAATAAGATCTTTTTCTTTCTTCATTTATCTCTTTCTCTACAATTCATCTATGCTATAACAGAATATGAACGTGCACACACAGGTGTTCTGTTCACCTGATGATCATGGCAGCATGAAACTTGAGTAGCAGTCTGAGTAGTTGCTCTGTCTTCCTCATTTAGATATAAATTTTTATTGTTTAGGTAGGTGTCCCTCTTTGCATTATTTTTTTTTTTCTCAGTTTGTTTTTTGATAGAGGAGGGGGTTGATCCATTGATTTTGATTTTCTGTGGTCACTTAACAGGCTTTGTGTTGGTTTTACCAATACTTTGATTTGTGGTGTTGGTTTGTTGTGCGTATCTATACATATATACACACACTGAACACATTATTTTACAGTCTTTCTTTTCTTTTTTAAACAAATTAAATATTTGAGAAGCATAGTAATGTCCATAATTAGTTGTTATATTTCTTCCTGTTTAATAAAATAATTATGCAATATTAATTATGTAACGATACAAGGCAACTGGACAAAATCAGCCATTGTTGTTTTGATTGCTGTCTGCATCAGTGTGTACAAAAACTTGGTGTATGTTCACAAGGAACCAAAAGATGAAAATATTTCCACAGTGAAAAATGAAAACACATCTTGTTTCCAATATATTAGGTTATTTATTCACAGATTCACCAGACATAATTTGGTAGCTATGGGGACAATTGAGTCTTTTTTGCTACTACTTCTATCTTTTCTCACAACAGACTAACAGACCAGATCTTCCTTTTGGTCAGTAAGAACTCTAACTCACTGTCACTCTCCTATCACATTGACTACTTACTTTCACCTACCACCCATATCTATTTCACAATGTGCAAATTTCTGACTCTGCCTTCCTACATCTCCATTGACAGATTTCCTCCCAATGCATGATTCAAAACTGACCATTCTGTGACTATACTTATATAAACCTCTGACTGAACCATTCTAACTTCCAGCCAAGTGACAATTGATCCTGGAAGTTTTCATCTATTTATTTATTTTCTCCACTTCCCTTTGGCCAGCCAACAGTCACTTAGAAGCTGTCATTTCTAGAATTTACTGTCTACACAGTCATGAAAATTGCCATGATTCAGGCCTCAATAAAATTATTCAGTTCACTTTACTTCATGTCTGTTTTAAACAAGTTTTGTGGAGAGTCATTGTGTCAGTTATTTAATTACATCAGATTTTATTTTTAATGGATACTCGTGTTTGAAATAGACACTCTGTTAACTCAAGAATAGAGTTGGGTGGTTTGGAAATTTTGATTTCGTTATCTTTTTTTTTTTTTTTTTTTTTTATATGTACCATGGTTTTCATTTCAGTTTCTAATTTAGTATCTTTTCTTTCTAAGGAAGCCATTCATTATCTTGTGTGATGATTATTTATTACTCAATGTTTAGTTGAATTATGCCACTATTTCAATAAAGATGAGGTTAACTTATGAGTCAAACATTCTCTATGATGCTATGAATCATATACGCTTTAAGGAGTTGACTGTTGAATTTTTCTGAAACGGTTAACTCTTTAAAACAGTGACCAGAGATTCATGAAAGATTTCTGTAGAATAAAACTTGAATCTCCATTCTGTCTAATTCTTTAACCCCTCAGAAACTAAAATACAACCCAAAAGTGCAAGAAATTAACAACCATAAAATTTATTTGGACAAAATAATTTAACAAACAAAATTAAGCAACAAATCGACATGAAAATGAAATATTGTCAAAATTATTCAACAGGTAAAAAATTTAATTTTGTAAAGAGAGAATGTTTCTCAGCTTGAGTAGGTTTCAGCCTATATCTCCAGTCACTGATGACAAATCCAGCCTTGCTGAAAGAAGGATTGATATAAAAAAAAAAGTAGAGATTATTCACCTAAAATCATTTTTTAGGCTTTAAAGTTAATTTAGTCTTAGAATTCATGACTTGGAAATGACAATCATTTTATGCAGTGGCTTTATGAAATCCGACTTCATAATATTTAACATTGAAGCAAAACTGGAACTGGCAATTATTGATTTTTTTTAAATTTTTACTTGCTACTATTTCATTTTGCTGACTTCATTTATTTACTTTTACCAAAAGTATTTTTTTTAAAACATTTCATTTTGATAACTTGTTTTTTTTTGTTTTTTTTAACTTTGAAACTGAAACATCCAAAAAAAATCTTTTACAATTTTGGATTGAGATAAATTGATTTCCAACATCATATTTCCTTTTTTTTTTTTTTTTTTTTTTTTTTTCTTTAAAGACATTTTAGGCTAAAATATAAAATAAATTTCTGACATACGATGTCATATTGTCTATCATATTTCCTTTTTTCTTTTTTCATTTGAATATATTAAATGCTAAAAATGTAAACAAATAGCTTTATTCTTACATTTATTTCTTAAAAATCAAATGTTTTTATTATTTTTTTGTTTAATCTTTCCTTTTACTAATAGTACAAATGTTGATAAAATGTAATTTTATTCAAATCTGTGTTTCTGTAGGCATGGTCACTTAGTAGTAATATCACTATACTGAACAGCTTCAATTTCATAAAAAAAATTTTGGTGTGGTTTCTAGTGTGTAGATGAAACCCGGGGAAGGGGGTCATTTTTTGGTTTAACTGCCCATCTCTACTCGAGAAATTTTAAACAAAATGTGCTCTCTGACATAGAATTCTTTAAAGTTTAATAAAATATCAGAATTGTTTTTTTAACAATTTGCCAGCTTTCATCCCAACAAATTTTCTAAATAACCTCATTAAATTCTTTTACCCTTTAAGATGAAAGGAAATGTTTTCTCACTGAATTGTTGCTGTTGACTGTTTTAGTTTTTCTAAACTTACAAAATGCTGTATTTGGAAATGGTGTTTGTTTTTGTACCATGTAAGTAGTGATTTTCCAGACTGTTTTGATCTAAATCTATTTTCAGAATTTTCTTTTTTTTTTTTTTTCTTTCTTTTTTTCAGTTGGGTTCTTCGCATGAAGGAATACGAGCGTGAAAAACGATTGAAAATGCGAGCTGCTCGTATCAAAGCAAAAAAAGAGGCAGAAATAAGCGAGTGATGATATTTTCTTTAGGTATTATAGGTTTATCTTACCATGTTTTATTTTGGAGGTCACCAGTTGTTTATCTTTCCATTTTCTCAGGCGCTTTTGTTTCCAAAAGAATCAAGAGAACACAAACTGCTTGTAAAATGCTTGTTGCTATTGGAATAAACAAAATTGGTTACCAAACTGCTCTTTTTCATGTTTTTATTTACTTTTGTATATGATAGGTTTTTGATTTCAGTTTATCATTTTGAGTGTTGAACCAAAAAAAAAAAAATCAAGATAAAAAATTAAGCTTGTAATGGCCCAGTGGGTAGATGGACCAATACTATTTATATTATTTTACTTTCAACATACAGGATTCAAGTAAACAACAAAAACTCCAAATGTGAATCAACAAGTATATATTGAAATAACATACAAGACCAAATATGCAATAAAATTGTATTCAATGTATAGATTAAGGGAAAGAAGTTGTTCCCCTTTAATTGTATTTTGGTTTGTAATGGATTGTTCAAAGGAAGTTCTTTTTGGGAGAAAAATGTTCAGGAATCAATATTAGAACAAGGACTGTTAGAATAGATAACACAAGAATACAATTGATCAGAAATGTGTTGTTATAGAATGGTTCGAAATTAACAGTCCTGGTTGATTGAGCTTGGCTAAGTCACAGAGAGAAGTGTGAGTTTATATTACAAAATTCTGTATCTGTGTGTGTATTTGAAATGTTATAAGTAAGATCGTGGACTCGTTTGGACAGGCGAAATTTACTGGATCCTACTGACGACTTGTGAAAAAGTCGCCTCTTTTAAGGAAAAAGAATAAGCTCCCACAGAAGTGCAGGAAAAGGTTAATCTTGCACTAAAATATGTAATTGGTTAAAAATTAACCAATCACTACATTTGTACTAACAAAACAGGCAAGCAAGCTCAAAACCGAAGGATTCAAAGACATGACTGCGATGGCTAAATTGTCACAGAAAAGTAGTATTGATTTATTAGCCAATCGCAGACAAATAAAATGTGGGTGTGGAAAAACATAGCAATTGCAGTCAAAAGTCAAAGAAAAAATGATTTCAGTCATTGTCCAATCTAATTGCTCTTTAGAATTTCATTTATACATCAAGTTCCAAACCACAAAAACAAATGAATAAAAATGCCCACTAGATGCTCACACGCACATTATCAACCAAATCCTGCTTAGACCAACTGGAATTGTGATACACAAACACTTGAATTATACACACAAACACTGCTTGAGAGGACAGATACATGTGAGGTCTGCTTAATGAAAAACACAAAAATAAAAAGTACAATAATTTTCTTTTCTCCTCCATATTTCATTTTCTGATGAAGCTTAAATAAAAGCAAAACATGTTAAATTTGTTTCTAATTTGTTCCTTATCCTATCATTCTGTCAGATTCAAATCTATATTTGATTTCAATTCATATATATATTCATTCATCTAAAATCATTTTTTAGACTTTAAAGGTATTTTAGCCATAGAATTCATGACTCTCTCTCTCATATATATATATATATATATATATATATATATATAAAAACTGAAGAACCCTAACATTAGCTATGGCAGTGCACTCAATGGCTTCACACTCCCCCACTTATAGAAATGAACTCAGCCAGATGATGCATGTATGATGTAATAGGTAAAGATGTAGTGTACCTGTGACAGCAATGGGTTATGGACATAAAAACATACAGTTTATTATGCTATTTTTTTTTCACATGCATTAGTAGATTGTTTTTACAAAGAAAAATTCAGCCTAACTGTCGGTTCTTGGTAGTGTTTTAGCTTTTCTCTTTTGAGAATCCTTACCTTTTGCAAATTATCCTTGGTTTCATCTGAAATCAAGAAAATATGAACTTTAAACAAAAGGGTTAGAATATATGATAAAAAAGGTTTATGATGCCGAAAGGATGTGCATTTTTGTATTCTGCATCTTTTTTCTCTTTACATTCACTGCACCAAGTTCTTCGGATATTTTCTTGTTGCTCATTCCAATTTTTCTTGATTATCTGTTTTATTTTCTCAATTCTTTTTGTGCAACATTCTTCAAAGATATTTTGTTTCTTTCTCAGTGATAGCTTGGTAAATTGTTTTAAGATAATATTTATACACACATACTTTTCTATATCAATGCATTTCATTACTTAAGGAGCTTTATCAAGGTAAATGTAGAAATTTTATTTCATAACTTGTATTTATACACATGTAATATAGAAGAAAAATAGTAAGTTTTTAAATTTTGAATTTGCAAACACTAAAATATTCTTAGAGCTTGCTTTGTAAAGAAGGAATAAACTATGGAGGACACTAAGTGATGTAATAAACAAAAATGAGAAAATGCTGCTGTTATTTATATCTGAATTTTTACACATATAATTAAATATGACAGACATGAAATAATTTAATTTTTTATGTAATATTTTTGTTTTTCATACAAAGAAATGAATGATTGGTTCAAGTCTGTGCAGAAATTGCCCATTGATTTTATCATCAATTCCAACATTCAACCATTCTCTTAAAATAGATGATGAACACAAACTGATGTGACAATTCCTGAGGATAACCAGAAAATGGTCAAAAGTGCCAGAACTGACAATAAAAAAAAAAAAAAACTATAGCCAATTTCTACTCAGTCTAGAAGCAACAATTTGTTCACTTCTATGAAAATAAGAAAAATGATATGAAAAAACAATTAAGGGTATTCCTTGTCAACACCAGTATAAATGAAAAACAGGTATTTCCCTAAATGGTTAGAATATTAGTCTTCCAACCATGACACCTGGATTCAAATCTCACCGTGGTTGATTAGTCAAGAAATTGACTTCTTGATATAATCTTCCTGAGGAAATGATTCCAAAATATAGCACCAAAAGTGCCTGAAAACCATATGGTTTGAGCCAAGCCTTGTGAATGAAATTTAGTAGACAAAACTGTTTGGAAACTTTAGATATTTATGTTAATACATAGTTACATGTCATCAACTAATGGACAGATAGAAGCTCTTCAGTTTTGTTTAGAAAAAATGCTAATAACCACTGATCTATAACATCACATTTGTACTGAGAGTACCAGATGGAAGGCATTACTGCCCACCATGGACAGCACAATGGCTGACCATGGGTTCTTAATTATCCTAACTAGTAGTCTCTGTAATAACAGATAAGTAACACTGGCTCAAATCACACCCACATTTGATGCAGGAGGTATCAGATGTATATCCTACAAGTCAAGTGAGTATTCTTTAGTTTCTATCGGAGCAGGAGACCCACCAAGGTGACTCCTTTTATTATCATAACACAAGACACTGCCTCACTTGGACTCCTGACATTACTATTTAAACCGTCAAGGACTGGCAATGTGTGGTACGAGCTGAAGAATCTTGATTCTAAATTTTTGGGCTCATGGTAGAGTTTGGGTTTGGTGCAGACACCATGAGATCATGAGCTCCAATTGTCAATAATACACTGTACAGGCTGGTAATGGTTTCATAATGGTGTTTGATATGTTTATATAGCATGGGTTAGGACCAGGGGTTTGCCTAAACATGCCATTGGCCATTAACTAGTAAGTTGCACTATTTCATGTTCATTTACACCCCTCTATGGACTTCACTGTCTGTTTCAAAGTCCAGTGTAGGTAGAAGCTGGACATGAGCAGCATTCAAGTATGCAGGAAGGATAAACTTGTTTTCTTTATTCTTACTTCCATCTTTCTTGATTCAATGGAGCAGGGTGATAGGTAAATTCTGGGCTAGATTATGACCTTTTAAGGCCCCTAGGCTAATGAAATTATGGGACACTCCTCTGACAGAGCCATCCTCACCTTCACCTGTTTTGAATATTATTTACTTGTAATATATTTTAGCAACATTTACATGACTTCAAGTAAACTTACTGCAAATTCTTTCACTAAACTAGAATAACTTTTTTTGCCAATATTCTTTAAGAAATACCAATATTTTATTACAAACTAAATTACCATATATTTCAATACAACAATAGTTAAAAAAAAAAAAAAAGTTTTATAACCATCATTATAACAATCAAAATAAATGAGTTTGTCATATTGATATCATTTCATTTTATGGAACTATTTAGAAGTTATAACATTTAGAAAATTAAAATCAAATATGTCATTTACTTGAAACACAATGACTCAAAATAAAACATTCTTTTCTTTTTAAATAAATGAGTTTGTGATATTGATACCATTTCAGTTTATGAAAGTTCTAACATCTAGAAAATTAAAATCATTATAAAAAGCTTAAGCCTTATACTAGCCTAAAGGATAACCTGGCCCTGGGTAAATCAATTGAGATTGTTGAAAACAACTGAGGTTTGTTGGCCTTACAAAATTGATCCTTGCAATTTCAATCCAATGATTTGTAGAAAATTACCTGCACGTGTTGGGTTGCGATCAGACATGAAAGGCGGAGTGTTTGCCATGACTTGTTTTTCAAAGTGAGGCCACTCCAAGCACGGGTTTTTGTGATCTTTTTACCGGAAGGGGTGGGATGCACAAGTCTGCCACCTTGTTACTTAAGGCCTGCCTTCCCTCCCTGCTCATCTTTTCTTGTGAGAGGGACTTTATGAGAACAGTCGTACCGCACGTTTTCTTCATCTCACATTAATTGATCCCTGACTGAATTTTTTGTTGTGAGACTAGGCAGTATTTGACAACACTTACTGCACCAGACCAGCTTCTGATCTATCCTTTGAGTAGAAAGGAATTTTTAACAGATTGCAGTATGTATCCCACCAATGATGGTTTATTCTAGCAGGATAATGTACCGGGTCATCAGGTTCAATTTGGCCAAAATTAGTTTGTGGAATATTCTGAAGATTTCCAATGAATATTCTATGGCCACCATGTTTGCCTGATATGAGGCCAATTATTATTTATAGGATGTGATGGAAAGATCTATTTGTATACAAATCCTGCACCTATGAATAGCAGTAATCCATGGATAGCTATCAAGATGACATGGCTCAACATCTTTCCAGCTGATCCCTTTTAAAGTCAATGCCATATCAAGTTTCTACACTTAGTCAGGCTAAAAAGGGTTCTACACAATATTAGGTACCCACACCATAATTTTTTATGTCAGTATATGAGAAAGATAATCTTACGTTAAAGCATTACTTGTTTATCTAACACAAATATACAAACTATATGTGAATTATATTTTCTGAACTCTTAATCCTAATCTTATTCTTTCTGCTTCTAAGGAGGGCAAAATTAAAAGATACACAAGAAAGCAATTTCCTGTTAATTGAAAAATGTGAAAGATAAAACAAATTTATACCTTACAGATATTTTAAACTTGACAATATGGAAATCAATTTTTACATTGTTATATTTCAAAGACTTTTGGCTGATCAGTAATCAGTCAACTTAATCATATCCACTGTATATTTAAACTCTGTTCACACCAAAACTTCAGTAACCAGAAGATAACAGAAAAAAGTGACATCTATTCAAATTTCATGAGACCACCAGTTCAACCAAGAAATGTTGAGTAGATATTCTTCTTTTTTTTTTTTTCTTTTTTTTTTTTACAGTGGGTTTCATCCTGTACAAGGCTCACAGACCACTGAAGTTAATCCTAGACAGTTTAAGATTGTAGTGATTGGGGGAAACATCCTCTTGGGAGTCAGTTCCACAGAGCAGAGGTTCACAGGAAGATTATTGTTCAAGTGGAACTTACTGCTCACCACTGGAATACAGAGGGAATGTTGGTGGCATGGTGGGTCCTGGCCATGAAGGTTCTGTCAGAACCAAGAAATGCAGTTCATCCTAGCACTTTCAATGGAAGTAGTGATAGATTAGTGAGACGCTCCTTGGATTTTCACCAGAGCCCTTGTTAGCTGGCGTGTGTGTCAGACCTGTCCGCCTTGGGTGGCCCTACCAGGAACGAAGTTCCGGGCGGCATAGCTCTGACACTACCGTTTTACACCCCCCCCCCCACCGACTGTGAGGTAAGGGTTGGACTTTGGGGGCTTACAGTACCAGGTGTTCCCAAGCGATCCCCCATCTAAGTACTGACCTGGCTCTACGCTGCTTAACTTCGGTGAGCGTCTGCATCGGTAACCGGCGGCTTCTGGTCGTTCCTGTCTCTGCGTCTGTGGGAATCCCGCGGCAAGTAAGAACGTTATCCGAGTAGGCCTGGGTACCCTACTTCTGTAATTTATCCCAAGAATCTTCTCATAACAGGAAGAAGCCGGCTCAATCCACCCAGGGTGAATGCCACATCAGTACAGTAGTACAGATTAGTGAGAGGCTTGCCATGTCCCACCTGTGAGTGAGACATTGGAGGATAGAAAATAATGTCACCTACAAGTACTCTAAGACGAATTTGGACTCTATCAAGACTGAAAAATGAGGACTGGGCAGATCCTGCCCAAATATGACAATTGTACTCCAATTTAGGCCTGATCTGACTCTTGTAAAGGTAGAGGGTAGCACGTGGTCAGGTACTTGCTGGAGCAGTACATGGAACCAACCATTTCTCCTGCATCTTTAGTAATGGATCATATGTATGAGTTCTACTTGAAGTCGGGCGAGTTTAAAGCCTAATAGACTCTCAAGGCACAGAGCCACCCTGAGAGAATTCATTCATTATGACTGGTGGTAGTTCAGAGTCCGATAGGCAATGATGGAATGTAACAAGTTTGGTTTTCGAGATGCTGAATGTAACCAGCCAGTTTCCCCCCACCACTATATCATCAGCATAGATATTCACAAAGAATCTGAGTATATTCTTAGGCAGATCATTTATGTAAAGTAAAAAGAGGCTTGGTCCAAGGAATGACCTAGCAGCCAATTTAGGCATTCTCGCCTGCATTGGTTACTAGGGTCCCAGCTACCTACCCATTTTCTTTATTTATCCAGAACATTTCAACATTTTTCAACTTCATTCACATAGATGTCTACATTTTTACTTTGAACTATATTTCAAGTTATAATGTGCAGAGAATGCACTTACCAACTCAATTATGATATTATTACTATTAAATTTTATTCAAATTTAATTATTTTGTTTAGTGTAAATAAAGCCTATTATTGTTTCACATAATTGGGACATGATGAGTGTGTAAATCCCTTTTGGAATGTGCTACTGTTACTGGGATCCATTTCAAAAGTAGATAACTCTTATTTTTGTGTTTTGGACATAGACCTGATTTAAAATGAAACTCTTTACAATAAAAAAAAAAACTCTTCTGCTTTAAATTGCATTATTTTTACTGTTTAGAATTGATTTTAAATAATAAAGTTAATTTAACTCTGAGCATTACTAGTTTTGTCTCTTGAATTTTTACTTTTGTAATTAAAAAAAATGATTTTATTTAACCCAAAAATATGGGATTGTTGGCACACAACTATCCCATTTTTGGCTCCTGAAATTGGATATTCGCTTCTTTTTTTACATCTTGATCAAAAGGTTGGTATAAAACTTATTTATTCTTGGGCATTGACATCGATGTACAATTAATTTTGTTTTAAATAATACCAATTAAAAGTTCAGTATTCATTGTTCTATAAAGAAAAATATTCAATTCTTCAAATATATTTTATTATAACGATTTCTCTGCTTATTAAAGCAGCAAAAGTGGTTCTAGATCAATGACTTGCGTATGTTCTGGTAAACTCGCATTTGGAAAACTAGAGGTTAATCAAATCTTCCGTTTGTTACAGGTTGTACAAATGTAAAGGAGGGACACTTTACGTTGAACACCGCTTCGGTGTTAGTTCCCATGTGCGCTCTTCCAATACGGAACACAAGTTCGGTAAGGAAAAGAAATAACTCCATCTTTTATTATTTAAGTCATTGTTTTTCTTTGAATATCCATTTTATATTGTTTATTCAACATTCCATCACTTAATAAACTTTGGGTTATTATTTATTCACCATACAATTCATTATCTTCTCTATCTGTTAATAAATTGACCAACAAGTTTACTGTGTAACTGCAACACAAATGTTTAAGTTGATAAACTTTGAGTTAAGTAAGGATTTTTTTTTCTTAAAAATCAACCAAAAAAGTAACTAATGATTTTCGTTCTGGTCTTTCTTTCGTCTCAAATACAATGATGAAAAACAAATCAATTACCAAAAACTGTGGATTAGTCGACTAATTTCCAAAAAATACTCAACTAATACGCATTCACTGAAACCAACAAGTATGAATACATTTCATTTAAACTTTTTTGTTGTGTGCATATTCTTGTCATCAATTATTTTTTTAACATAAAACTTGCAGACGAAATGTCGCTGATAATCGCAATTTCTGTGTAAAAGTAAGTTTGTTCCTAAACTGAAGATTATCAAACTCAGGATATTGTTTTTTTATGTTTAGGAAATCAGTCGTTTTCGGTTTTTTTTCCAAGTCTTTCCATTCATCGAGAAAACAGAGTTGTATAGTGTTTTCCCGTTTCGTCATAGGCTGTGATTATCAATGGTGTCTCAAGGGTCCACATATTTTTAGACCTATTTTGTCCCTCATTTATGTTAAAAAATGATTGCTTGAAGCTTTTTGCAGATGGCAGCATTCATAACTTTGATCATTGTTGCTTTACAAGAGGACCTCAACACCTTCTTTTTTTTAGCTGCATGGTGTTGTTGCAGAGTTATATTGATTTAAAAAAAAATATTATCAGAAGGCTTTTTGTTATTTTTGTTGGTTAATAAGCTGATTATTCTGCGTGAAGAAAACTCTACAAACATTTAAATTTCGTTGTTAGCCTGGCACAAAGTCAATAATAACATTCTCAATACGTGACAAAACGACTCTTGTATGAGAAAGAAAGAGTTATTTGAATTTATATACAGAAATTTACATTTGTTGTTGCTGAAATAAAATTCAGAGTGATTATTGTATCTTTTGGGACTTTTTAGTTTTTATGTTTTTCTTTTGTTTGTTCTCAGGAAAGTTTCACTACTTTTTAAAAGGTATTGACATTAATAATTTCGGTGACAGTGAATATTATATGAAACTGTCTTTTGGTTTGGAACATTTCAGTCAATAATTGGATGTTTTGATTTGTTTTCTTTTTGTGTGTGTGTTTTTAAATTGTAAACTACTGTTCTTAAACAGTAAATTTCACTCGCAAGAATATTTTTATAAAACAAACAGAGTTGTCTACCTTTAATTGTTATGGTTTCGCAGAGAGGTTCTTTTTTATATTCGTTACAATTACATCACATATTAAGAAATAGAATTTAAAATAATAAATTCGAGAATGAATGAATTTAACAAATGTTGTGAGTTTGGTATGCGAGCTTGCAAGATGATAAATCTGTTATTGAAATAGAATTATCACTTAATATATATTTTCTTTGTGAACACTGAAATGTCTCGGGTATATCTTTTAGAAAAGGTTGTGATTTAAAATTGAGTGAGTGTGTGAGAAAAACAAACAGATCACTGATTTTGTTTAAAGAAAAACTGCGAACTCTGCTTAAATGCGAAGGGCTAACTAATTTTTAATTTCCACAATAAAACTCAAATCTATCCATAATCCTTAGTGTGGTAATAGTAAACCAAACTCTCCAACATTGAAATTCTGTTGACAAAATGAATGTCATTGTGCAAAAATTTGTACACACCTATGGAAGAAAAAAAATGTTTATTTAAAACCAGTATTTGATATGACTGTCCTTATCTTCTACTACTGCTTGTAGTCTTGTCAATATTGACTTCACTAGAATTGTAAAGATAGTCAATGTAATCTGTTTCTACTAGAGTAGAAACAGATTACATTGACTATTTTTATGTTTTAATAACACAAAGATTTTGACAATTTTTATTATTAAGTGTAAGGACCAAAGAATTTTTCAATGTAATAATTAATTTTTTTAATCCTTTTTAGGACCTTCAAAATTTTGGTTAAAATCTTATTTTTCTGGCATAAAAGGACCATAATTTTGTATGAGAAATTTGAGCCTTGTTTTATGGCAAAAAATACACATTGATTTAGAAATTCTTGCATAAATCAGATAATTGTTTGATTTTAGTGAAACTTTCAGGATTTATTCACACATGAATGAAATTATTTTATTTAATTTTATGAAATTTTGAGAATGTCTTTTTGTAGCACTTAATGTTTATATTAGTTATAAGGACAAGTCCTTGGAGATTTTAAATCATCATTTTTTTTTTTTTTGATCAAGCAGTTATGTTCCATCACTTGGAACAGATACATTCTTGGGGTAAATTTGTAAAAATAAAATGAATGAAAACGCTTATTACATATTTTTCCAAGATTTTTATATCTTTCAGCGTGTCATTTTTATGTGTTAAAATTAGTTCAGTACTGTTTAAAATGGCTGGGATAAAGTTGACTAAATGCATTCTCTTCACAGACATGGGTGTAGTAATAAACACGTAACAAGTCATAGATTTATTGAAGATTTCGCTACAAATTTTGCAATGCTTTTAAAACCTTTCATTTTAACTTTATATATTAAAATTATTTCAAAGTTTGTTTAAAGTGTCCAACTATCATCAAGTCAACAAACCACTTTTTCTTTATAGATATTGAGACAGTAATAAACCAATAAACTCCATCACTTGTAACTTGGGAAAAGTTTGTAAAATGAAATATTCATATAACCTTGAAATTATGTTCAGATAATCCAAAAATTGGATAATCAATATTCTACTGTATTTAAAAATAAACTCCTAAAATTATTATAATTTAAAACTATGTATCAAACTGTAAGCTCAAACAAAATAAGCTTTAAGAATTTGATTAGTCAGGAAAAAATTATGTTTTAAAATGTCCTTTTGTAAACTCTTTTGCAAAATTAGTCTAATCAAGTCTAGGGATTGCATTATTGAATATTCGTTCTTATGTAATTAAGCAATCAAAAACATTGTTTCTAATTTAAAATGTTCATATTATTCAGCATTTACTTGAATCTAAGAAATTAGTACTTATATAATTTCTAATAATTAATATTTTGTTTTAACAATAAAAATAAAATCCTGATCTTGTAACTTTTTCACTCCACTATAATTCAATGTCAAGAAATTAACCATTTTCATTATGTATGACTTAAGAATTTGATTTCTTCATTGAAGGTAATTTTTTTTTTTTAATTTATATGATTTCAGATGGTGTTTTGAAATTAGCAATGTGTGGAATTTGCTGCATTTTTGGTCCGGCAGATAATGTTACCTTAAAAGAGAAGGTCAGTTGTCAAGTTGAGGCATAGAACTCAATGCTTTTTTTCATCAATATAAAGTTTCTAGGCTTTTTTTTTTTTTTCAGTTTTAACCCTGACACTCTCCCCCTACCACATACATATAGAAAGAGAGATTAACAGACAGATATGGGTATTTTGATAAGGTAACCCTATTAATAGCTGTTGAGAAAATCTTTATAATAACTTAGGTACCTCCACGAGATCGCTAAAAAAAGAACATAGCATGATGAAAAAGACGCCAAACTTGACGAAAACAAAATTTTATCGTCTAAATGTTTGTTATTCATTAAGAGGAAAGGTCAAAGTATTTTTGGGGTATTTTTTACCATTTTTTAATCGTTCCTAGCACGTCCGAAATTTTCGTTAAAAATCTAGTTTTTTTTTGAGTCAGCAAAATTGACCATTTTTTCCATTTTAAAAAAAAATGAAATCTGACTTTGAAATTTTTTAAATATCAATTATCATTTTTTCAAAACTTATTTTAAGAAAATCAGAAATTATAATGTTTATTTAAAATATTTTGAACCAAACTTTACTTAGCTTTTGTGCCAAAAGATGTAATTTGAAAATAAAACAAAGCAGGTCATAAACTTTCGCGTCTCTTGACATGTGATGAATGATATATTTACGAATTCCATGAGGCTAATTTGTTCTACAGAAGGAGAAAAGTGAAATAAATTACATTTACGTGAACAAATTATTTACCCCGTTATTTTTAACGAAAACTTTCAGCGGTCTTTTTTTTTTTTTTTTGTACTTAGCTTTCACCTTTACGTTTATGATGCTTTATGGGAAATATATTGTAAAGAAATTAAAATAAAACTGTTAAGAGTGACATTAAATTTCATATTTTTTAAGAAAGGTATCTAATTAATTTATAGGTACCTTTCTTATGAAATTTTATCAGAATTGTACATAAAATACTATAATTTTATGTACATTTATTACATTCTACTGTTATTTGCATTCATTTTATTATTAATTTTGATATTTCATTTATGGAAAAATGTCATAACTGAGATTAATATAAAAATAAGATCATATAAATTTCATAAGATGATACTGATACTTGTAGGTACCCTTCTCAGTTGAAATTGAAAAATCAAATTAACTTCTCCACACGTGCTTCGCAAAAGTAAAGGCCTTAACAGCGGAGAACAATGCTTAACTCAAATAACGCAACTTAATTATATTCTGGTTGGTCTTCCGTATTTTATAATTACAGCTCAATTATAAGCACAAAATTACATTTCTTAATTACTGTGGATCTTCTGATTAGTCAAAATGATACAATTTACAACGCGCTAAAAAAAGATCTATCTCATAAGGACACTTATGGAAGCCGATGCGGCTTTTAACTAATTTTATAATATTTTAACAACTTAAATGTAAAATCTATTATAATTAATGAAATAACAAATAAATTGTATTAAAAATTCATTTTTCATCGAAAAAATTTTTTTGCTTTCAGAAAATATTGTCCATATTCATAAAAACAACTAAAAGCAAATAAAAGCATTTGAAATTAAATAATGTCTTTGTTTTATTGAGTTTTGTATGTTACAATTCAGAGCTGATTTTCAGGTACTGCGTATCCAATTAAAAACAAAAAAAACATGATTTGCATTCCTCAAAGCCCTGTGCTTTTTAATTATTGTCATCACTAGAACCAATGCGATCAATTTCTAGTGTTTTCATAAAATTAGTTATGGGGGTAATAAATATTTTTAAAAAATATTTCTACCATGACTTTCATAAAAAACATATTTATAATAATTTCAATCATCTGTGAATAGTTCCTGAAAGTTTCATTAACATCCGATAATTATTTCTATTTTTTGCACGATTTTTTCAAATTAATGTGTGTCATACCAAAAACGTGCTAAAAATTGTCTATGTTATTTACTAGTTCCGCTGATACAAATAGAAAAAAGTTTTTTTAATCAAAATTTAGAATGTTCTAAAAGAAGGAAATTTTTTAAAAATAATTAAAAAAACTTTGGTCTTTCCTCTTAATAATATCATAAGCATTTAGACAATAAAATTTTGTTTTCGGCAAGGTTGGCGTCTTTTTCATCAAGCTATGCTCTTTTTTTAGCGATTTCGTGGAGGTACCTATAATAACTGTTCTTATATATATATATATATATATATATATATATATATATATATATATTTGGGCAGCAACCTTTCTTTTTTCTAATGTCCTTACAATTTTAACCCCAAAAGGTAAACTAAGAACATAAGAAAAACTTAGACAAGGAAAATCTAAAAGTTTTTATTGCTATATTCAATGAATATCTCTCCTATATATTGTATTAAAAAAATATGGATCAATATTGTGAATTTCTTTCTTCGTTCAACGATAACGTTATTAAACTTATCAGACGTTACAAAAAAATTTTACATAAAATAAATAGACAACACTTGTCTATATTATTTAATGAAATGTGCATGAATGAAAAGATGCTGCCTAAATACACACAATATATATATATATATATATATATATATATATATATATATATACACACACAGACCACTATATACAGACCCTGGCTAAGGAAGTAAAATCCTACATCAGAGACACAACAGACCTACTAAACAGAATTAATCATATACAAACTGCCAGAAAATTCAGCTCTAGTAACCATGGATGTAAGATCACTTTATTCAAACACATCAAAGGACTAACCACCTTTAAAATAGCACTTTAAAATAACAAAACAATACCCCCCACTCCCACAGAAGTAATCATAAAACTTATGGAACATATTCTTACATTGAATACTTTTGATTTCAATAGAAAACACTACTTGCAAGTAAGAGGATGTACCATCAGCACCATTGCAGCTCCATCATATGCCACAATCTTCATGGGTAATTTGAGGAGACCCATATTTATCCCTTCATTGGTAACAACTGCATATTCTATGCAAGATATATTGATATCTTCTTCATGCACATGGGCAGTGAGGAGAAACTCACTGAATTCCTTATGACCCTAAACACGGTACATGACTCCATTAAGTTCAACCACAAAAAATCAACAAGATCGGTAACATTTTAAGACACACGCATCTATATCAATAAAAACAGAAAACTACAAATGACACTACACACTAAAATCACCGACACCCACAACTATCTACACTTTAAGTCTTCCCGCCCAAAACACCTCAAGGAGAACCTTCCATATACACAAGCACTTAGTTTTTCATTATCAGAATTGTCCTTCTGAATGTAAGTAAACACACTAAAAATCTTGAGTATCAATTTGCAAAATGTGGCTATAAGCAACACTTAATCAGGGAACAAATAAATAAAGCAATTTCCACATCTAGAGAAGACACCCTAATGTATAAAATTAAAAATAAATCCAGACGCATCCCTCTAGTAACCACTTTCAACCCCACTCTGCCTCTACTAAGTCAGATAATCAAAAGTCATTGGGAAAATACATCTCAAACCAGACCTAAAAATTTTGTTTGAGGAACCCAGCCTTCTAACATATCGTAGACCTAAGAACCTTAAAGAAATTATGGGTAATAATCAAATTCCAGATGATAAGGTAACCCATAATAGACCAAGAATAAAATAACAGGATTTTCCCAACCATGTAAAAACAAAAGGAGCTTATGTTGTAACCACATTAGACATACCAATTCATTCACAATATGTGGGAAAATCTGAATGG
>CAHIKZ030000727.1:0-45000 GCA_903632075.3 Acanthosepion pharaonis | reverse complement strand
TTCTCCACCTTCGTGGCCAGTTGACCCCACAACCACTGACTGACAAACATGGAAATTTACTTCTTTGGAATGGTGAGGTATTTGGTGGATTATCTCCAGTAAGTGTTTTCCACAATCTTATTGACTTGTGCTATATAAGCAAATTGAAATACAATAAATTTAGATTCTTTGCTATCACCAGAGATTTATTTAGAAACTTTAATTCTTCACACAAGTTGTCTGTTCAAGAACATCTTGGAGATGATGATAAACTACATCTGGCAGCAAGCATCTCTCAATTGCTCTTGTTCCAAGGTCCACCCTGACCCAGGGTGGTAATACCTGTTATAGGGTCCCCAACTATGGATAAATAGCGAGCCCCCCAAACTGGCCTCAAAACACTATAAAAGTATAAAAATACATTTTCATAGTAAAAATACTACCAATAGATTTTAATAGTAAAAAAAGAAAATGACCAAAGCTCCTAAGAAAATTAAACTTTGGCATAAAATAACCCATAAGGAGTTGATAATGACATTAAACAAACCAACCAAGCAACTTGTTGGAGAATCTTTCTGCAGTTTAGGGTCCATAGGAGACCAGAGATGAGTCTTGACATGGGATGTGCACTTAATTTTTAAATAGTAGATGTGTGTGTAAGCAAATTATCTAAAACAAAAATAATCATTGTCTCCTCAAATTCAAGTAAAATTGTACTGAATTTACCTCACAGAAACTGCATTTTTATGGTTTGCCAAAAGGAGATTGAAATTACAAGCAATAATTTGTGAGACTAACAGCTAAATAACTGTATAATCACTAATATCACTTGTAGAGCAATGGTTAGCAGAATAGTCTTGTTTCAATGACTAGTAAGTTCAGACTATTTGGGTGTTTTTTCTATTATAGGTTTGAACCAGTTTGGTTTAGTAAATATTTATATCTTGTATTCATTAAGTAACAAAAAATACAATGTTATGTCATCTGACGAGAATTGACAAAAATCAAGGTAATAAATAACAAGTAAAAATCAATGTACTAACATAGCTCTGACACTTTACAATTTTTGTTTTTTTAAATGCAAGGAATAATAACAAAAGTTCAAGACATCAACTTTTTCTGTCTCTTCTTAAACAACAACCAGTAATAATTTCATTATTTTATTTTTACAGTTACAGGAAGATGATAATGATACTCAAGTCCTCCTGGAGCATTTGGCTTCTTGCAACAATGATAAACAACTGGTATCTTTATTCTCTTATCTGCAAGGACCATGGGCTTTTATCTATTGGCAGGTAATTTGTTTTTGGTATGTGGTGGGGGGTACATACCTTACACACTCAATTCTTTATTTGACTTTCTCAAAAGCCAATCAAAACCATTATTGTTTTATGTCATTGTTTTTTTAAAAAGAAAACTTAGTCAGCATGAAAGGGAATGATATGTAGACATTGTGACAATGAAATTTCATGCTAATTTTTTTTTAAACCAGCAGAATTTCAAGATTAAGAGAAAACCTTAACTTTCTAGACCACTTGATTTATTTATCATTTACATTGAAAGCAAAAGAAGGTTGGAGCAATTTTCCTGAATTGTATCTTTCTGCAGTATACAAAGTCTGATCAAAAAAAAAATATATCAGTCCTGATACTTTTTAATCAGATCTCGTACCTTATTGAAGTTTGGCATGTTTTAAAATGTGTCCAGTATGTACAGTATTGAAATCAGTCTTTTTTTTTTTATTATCACCTTTTTATAACCAGCATTTGTTTGGTTTTATGAAAAGGGATATACATGAAGATAGGAAAATTAAATTTATTTTATGTTTTTCCTTGAAGGCAGTGAATGTGCAGGTGATGTAATGGATGGCAGCTCTGAATGAGAAATTAGAGAGCCGAGTTCGAATTCCAGTCAAGTTTGTTACATTCACTTACATGTAAATACCCTCGGGAAAGGTATGAATCCATTACCTCTCCCAGCTATGGGTTAAATAACAGAACTTGTATCTGGAAAAAATTCTTACTTCTTACAATCCAAAGAATATGGTTCATCTTTAATAACACACAACAGGTTGATAAGCTGTGACAAAAAAAATCAATCAAAGAACTTTGAAGGCATTTCACAAATTCTACATTTTGTGCAAGTTA
Organism: Acanthosepion pharaonis; assembly: GCA_903632075.3. Taxonomy (NCBI): domain Eukaryota; kingdom Metazoa; phylum Mollusca; class Cephalopoda; order Sepiida; family Sepiidae; genus Acanthosepion; species Acanthosepion pharaonis. Next base: position 42,874 of record CAHIKZ030000727.1, on the reverse strand, counting down.
CAAATACCAATAAGTTAGCAGGTGGCATATATTTTTAAAGTGTTCACATCTTTTGATAATCAATGTAAATATGTTGAATGATATCACCTTTTATAATTAATACTATGTTAAAGCTTTTTATATGGTTAAACAATTTATTTTCATATGGATATGTATTGAAAAATGGTAACATTGTAAAAATCAGGATTTCCATCTTTTTTAATGGATATCATTTATCTTTTCTCTGATAAATTTTAAAATTTCAAATGTATTTAATTGTTTATCTTTTAACCGTAGGCTGCAAGCCAGAAACTATGGTTTGGCAGAGATGTCTTTGGGCGTCGGAGTCTTCTGTGGCATCTTCCAGAGTCAACACAGGATGTTTTTATACTGAGCTCTGTCCGCATAGGAATCCAGGTCAGTTTTTGAGACTATAAGACACACTTTGTTTGAAGATCCAGTTTGACTTTTTAGGATTTCTCCCATATTGTGAACATGGAGTAAACAAATACTAGATAAGTACAAAAAAATATGATTAATATTTACACATTCTTATACAAATATAATTTTTTTTTTTTTACCTAAGATTCATTGAAGAAAAAGTTATGCCATGAAGCATACATATAATACTTGGAACATCTCAACACATTTTTCCAACTTATGCATATGATTTCCTAAAATCATATATTGAAGAATTCAGAGACATTGAAAAAATTAACACAATTTGTTTAAAAAAAAAAAAAAAGAAGAAACAGACATTTAAATATTACACTGTATTTACTGCACTATTGTTATAAATGGCAGGTTAAAAGGCAAAGGTTCAAGACACACAATAATTACATGATGAAATGTACTAAAATTATTTTTCTCAAAAACTTTCCTTGTTAGACAGGAGGCATCTTTTATAGGCATCTGTAAAATAATTGCTAATTTTTACATCCATTAAAATACAAAAATGTTTTCAACGTTCCTACACTCCCTTACACAGGCTCTGCTGATCCAGGTTATACGGCGGCACAAGGATCCATTAATAAATCTGTTAACAAGGGAATATTCTTAGAATATACTTACCAGCATTTAAACACTGACAGTCTATATAGTTTTTCTGCTGACAGGTATTGCAAAATGCTGATGTTAAATATAATCATGCAGAAGAAAAATTTATTTAACCAGAAATATTTTCTTTGAATTTTAGATTTTTTCAATGAATTCTTTTTATTACTTGTGAATCACCATGCATTCTTGGGAAATATATTGCATTTGTTTCCCATTGCCCTTTCCACAGTTTGGAATTTAGAGCTTTTCTTCTTAGACTGGCTGTTAGCCAAGACTAGAAAGACCAGTCTACCCTGCTATTTAAGCCATAGAAAAAAAGGAATGTTTTTCCAAGGATATTTGTGCAAAAAATTCAACTTGAATTGAATTCCACTTTCAGATGCTGTTAACATTGTAGATAAAATTTTGAACAGTTCTATATGCCATTTGTATAATGTTTCCATTAAAGGAAAATCAATGGTTCAAAATATTGAACTTTTTTTACAAAATACATTTTCTATCGTATAATTCTGTGTCAACAAAATTGAAAATTCTATTTATTTAGGGCCATGTTGTAAATAATATGAATTACATTAGAATATGTTTATCATATCTGCAGGATAAATCAGGACTGAAAGTGAAGAACTAGTGATTTATTAAAAAAAAAAAAACAGCTAAAGATATAATGAGTTGTTTTGGTCAAAATATAATTAACACTTTCTACTGATTTTGGTGTTGACTGTACAAATTAAATATTTTTAGTTTTCTTTTTCATTGATGTTTGTAAATCTTGTCCTTTTTTTGAAATTTATCACAGCTGAATGTTCATTTACAATGCAACAGAAATTAGGGCCTGCACTAGGGTCTTCCCCACTCCAGAAATTTGATACAGAGCCCACATCGCTACTACATGTTGATTTCAAAGTTTCCCAACCTGTGGGCCACAAACTCTTGAAGGAAAATTGATGGGGAAGGGCAGTGCTTTTTTTAAATTACCAAAAATCAAGGTGGTATTTAAATGAAAATTTCAGTAAATATTCATTATTTATCTTCTAAACTGACAATGTAATGTCAGTTTAAAAATAATTAAAACAATGACAGATGGCCATAAAACAGTGCTGAAAAAAATCACAGAGGCCACAACAGAGGCCAAAAAAAATGTGGGGGGGCTCTCTTGGTCAGAGGGTTTCAGGGGTAAGATGTGCCAACTCTGACTGAAATGATTACATTTCCGATGCATTGTAAGTCTTCAACTTGTAATTTAGAATGCATTTTTGATGTGTCAGTATATCACTCTAACACATCAAAAATGATGGGAAATATATTTTTGTTCCAGTTTCTCAAGTTTTTATACTAATATATCTTTCATAATAACATTTTCTTATTTGTCAAATATTAACTGTTTCTTGTAATCTTTATGTATAGTATAAACTTAATTTGTTCATTATTAAAATTAAAAAAAAAAAAAAAAAATTTCCCATTTCTATAGATTTTATTTCTTTTCATTCAGGACTTTGTAGAACTCCCGTCCTTAGGAATCTTTTGCCTAAAATATGACCCTGAAACAACCAATCACGGGTCTAAGCAACTGACCCTCTATCCCTGGTTGAACACCGTTTGGCCTGCTACAGGAGAATACATTGATGGAGACCTTGAATCTAAAACAGCTGATATTCTTTCTCATTGTTCTTGTATATCATTGCACATATCATCATATACACCTCATACATTTCTTCCTTCAATTTGCAAAGATCTTCCTCCTACAAATTATAGTCTCCCTCAGACAGAAACTCTAGATGCAAATTATCTCCACTCACTATGGGAGTCAAACTCTACACTCAGGCAAGAAGCCAAAAGACTCATTGATGTTTTAGGGGAATCTGTCTGCAAACGTGTGTTCAATCAGAATAAACATTATCTTCAAAGTGAAAACCATTTCAATCGCTGTCATCAACAATACCATTGCTTTCAATCCAATGTTAGTAATTTGATTCAAGGTTCTTCCAAAGATACAGCTTCTCATTTACAAAAGACAGAAGATCACCAGAACACGGGATTATCAATTGAAAAATTAAATGTTCATCAACCATTGACACCAGAAACATCTGATTCTGTACAAGACATCATTCATGGAAATGCAAGTGTAGCTATCTTATTTTCTGGAGGCTTAGATGCCACTGTCATTGCAGCATTAGCTGACCGGTGAGTAGATCTATTTTTTAATGATAGGTAAAAATAATATGCTATGGGGTTGTATATTTCCTTAACATTTAGCATGAAATGTGACATATTAGATTTCTTTTATGACTTTAAATTCTTGAGTCATTTTATCATTACTAAATCCATTCTACTCCTGTCTAAAAATGCCAGATCATCATGTCATTAATGGTATATACTATTTTTTTTTTTTTTTTGACAGTATAATTCCTCTGGTCACTGATAATGGTCTTTTTGTGATCAGTATTACAGTTAAAGTAACCTTTTGGAACAGAGTAAAACATTATCATTTCTTTTACCTTTTGTAACATCATGTACCACATTCACCAACCTTTTACTGTTGTGTGAATTTACATTTCTTGACTTTGTATCTATCCATTTTTTTTACCTCAAAAGGGCAATACAAATTATGATTAAATTAACCTGAAAAGAATGAATAAACATTGTATTAACAAATTCTTTTGCCTTTAAATATTTCTAAAGCTTAGTTTTATCTGGCACAAAACTAAATGAGTGGAATAAGCATAGGAAGTTGTACCAAATCTTCTAAATGGAAAGAGCCTGTTTGCCTGCCTTAAAAATCTAGATTGAAAAAGCTTTTACCTGAGTTTGAACACTGATCACTGGGGAAATATACAACTAAGTCAACCATGAAGCAAGTCCCTTTTGTGTCTTTGTTAATAAATAATTACCTTTCTTCAATTAATGTTATAAACTTAATTTTGTTGTAGTTTCACAGTTTGTAGCTTCTGTCAGATTTCACTTCCTGTTTCCTTTTACAGCTACATTCCATCTGAAGAACCAATTGATTTACTGAATGTGGCTTTTGCTGCTAACACAGAGAGTAACAGAAAAACAAATAAGAAAGGAAGGCAATCAAAAGGGTAAATACTTGCATTTAATCTTTTTTTTATTCAAGGAAAGCAACTCTTTACATTTAAGAGATTTTATTATATTAAAACCCAACACGGATACATTTTTGAGGTATGTTTGCCTTTTTTTTATAGTCAGTGTTAAAGGTTGGTTTGCATTTCAATATATTTAATTCTTTCTATCGGTGCTCTCAAATTATACAAATTCAATTGCATTTTCATTAAGTTTGCCACAATAGTGCATTTTTGTTTTTTCTTCTCTTCCAAATTTGAGAATGTTGCTTTTATTGAAATATTGGCTCAGAATAAGAATCTTATTTAAAATTGTGTAGTTATTTTGTTCCTATTATGTAGCTGTGACCACCAGACAATGAATTGAGTCACTTATAAAAATTTTTAAACTTTTTGCATTAAACATGTAAATTAGTTCTTTATTAATTACATGCAATTTATGCAGAACCATTTTTTTAATATGCTTGTCATATTTAAATATGAATAAATGACAATATCATGTTTAAAAATTCTTTAAATTGCGTTTCTTGTTGTAATAAGTTTTTGGTTTATATGCAACAGAAGCCTGACCAGAATGAGACACGTTTCATGTTAATTTTATGGTTACATTTATGAACATTGATTTTCTTAGCATTTAAAATTTTCCTCATAATTCAGTCAGTAAATTGTTTAGATTTGAATTTCAATAATAATTATCATAAATGAATTTTCAGTTTTGATCAACAAACAAAGGAAACCATGACCTCTCCATTTTCTGTTCCTGACCGTCTCACTGGTTATGCTGCTCTCCAAGAGCTGAATCCAAACAGAAGGTGGAATTTCATTGAAGTAGGTCCATTTTCATTGCTTTTTGAACTAATTTATTTAAAATTCAGCTTAGTCAGGTTAATCTATCTGCAATAAAAATTCAGTCTTGAAGAAAAGAAAAAAAATTACATTATATATATATATATATATATATATAAAATATATGTTTGCATAAATTTCATTTTTTTTTTTTAATTAAAGATTGAAAGCCCTTAAACCTTTAATGTGGAAATAGTATTACTTTTGTATTTATATTTTTATGTACAGTATATAAACTTCAGCTCAAACTTATCCACCAGAAATGTATAAACTTGTAACCAATTAAAACTTGAAATATTAGAAAGTAAATTTTGTGTAGATATTCACTCAATCTTTTCACTAAGGTTTTTTCAAAATGTTAAATTCTTTCTCAGTTATTACGTATATAGGACCAATTTATTTTTTTATCAAGTTACTTTATTTTCAAATAGCATTAAATTGTTGCAAATATAAACTTTCTGGTTCCATCCAATGTTTAATGCACCAGTCTAATTAGTTAATATTAAATAAATTCATAAATTTGTCATTTTCTGCCAAGACAACAGCACTTTTTTATTATTATAAAATGTATTTGTTGCCTACCTAAAATAATGAAGCAGTTCTTATTCTGTCATTATGCTTCCTCTTGTTTCTTTTTCTCATTCCAGGTAAATATCATTTTGGAAGAGTTACAGCAAACCAGGTATTTTTTTAAATTTTTGATCACATCATGAATATATTACAAAAAGATGAGATTGATTTGATTATTTCATAGCAAAGCTGAATGACTGTCTAAGCAAAAGCTTGTCTAGGTAATCTGTTATTGCTTCATATAAATTTCAGATTAAATACACTTTATAGATTAGAAAGCTTGGTGTAAGAAAATTATTTATGAAACTGCTTATCTTTTTTTGTTGGTTCTATCCCTTCTAGCATAATAGGAGAATGAGTGTAATCTTCAATACCATGTTTATTATTAAATACATTGTTTTTACTTAAAAAAAAAATATGCAAAGCATAAAGTACATCCTATGAAATGTAATGTATAATCTCTACATAATTCACATGCAAAATAATTTTTTTTCATATTTGTAGGACTTCTGATAATAGTAAGCATGGAGTTGTATTATTTTTTTTTTTTAACTTTCTGAATACAGAGATAAAGTCATAGTCTCTTTAAGGTATCTGTGGAGTTGTGCAGATGGTATAATTGTTTTGCTAAAGTTAGCTGGTTATTAAAATCTCTTCAGACACATATTTTAAAATGCTGATAACTTACTAAAATATAGACCTTTTGTTCCACCAAACTATGCTATACATATATATAGTTTGTATCTAGAAGTAACAAATAAATCTTTGATGCTATTTTATAGAAAGAATCAAGTGGCTGACCTGCTATATCCCTTGTGTACAGTTCTGGATGACAGTATTGGTTGTGCAGTGTGGTTTGCTGCTCGAGGCCAAGGAATTCTGGGAAATGGTCCCCATAAAGGACATCCTTACTGCAGTCATGCAAAGGTAACTTTAGAATTTAAAATTCCTATAAAGTGAATCATTTTGACAAATTGAACCCCCAGCTACTCATTTCTAAAATGAACATGCCAAACCAACCAAATATTATGGGTAAACTTAGCATGACCAAATGTTGAAAAAAAAAGATTGTTATTGCTGATCTTCCAAGTAGGGAATCTCTGCTTACCTTGACAATCAGCATTGGTAGTAAATCTGTAACCCTGTAGTGTTAGTTTTTCAACTTTGATTACCATCAATTAATGTTATTCAATATACAATGTCCTGTATTTACATCAAAATTGTTTAAATTTTGGAATTTTAAAAAACTTCTAATGTTGTATATGTTAAATAAAATTTGTAGATATAAAAAAAAAATTATCTCTTATCCAGTCACTGTCTCATTACTGTTATGTACACCCCTAAAAACATTAACCTTACATTTTAAAAAAAGTTACTTTTCATCTATTCTATAAGATGATCAAAATAAATAATTTGTCTTTACAGGTAATTCTCTGTGGAATGGGAGCAGACGAATTATTTGCTGGGTATTCAAGGCACAGAGTTTGTTTTAGGTGAATAGTTTGGTTGTGGAAATGAGAAAAACAAAGTTATTTCAACACTTGTAAAGCTATCATATCTGACTCATAAACTTATAGTAATTTTAAAACCTATCATTTCACTTAACAAGATTTTGTGGCCCTAGTCTGCTATAGCATCTTAGATTTTTATTTAAAGTAACACTTCATATTTGATTATAGCAGAGTTCAAATTTCATAGTTTTTATTAGAGAACAGCAGAATTTATCCTTTCTCTTGCATAAGAAATTTAGAAGACCCTTTCTTGGCAACTGTTTTAATAATTCTATTGAAGTGAGAAGAAAAAAATTAAATTTAGTAGAAGATAAATACAAAAGTTGAGCTATTTAGCAAAAACAAGTCTCTGACAGTTGATCAACACTAATTTTATCTTTAACATTTTTCCAGTAAAGGTGGCTGGGAGGGTCTTATTGAAGAAATGCAAGTGGAAATTAATCGAATCTCTTCTCGAAACCTTGGACGTGATGATCGGTAAGTAAACATTTCTGTTTCTCATAGAAAGTAATCAAGGAAATATTTTAGTACCTCTTTTAGTTGATTAAAAAAAAAAAATTGTCCAAAATTAGACATACATGAAAACTGTATGCATGTTATATAGTTCATAAAGAAATACGATTTATTAAAAGTTGAAATTACTCTGAGCAGATTATGTTAAATTATGTCTTTAACAGAATTATATCTGATCATGGCCGAGAGGCAAGGTTCCCTTATCTGGATGAGAAAGTTACAAACTTCCTAACAAAACTTCCTGTACATATTAAGGTAAGTAGTTGCAGGAAGACAGAGGAATTTAGTCAATTTTCATGTTTATCCTACCATATAACAGTGAGCATTATTGATTTCATTTTTCTTTTTTTTATCTCCAGACTAATCTAACACTAGTACGTGGACTAGGTGAGAAATTGTTACTCCGTCTCTGTGCTCTCCATCTGGGCCTCCCAACCACAGCTATCCAACCCAAGAGAGCCATCCAGTTTGGTTCAAGGATTGCCAAATTAGAGAACTCAAAGGAGAAGGCTAATGATGTATGTATAAGATTAGGTACAAAATAATTAAAAGCAATCCTATATAACTTGAGCTTTCTTCCTTGTATGATATTGATACTGAGTATCAAGATGTTCTCACATTATTCCCACAATTAGTCTGAGGAACTTTACTTATTTTTAGTTCTGTCTTCAAGAAGCACCTAATTTCTTTCTACAGGATAACAGTCAATATGTGAGCTTTGCAAGTTTCTAAAATTTCTTTCACAGTATCACAAATGAAGTCAAATTGAGTGAGGAGAATCCTGATTCATAACAATTAGTTGATTATTCCACAAGAAAAGTTTATCAGAGTTTCAAAATAAGACTAGCCTCTCAAATATTTATATTTTCAAACAAGAGATAAAACATTCCACTGCTGTCTGTAGCCATAATAACAGAAAATATCTAAGGATATTCATCAGCTTAACTCACCCGTATTTAATTGAAAATAGCAATTATCATATATTCAGATAGCACCATGTGCACTCTATATAAAAAAAAAAAACAACTCTCTCTTTTCTATCACCATACTTCATTTACTTACTCAACTTTGCTGCGCCCTTCATAATAAACTTAATATGCAGTTTTTTTGTTTTCATTGAGCTGCACTACATTTGCTCAAATAATTATGGAACCTCAACTTTAATATGGGGAAATATTAATTGCTATCTTTCTTTAAGTAAAACAATTCAAAGAAACATTCAAATATCGTAACTTCCAATGGATTGCAAAGATTACCAAAAAAAAATTTTTAACCTGAAATGATATTAAAAGGAAAAACACCCATATTTCCAGTTAAGAAAAGTATGGTAATTTTATCTACACAGAACAATATATATTCCTCCTTTCTTATTTTGATAGTTTTCAATTACTAAAAAAGAAAATGGCTGCAACAATAAATTTTTTTTTTTTCTTAAACTGTAAAAGAATAATAAATCAGAAACTTATAGTCTGAAATAAAAAAAAAAAAAACTCATTATTTGTGCTTTTACACTCCACACCAATATTTTCTAAGTATATACTCCACCTTAACATTTTTAGAAATCACATGTTTCCCCCCACCCTACAGAATTCAGTTAAATAATAAATTTATACAACTATAAACTTTTTGAATTTTAATACATAAGTTTGAATTGGGCATTGTGGTTTAGATGAAATGCTTAAAGACCAATATTATACTTTCAAATCCAACATCAGCCATTGACATGATTTTTTTGTGCTAAAACCTTTGGGAAAGGCATATACTTCAAAACTTCCTTTCATACAACATACACATGATTATACAAAAGTGCAATTTCAAATCAGGCTGAAGACAGAGCCTAAAACATTGTCAATACATGTAAATGGCAATAGAAAAAACCACAATGTTACACATGAACAAACTTTCACAAACCTTAAAATAGATTCATTTTTTTTTTTTTTTTTCTTCGAGGCACATTACAATGACATTTATAAATGCTGGATCATTCTTGTTACCAGCAGATAAGACACAGATTTCAATTATCTTTCAATCAAAATTGTTGATTCATACAGTATTTAAAATTTCAAGAAAAAATTCTTTTTCAACCAAATATTCAAACTCAATTTGACAACTAAATAATTTAAAGAGACAGTGACCAATACAGTTATACCTGCAATAATGTTCAACCAACCAGTCCTCTTAACATATTTAAAATTGGATAATCTTTATCTACAAGCCTCATGGCAAACTTATTTATACTCAGATTAGCATGAAAGTTAAGATATATAGCTTGTTAATTTAATAAATTTACATTCTTAGAAAAAAAAATGATATCACTATAAATCAAGCAAGCCTTTTTTTATTAAAATGTGCTTTACTAAAAGACAACCAGATATATTAACATGGCTATAGCTTTGCAAACTGACCAGCTTTGAAGTGGCACAACTTAAAAAGAAAAAAAAATTGAAGAAATGTCTTCAGTTGTTAATTTCTATATGTTTATAGTTTTGTTGATATAAAGGAGTATACTGGGAAAAGAGATCCCAGTGCTTGATGAAAAATAGACATTTAGAGCTGAAGATAGAAAAGTAAATTAACACTTTGCCAAAGTTGGTTGGGTAATTTAGAAAATAACATTTTAGTAGATTTTAAAAAGTGAAAGTATAAAGAAATGCAGAGATTCAGCAGGAATTAACTCCAATCTGAACTGATTTTTCACAACTAAACCTGGTAGATTTGTAGGTAATTTTTTCATAATTAACATACCATCTGCTTCTTTCTAAAGCAGATACTTTTAACAGGAATTCAAAAGACCAAAATATATAGAATAATATTTGCCTGCCAAACAGAAGCTATAACAGAATGCTTGTTTTTCTTGCTACACTTATCAGACCGTCTTTTTACAAGTTGTTTCATAAGCTGTAAAGAACAATGAAACAAATTAGGAATGGTAGGGAGCCATACAAGTTTTCTTCAGTCTTTGAGGCTTGAGCATTATGAATGCTGAAGCATACAAACTTTTTTTTTCTTTAAGATTTGTAGGCTATTGTGCATATATCACTTTTCATCACAGTTATCTTTTTAAACGAAATATTACAAAAAATGTATTTGCTGTGTGTCCAAAATATTAAACATAGAATGTGGGGTTTACTTTAAGACAACTTTACAAATTTATTAATTTTCCTGGCATCCTCATCTGAGTTGCTTTTAGTTTTATATTTCAATGACTAAAGCCACTGGTCAAAATACAATGAAACCAAAATGAATCTCTAACCTTCATGAAAGCAATGAATATATCTAAAGGGATATGATATCCACCCAACTCAAATTCATAAGGTGTATTTTTTTTTTGTTTTAAGTTGATCAGCAGTTGCTCAAAAGTGAGTTATGGTTTGTTTAATAAAGCCTATTGTCAGCCACTCTATTACAAATAAAACTAAATTTTCTGTGCATATAAATATATGTAAAGATAGAATATATTAAATGAAGTTTTTGTTTTGTTTTTTTTTAATTTTCATAACACATACTTTTCAAGTTCATACACGCTTTCAGATTTTTGTTTTTTAGTGAAATGAAAAACACTTTACACTTAGTTGATAGATTATTTAATTAAAACACAAATCCAATTATGTCAAGTTGACTGAACATTAAACACATTTTAAAAAATGGGGAATAAAAAAAAAAGTAGTCAAGAAATCGAGATCAACTCACATTTTTAATATATTTAAATATCCATCGGCAGGTGTTGATTTGGCCTAAATTTCAGGCTTGCAATGTGGAGGAGGACAAATAACTTCTTTTTTGTAATGGGGCAGTGGGATATGTAAATAATAAGTTGCCTGCATCCATCTTTTTCAAGCCAATATCTTGGCACTAAAAGAGAAATAGGCACACCAATATAGAGATCATATGTAGCAATCTCAGCACAGGCTGTATAGGCCACTCTTAAGTAAAAGCCATTGTTATATACATAGCAGATAGAGATTAAATATAAATATGTAGGCAAAACAAATGTTAGTCTCTGGAAATAAAGCTGCATTTATTTCCTCTCTCTCCTCAAACTTCAACATAGTTAATAGTAAGAGCAGCAGACAAGAGTTATTTGAACATATATTTAACAAAATTCCCCACGGGCAACCTGTTCTTTTTTCTGAGAAAAATTCAATTCAAAATGTTTGATATTAAAATATTAAATTTAACAAAAAAAAAAAAAAAAAAATCTTTAATCCAAACAAAATTTCAAATTTTGGAAGAAAAACATTTAAAAATTGTAATCAATCTGACAGGATTAGTATTATGGACAAATGCATAATGACATGTTTGCAACATAAATACAACCAAATGCATAATTAAAGTTTGAAAAAAACAAAACTAAAAATGATTTTTTGGCAGGGAGGAGTTTTTTGGTTGTTTTTTTTTTAATTTTCTAGGAAGGGGAAGACAATTTTTTTTCCACCATCAAAAATTCAAATTGTTGAAACACCAATAATAATCCTATTGGACAGTTGCAGGATTTCTGGTGTCCAAGTGCAGCAATTATGCTCCATTTACAAAGGAAAAAGAAATTATTAAACATTATAAGCAAAGTGGCTTTAGGAGAAATAAATCAATCATTCACTATAGAAAATTCCACCATCCAAACTCACTGTTAGTGAAACAGCAGTGAAAATAATGAAACAGAGGCTGAAATAACAGACCACTGCTGATATCTCACAGTTAATATTAAAATTATTTTTTATCAAGTAAAATGAGTTTTTGGTATTTTAGAGTCATTTACAAACAGAATTAAAACTGTTCCCTCATCACAAAGTTGAAGTTTATCATATTTTACAACTAATTCCTTATTCCAGAACAAAACAAAATTACTCAGTTCACGACTGCTTAAAACTAACTGGATACATCCAAACATTATACAAATAAAAAATATGACACTTCATAAATTTTTTTTTTTTTCAGTTCATTTAACTTTTCTCAAAATTTAACCTCCTGCAACATAATTTATTTAAAGATTACACAACTATTTGTATGTCAACTGAGTTCCATACCAGACATCACTTAAAAATATAAACTTCAACTTTAGGATGAGAATCGAAAGTAAATATACACTCTACAATTTTAAGCATCAGTTTACCAGCAAGAAAAATGTTTAAGAGAGAAAAATTTAAAAAGAAAGAACAATAATTAGTTGTGGATGCTAAGTCAACCATGGAAAACTTCTGCTGTTGATTTATTTTGAAAAAATAAAGCTGCAAGGATGTTTTTAAAAACGTAAAATAATGGTAACAGGCATTTTGGTGTACTAAAAGGAAGAAAACTTGGCATAATCACACTGACTCATCAAACAGATAAAAAAACAAAAAAAAACCCTTTTTCCTATTATCAATGGAACATTTTGAAAGAAAAACAAAAACAGCATCATGATTGTAAGTAGAAAGAGCAAATGAGAAAAATAGAAGTTAGATTTTTTTTTTTTTTAACTCACTTTTGGACAAAAAATATCTGAAGAAAATTAACTTTTTTTTTTCCTTCAAAACAAAAGAAAAACTTGAAAGAATTAAAAAATAATTTCTAATAAAATATTGAAACAATAGCTATCGTTTAAATAAAATTTTTAAAAAATGTCAATATGCAGTTACTGAAAAACGTACATTTAAGGTCCTGGTGAGTTGTCATGTGGGAAAAAATTTTAAACATGACCAACAGTTCAGATTCTGTCATCAACCATTTTAGTTTGTTCATATTTTTTTTTTTTTTTTTTAAATTTTTATTTTTAAATCTGTAATTCTTTAAAATGTCATTTACAAAATGGCACTTCCAATTTTAAGAGACATTCCCTGAACCAACAGGGCAGGTAAGTAGGTGAAATTACAGTTGAGTTGGTAGGTAATCCAAGATAGACGTGGTGACAGCTACAAACATTGGTTAGTGTTATTGCTACCACAGTGACAAAAAAGCCAGGTAATCACAATTGGTAGAGATAGACAAAACAGGATTCTTTCAACAAGAAATTGTCATCCTGGATAATGCATTGTGGGTAGCCAGATATTTGCCAAAAACTTTACATAACAGAATTTTATATCCAATATAAAAAAATAATTTCTTTCAAATATTACCATATTGCAGAAACATCCTAATATTTTTATGTTCTTAGACTTTTGAACATTGTATGAAATAAATAACATTTATGTTAACAGTGAAGACTGATTTTAAATATTTTATTTTGCAGCAGCTTTTAATACCACCTTCATAAGTGTTTGTATATATTATAAAGGTTATCAGGAAACCTGCTATTAAGTCAACATAGTTTCACGTAGCTGCAAAATTTTGCTAATATTTGTTTTTTGACTGCACATTTATTTTGTTTTACATAATGTCAAAAGTCTAAGAACAATTTCAAATTTTCATTTTCACAATATAGTAATATTTAAACACTGACAAAAAAGTGTTAACAGGATTTTTCTTTTTTTCATTTAGAAATCTGATCAAGTATATATATATATATATATCTCAATGAGCCTTTCCTCTATGTGATATTTCTGTGTAAACTGAAATAATGTGCATGCCATGTGTATCTATTAAAAAAAAAATATATGCCAAGTGTTTGTGCATAAAGTGAAACTTGTGATTAGTTGGAAGTAGATTCACATATACACAAGTGCAAATGACAAGAATATATTAATGCAAAATGTGTAGTTTATTCATAAATACTTATTTGTTTTTTCTGGATTGTTTTGTTTTGTTTTAGCAATCAAACGTGGCATTACTGGTGGTACGTATGCATAAATCTGTATGCAAACATAAACCAATTAATATGTTTGTTTACAATAGTGTGTTTTGTATGCTTGTATGGCATATACATACTATCTCACACATACACTTTAATATATCAAACTCTTCAGCTTACTGTAAGTGATAAACACAGCTGAAAACAAAAAGAGCTCCCACATTAGAACAGACCAGTTGTCTTTGATGTAGTCACCAGAGTCTTGTCAAGTTAAGGCTTGTCACTTTTTACCAACTTGTAACTCCAAGTTGTTAAAGCTGACCAGCCACCACTGTCAGGGTAGCTCTCAGATGGCCAGCTTAGCAAGCTGGCTGATATTGTTCCCATAGCAATATCCAATCAAGCATTGACTTCATGTGTCATGACTGCTTACAGGAACTAAATGTAAAAAGGGCGCACTTTGCCCTTTCGTTTCTTCTTGGAGCCCTTGCCTATATTTTCCTCCTTCACTACTTCCTCCTTCTCTGGGACCTCTGTAAACACAAAAAAAATGGTTATCAATCTACAATAAATACAAATTAAACTCATTTATGTACATATTCAAATGTGTTCTTTTACCCAATTACTAGACACTTATTTTCAATGGCAGACTGGCTCACCGGGATACCAGGAAATTTCCTAGGGGCCCCAAAGTGATGATCCATCACTTTAGAATAGGCACCTCCACTTTTTCACTGAAAAAACAGCATAGTATGATGGGAAAAAAATTAATGAAAACAAAGTTTTATTGTCAAAATGTTTGTCAAAATATTAAGTGGAAAGACCAACGTATTTTTTATTATTTTATTAAATTTTTTAATCCTTTAAAATGTTCGAAATTTTGGTAAAAAATCTTGTGATTTTTTTTTTTCTTACATTAGCAGTCAACATAATATTTACAATAGTGTTTTAGCACCTTTTTTTCCAGTGAAAAACATTGATTTGGAAATTCTTGAAAAAAATTAAATAATTGTCAGATTTTAATGAAACTTTCAGGACTTATTCACAATTTTTTTTTTTTTTTTTACATGGAATTTTGAGAAATGAAATTTTCATCACAAAATTTGTTTTAGTTAAAAGCAAAACTCCTTGGAGAATGTAAATCATCAATTTTTTTTTTTTTTTTTTTCAAACTGCTATTCATTTCCTGAAAATCTGCTCTGAATAAAAAAAAATGCAATAAAACTGACATTATTTCATTAGAAAAGCTTATAATTGCCTTGATAAATAAGATTTATTAAGAACACTATTGTCTTAAGAAAAAAGTTTTTCCATAAATAATGAATTTTTACCAGAACTTTTTTTTTTTAATTTTAATTATAGTAATTTATTATAATTTTTTAAAAATCTTAAAATTTTACATTAGTTCAATCTCATTAGGTGATACTGTTATTAAGTGAAAACTATATTTACTAATCAAAAATTGTAAAGCTTAATACAAATCATTTTGCACCAAGATTTTTAAAATAATTAAAAAGTTTTTATGTATATAAAATATGTAATGTTCCCATTTTTGAAAGTATGGTCAACCATCCACGATATTAAAAAATAAGATGTATGACTATAGTAAATTTAAAGTCAACATTCCTAAAATTAGATTACGGAGGATATTTTCCAACATTTTTAAGATTACTGAGTACATAAAAATTATATATAAAAAAAACAAGGCACTCTTGTCATCTTGAATTATGTTTTACAAATAAACTCTCTATAGAACAACAATCATTATGTAACACCTGTCATCGCCTCATCAATTACATAAAACATGGTGATGTTGGTTAAAAATACAATTACTGTTTTAAAAATACATTTCTGTGTTATTTTAAACTTAAAAGTAAATGTTTTTTTAAATCAGATAATATTCCTCAAATAAAGTTTCAGAAAAGTATATTTTATTTTTGGAAGATTTTTTTTTTTTTTAATACAGAGAATTGCATTGCAAAGATGACTAAAAAAGGACACTAATCAGCTATTTTAGAAAATTTTTTTTAAAAAATCAACTCCAATCAATATAATTTCCGTTTGAAATACATCTGAGTATTTTGCTTACTGAAAATAGTACATTTAATCCTTTAATTAAAGCTAAAATGAAAGCTTTTTCATTTATAAAAATTCATTTTAAACCATAAGTGCCGCAAATCAGTGGAGTTACCTACTTTAGAAATAACCAAAAAAAGTAAAAACTAAAAAAAAAAGAAAAATTTTATATAGATGCTGGGAAGATTTAAATAAAGCTTCTTTGATGTCATAATTTCTTTCAGTAGATAATAGATATCCTCAGTTTTTTTGTTTGATGAAGCTTTTTTTTAATTTTTAAGGATTTTTTTTTTTTGGTCCTTTTTACTGGGCCCTTTTACAAGTTTTCCCAGTAGAAATTTTTGATCCAGTCTGCCACTGCTTATTTTATATTAAGTTTCAACTGAGTTCATACCTTGAAAAGCAAAGTGACATTTTTATCTGATGGCTGAACAGACTTGCTAATATAATTTAATATGAACTTCTCTGGTTAACATAATACCAGCTCAGTTTAAGTTATTCATGTAATCATTTTTATAGTCTAGCAGGCAGTTCATAAAAAAGATGGTAATTTAAAACAAAAAAATGACTATGAGAGCATGTTACTTTTCAAGTGTTATTAAAAAATATAAGTTGTCCTCTTTGTGAGATGTAAAATCTGCCCTGTTTTTCTAACTAACCACAATTGGCTGCTACTGCTAACTTAGTAACTAATTTATTGGCTGGAAGAGCTACATGCACTAAACAATTATCTCCACACCAAAACTGATGTCAAGATGTCCAACCCACATAATCACTGACATAACTAACTCAAATAGTTTTATCTTCTTTTTCTTTAAAATGAAAAAAAATTACAATTGGTAAAATATTTCCTAAAAGAAGAGAAAAAGTTGCTAAATAGCAGTGATGTAGGTTAACCCAGATAAACATAAGAATTCAAATTCAAGGGAATATGTTAAAACAATAGAAAATACAATGAAAAGAAAAGTAGGTTATATTAAGATGAGGAAAAATAAGTCCAGTTTAAAAAAAACAAGAAACAATGGTTGAGATAGGAAACATGTCACTCAAATTAAAAATTGGATTGGCAGCACTCAAATACAAAAGTAAAAAGATTTTAAAATATATATAATAGGGTTAATAGATCAGAGAGAGCAGGAATCAGAGAAGGTGATTTATTAGAGATGAGAAAGCCAGGTACCATAACACAAGGTAATGAATTCATTTCCTTTGTCTTTAATCTCATAAGCAGACCTTTGTTGTAGTTTTCAGGACAGTCACTATAACCCAAAATTGTTGCCCATCTTGTGGAATTCTCAAGTTGAATTGATGATTTACAATTCCCCATTAAAGTCACATTTCCCTCTTTTCTTATAATGTTTGCATTTTGCAAAAAAGACATTCATATTTTGTATTCATGTATTTCAACATCAAATTGTATGTAGCAGTTTGATACTGGTTGTTTCTCTTTCATTCATCCATACACATTTGCTGACCAGAAAAGATTCAAGTGAAATTTAAACACGACAATCAAATATTACTTTCTACTCTCATGTAATCCTTACTACTGTTTTGACTAGATGGGCATCTGATCAAAAAATTATACAATAAAATTTGGAAAATTTGTTAACAAGAAATGCTCAAGGATTTATATTGGAGCAATTTCCATACATGAATCTTATTTCATCAATGAAGAACTATTTTCATTGTAAGAATATGTAATCAAACTAAAAAAATATAAAATTTTCTCAATATTAGTCTTAATTTAAATTTAGTTGAACAATTACAGTTACAAAATTTTAAGGAATTTAAAATAATGTATGTAAACCTAATCTAGAGAGTACAAAATTATGATACAGTAAAACTCAATTCATCTTAGTTAACAATACTCCAAAACACTAAGACAAAAGCTATACACTAAAGTTTATTTCATTCTTTGTGTGTATATACAAATATAAAAAAAATATTAAAAAGCTTTGAAACAAGTAGAAAAGAGATTACCTTCAGCATCCAGCATGACATCCCCTTCTTCCTCTTCTTCCTCCTCCTCATCACTATTTGCATGCTCATTATGCAAAACATCAAGGTAAAGAAGGACAGTCATATTACGTAAGGTGTCACCATTTGAAGAAGGCGGCAGTGACACTCGCTCGCATGTACGAGGGTGGTTCTTCTGTAGCCAGCTGCAAAATAAAAGATTTACATCCATAAGATAATCTGTACAAATTATGAACAAAGGGGAGATCCTTAAAATAAATATTTTGCTAATAGAATTCAGAAGGCTACTACAGCTCTTGTAAAAAGATTGACCAAATCAAACAAATATCTATTATGAGAATCTAGGAATTATTTCTCTTCTCAGATGAATCATCATGATAGTAAGGATAAGAATTGTCATGGTGTTACAGTAATTAACAGCCAAACTTATGGAGACTTTCAGTTTGTTTTTAATTTTACCACCAACTATTCCTCAGCTTTCTCTTCAAAGTTTTTAGAATTAGTAAAGTGGATAAGTATTGTATTTTATTGTTCTATACTCTCCTCTACATATGAACAAAAATGCAGATAGTCAAGTCCTCTACCCACTATCATTTTTTCTATATTGGTAGAGAACAAGTAAATGGCAATTGGCAAAATTAAAAAGGAGCACATCAACATGGCATATTTTACAGATTTATTGAATAATAGTCACATATTTCAAAATAAAAAAAAAATTATAATTAAGTTTAATTTTTTTTTTAAATCTGTGCTATGCTTACCATTTTATCTATTTTTTCTTGTCATATATACTACATTGTTTAACTGGTTAAAAGGTATGCTTCAACATCCCTAGTACATACATGGATAAATATATGCACACAACTTCAGCACCACATAGATTAAATGCCATGTCATATACAAAGCCATTATTCAGGTGAATGGAAGAACTGTATATTATTTGGTAGCTTTCTAATCTTATAGCATGTCAGTTTATGAACAGGTCTGCAGTTGGACATCAGGCTTTCCTAGAAAAAGATTATTCTTACTTGCATGCTGGCTTAAACACTTGCTCTAACTTTTAAGTAAGCAGCTTATTAGCTACTATTATTAAATTTGTGGAATAAAAAATATGAAAAATATATAAAGCAGTTGTTATAAGCTATAATTAGCTAGAAGTATTCACTATTATTTCTCTAGCAGTTTAGTTTGCAAGGTCAGGACTGGTTTAACCTCAGTTGTGTCAATTGCTATTTATATGGTGGAGATCTGCATATATAAATACAACATTCTCCCAAACATTTTTTTGTTTTGGACAATGAAAATTTGGAATACTTTATTTCAGCAAAAGAAAAGGAATGGAATTTCAAAAACAACCAAATTAATTAAATTTTTTTTTAGTGTTTCATACCGAGTCGTTTAGGTTCTTTGGTGATACGCTTAGAGGATTGGGGTAGGGGACATTTTTAAAATGTTCGGGCTAAGGTAGTCACAGATTCCTGGTTCAGCCCCCTCAGTTGGATCACTAGTTGTGGTACAGTATCTTCTGATTTTGGTATGTTATTTCTCTCCGAATCCAGTATAGGGGTATTTCAGACTATTGTAACTGCTGCAGGTTCAGAGATTGTTGTTCCCTCTCCAGCTGGAGTGAGGTGATGTAGAGAAACAGTGCTCTCTTTTCTATCTGGTAACCTAACAAGAGCATAATCGGGATTCACTTGAATCAGCTCAATTTCTCATACAGTAGGTTCATACGTGTTGCTCTGAACATAGTTTCTCATGTGCACTTTCCCAGGAATCGTCAACCACAAAGAAACAAATCTTCCAGAGGTAGATTTTCTCAGACGAAAAAACATCCATTCATGAAGAGTACAATTTATGGCAGTAAGGAATGTATCAAGTAGAAGGCATCAGATAAAACGGTTTCCCATTGATGCACAGGTAAACCTCTCAATTTTAAGGCAGAGTTGATCATCCTTCACAGAATTCTGTTCAGTCTCTCCACTTGACTGTTTCCCTGTGGGTTGTACAGTAGATCTATTAGTAGCTATTCCTTTCTCTTGAAAAAAAAAGAATGTTAACTCCTGAAATAAAACTAGGTCCTCTATCAGAGGAATCAAGGAGGTAGCCCTGTTGCATTCTGGTCCAGAGGAAGTAAAGAGAATGACTGAAAAATGTAATGTGTGTGCCATAGAAAAAAGGAGGAAACAAATTAATGAAAGCCACTCAACCCTTCAAAAGATTGAATATGGATTTCAAGGGACTACTTCCTTATAAATGCCTCCACTTCTCTAGGGTATCATCAGGATTTCACAGTCTACACTCAGGCAACAGATTTTCAAACAGAAGAAGGTGAAATCCTCATGCTAGCTAGTCCACACAGTTTTAGAGGTGGTCTGTCGCCCTCATATAAATTCTTTTTTGTGAGGGCCTTGAAAATATTGTCTGAGGATCCCATCAGCCCATAAATTATACATTAAGGATAAATTAAATTTTTTGTAAGTTTCTGTACCCACCATAAGATTCACTTTACATTTTCCTACAATTTTTAAGAATGTCAGAAAGCCAAGCTGACAGTAGAGAGTTAGTAGGTCTAACATCTAAACCCATAGACTGAGCTATCTTGGTGTTTGATAAAACTATGACTACTTCCTGAATATACTAGCACAGTATTTTTTTTTTATTCACATTTTACCATGGCTTTCAAAACTCCTTGTAACCCAGTAGTTAACATGGCCATGACAGGTAATGCAGCAGAAAACTTTTAAACAAACTTTAGTGAAATGACCTTTCTTCTTGCAATTGTAGCAACTTGTTCCTTGAGCCAAACATGTACTTCTAGGGTGCCTACTGTTCTGCAGAAAAAGCACCTTTCTTTTAAAAGATATTTGCTAACAGCCGATGTCTGAGAGGCCTCCTCCTTTTGATTTTACTCTTGCTGAGAAGTTAAGGCATTAGTCCAGGGTTCTGATACTGACGCCACTTGATAACTTTTTTGGGTATCAGCAGAATAGGCTTCAGAATTTAGGATAGCCTTTTCCACACTTTGCGCTTGATTTCCAGCTTCTCTGAGGGTGAGTGTTTTGTTTTCAAGAAGTCTCTGCCGAATAAAAGTTGCAGATAACCTAGAAATAAGGGCATCACTAAACCTTAAAAGATGCCTATCCTCTACCTAAAAAGTGCATATCATCAAGTTCCTCTACATAAAGCAGACTGCCCTTACAAATTTTTGAAACTGGTGGGAAATTGTATAAAAGGATGACATTTGAGATCACAGATGAAGTGACTGTGTTTCAAGGAATTTTGGAAGAAATAATCAAAAAGGAAGGCCTAAAGGTAACATTTGCATATATAGATGACATGACCATTTGTGATATTAATGAAAGACAACATGATACTATTTTGGCAAGATTCAAAGAGCTGATTGAAAATATGGTCTCACCTTAAATGAGAATAAATGTGTCTGCACAGTAACGAAAATAAGATTTTGGGACTATGAAGTAAGTAAAGGGACCATTACACCAGATCCTGTGAGAACTCCCTTCCTCCAGCCAATATGAAAGCTCAGAAGAGAATTGTCAGAATGTTCACTTACTACAGTTGTTGGATCCCAAAGTATTTACTAAAAATTCACATGCTAAATAACAACATTATATTCCCCTTACCTGCTAAAATAGAAGATTTCTTTGGATATTTGAATATGGAATTAGAAAAACTCCTTGAAATTGAAACTGATGCTAGCTTAGAAAGCTTAACTGTGACACTAAATCAAGGAGATAGGCCTCTTGCAGAATTTTAGGTTTTAGTACCCTATCCATGTTGATATCTGAAGCAAGAAAATTAGTAGTGAATAGAATGTCAAGCTATAATTAGCTAGAAGTATTCACTACTATTTCTCTAGTAGTTTAGTTTTCAAGTCAAGACTGGCTTAGCCTCCAGTTGTACCAACTGCTATTTATAAAGGTAGAAATTTGCATATGAATACAACAGCAGTTAATTAGTAATAAACTCTAAGCTTCCAAACAGAAATATAATAATTGATATTTGCTTCTTGTAAAGTCAGAGTCTATCTCATTCACCCAAACTGATTGTCAAACAAAACAAGAAGAAAAACAACCACTCCTAATTTTAAATATCAAAAAATAAATATATTTATCACAAATGTCTATCTATTAATTTTTCTAAATTTAAGAAATTCTATTAAGTTTTGTTAGTACCTTATAAAAATAAATTTGAAATTGTAACCTCTTATTTCTTTTTATTGTAACTGATTATATTATAGATTTTTAAGAGTATGGGAATACTGGCTTTACTCTATATTTGTTTATGTTACATTATCTGAGAAGGATACCAAAGAGAATTTAATTCAATAATTTTTTTTCCTTTCAGCTATAAGTTAAAACTATAAGTGGATGACAGTCATGCTTATAAAATCAAGAACTAAATCTTACATGAAGGTTTTTACTTAATCGTATGTGAAGGTTTTTACTTACCTATGCTTCCTAATCTGTTGAATGGATAATCTACGGTCAGGATCATATTCTAACATACCTTTGGAAAAAAAAGAGAAATCATAAAATATAAATTGAATCCATTTTCAAATAGTATGCTTATCAATGCAAGATCAAAGAATAAAGGAGTTACAAGAAATACTAATGTAAAACAATTTAAAGCCTTAAATTTTGTACACTAAATTTTAAATACTATGAAAAAAAATAAAACTTCAACAACACAATATGTCTGGAAATATCTGAAATCCAAAATTCATTTACATATGTAGTAGGCATTCATTAAAATAATGATAGCACCTTTTAAGGGGGGGGGGTCAAAATTCAACCCTTTGGTGGTGAGACTGGAGTGACCTAGCCTGAGGCCATGTGCTGCCCAGATATTATGGCTCCCCTCTTAGCCATACTGACAAGATCCAAAAGAATATAGGGCATTATATTTGGGGCCAGTTTGACAGCAGAAGTTGCTGAAGGTTTGTGAGTGTTGACAGCCAACTGCCATTAGGATTCCACTCCGATTTTCTGTCTAGATTTACTTCCATTGCCTTTTTGTGTTTGGATATGGCCACAAGGCAGTAGAAGGTTTCTTGGACTGCCTTCCAAAGCTAATGAAGAAGCTGGTTATGAGGCATCAGCAGTCTGCCTTTGCCCCTTCTCTAACTTGGAGATGGACTTAGTTATCAGGTCATTTAAAACACATGCCATGAGAGCATTTTATGGACTGAGATCTTGTCCCCATTACCACCTCTGGTTATGACAACCTGTGAAACATAATAATGTCCATATATAAATATTAAATACATGTTTTAGAAGTTCTCCCCAAAATAACTGTTTTTAATATGTATGTAATGTTAGATAAACAAAAACACTAGATTACAAAGCAAGACAAATAACAAAAGAGTTATACATAAATAAACAAATACAAATATCAAATTTTGATATCTGTGGAAAAAGATAGCAGTCAGTCACAATTTAGGTTTATAAAAAGTGATTCTTTTCCTTAGCAGCAATAATATCTATTTACACAGGAATTTAAACAAAATTCTGTTAATATTTCATAAACTAAAAGTTATTAATGTTTATAGTTACTGATAAAGGACAATCATAACATTTTAATTTTGTTACTTGAGTTAAACAGATCAAAATCCTTTCTACAAGATCAAAATGCAGTACTTATTCATGCAACATGAAGGAAAAATATTGGTTGACAAAAAAAAAAAAACTTCCTTGTTAGGTGTCATTAAGAGCATTTAATTTTAACTACACTTTTTAAGGTCACTTTTGATTGTGATAGCATGCATTTATCAAAATAAGTATATTTTTGTCTTATTTCAAACATTGAAGACAAAATAAGCAACATTTTCAATATATTACTTATGTTTACAAAAGTAAAAATGCTGCTCAAATGGAAAAACAAAATTTTTGTGTATTTTAGAGAAGGTCCTTTGAATGAGAAAACATCATTAGTGGTTTGCAAAGTTTTATATAACAGAATTCTCACTGAACAAGTATAAAAGACCAGTTGATTACAATCAAATGAAGACTTTACTTGAAAATAATCAACATTATATGACATGAAAGAACAAAATACTCTTAACGAAAATAAGTTCAGTTCCTGAAGGACTGTAAAGATTTGCTGAGAAAGATAGAAAGTTCTAAGAGGATGGAATTATGAAGTTGGATGAAAGATGGCAGAAGACCAATGGAACAAACTGGTAAATGAAATAATGTCAATTTTTTTTTTTTTAAATGTTTATTTTTAATTAAACTAAACA
The DNA here is from genome assembly GCA_903632075.3 of Acanthosepion pharaonis. Classification (NCBI taxonomy): domain Eukaryota; kingdom Metazoa; phylum Mollusca; class Cephalopoda; order Sepiida; family Sepiidae; genus Acanthosepion; species Acanthosepion pharaonis. The sequence goes on along the minus strand of CAHIKZ030000727.1, from coordinate 18,301 downwards.
ATTTTTTTATGTTACTTAATACAATGTTTCTTTTCTGCTTAGAAAGTTACTTACAACAAACAACTGCAATGAAAAAAATAAATATACATTACTTACCATTTATTAAGTCTGCTAAGCTAGAACAAATTGTATCTGGTATCACATATTTTCCTTTCCCAATATTTTCAAATAGTTTATATATATTGTCTCCTTCAAAAGGGTACAACCCTGTCGTAATATTATACCTAGAAAAAAATAACAGCAAATTTTAATATTAATTGATATTTCACAAATTAGATTAAAATGATCTGTGAGATAACTAATGACTAAAAATGTATTATTTTGGTATTACATCGAATCAGCATTGTATTGATTTATATAATAGTAAACTAATAGTAATTAAGATTTTTTTTTTGTTTTTTTTTACATTCAAACAAGGTACATAACTCAGTAATAGGTCCTGATATAAATTTTGCATTGACTATTATACTTGTTTTTCATTTGGATTACAAAAAACAAAGACACTTTATTTTTACAGTATGAAAATGAAGAAATGTTTATGCCATTATTGATTATATAAAGATTTAGAAGGTAAAAGTAAAATCACATACAAAGTCACTCCAGCTGACCAGACATCCACCTTGAAGCCAGCATAGCTCTCCAGTCCATTGGCTATTTCAGGCGGCTGGAAGGCAGGGGATCCTTGGCTTGCATGGCACGTGTCATCTTCAGCAAATAGACCAACAGCCTAAAGGACACAAAAAAATTTTCTAAATACCACAAAATCCATCAACAGAACTAGTCAAAAATATATGGCTAAAAACTTGTCTTGATTGTGTAAAAACAATTAAATTTGTTCATTCTTTACACATGAGGAAATGATAAAAAGAAAAAAAGTAGTTCAGTGTTAAAAATTGGGTAGAAAAATTTTACCTCAGCAACACCCAAGTCAGATATTTTAAGTGTCTCATCTGTAGTAAGCAACAGGTTGCCTGGCTTGATATCTTTGTGAGCAATGCGTTGACTGTGGAGGTATTCAAGGCCATCAATCAACTGGTTGAAGTATCTATAATGGTAAACAAGAACAATGTGAGAACTTTTAAGGGTTAGCAACAAAATTTGTAGCAAAGAAAAGGTTAAGGTTTACAGAGAATACACATGAATTATTTCTGGTTTAATAAGAATTCAAGTATCCCAATAAAGACTTGAAAGTAGGTACTGTTCAGTAAAACAATTGAAGCTTGGACAAATGTTTATTTTAATGATGGAGAAACATTTATTTTTGCATGCAGTAATTGCTATTGAGATTCTTACACAATATATAGAAATGTGAAAATAGAAAGCAATCATTATCACTGTGTGAATGTGTAAAAAATTTAGTCAACGGTAACAAAAAGAAAAGATGATAAAGGAAAAATATAGAAAAAGGCAGTAAACAATACATATTGCAGCCTGACATTGGCACTTCATTTTTATGTTAGGAATTCAAAATTAATACAACCTTAGAAAATTGAAAATATTCAAAAGAGAGAAATAAGAGAAATGAAAAAATCCTATATTTAACATGTGGTCCCACGAATGTAAGCCAACAGATAAAAAACATTACCCCACCACACACACACAAAAAAAAAATAACTACAAATAAGTGTTTAAATAAATTCATGAATGCAAAATCTTGCTAAAATATACAAATGGGTGCTATAAAGTTCTTAGCTTAACCCACTCCTTAAAATCTGACCAAACATCAAACATTTTTTGAAGGTTTTATTGACCAGGTAAAGAACTTTTCAGCACCCCTTTTTATACCCTTCATCAATTTATTTAAAAAGTGAGTAAGAGAGACTTTCATATGAACAATAGTTATGGATAAGAATATATCTTAGTAATAAGAGGTGGATACCTTTAAGACAGTTAAAACTTATGACAAATTATCACTCTAGTTTTGCAAATAAATTCAGACAAATGGTTTTAATCTTCACACAATACATATCAAATATATATTATCATTGTATAATGCAATAATGTATTGTTGTTTACATAGATTCACATAAAGATTTATGCAAAATCAACACATGTTCACTGCTCCTAATTTGAAATTATCATAAAATGAGAAATTATTTGTTCACAAAACATATTGGACATTTCTAACGATTACATTAACCTTCAATCATAAACCATTTTCTTACAGACTTTAAAAATATAATTGAAACTGATAATTTAATGAAAAAAAATAACTAAGAGATTGAAAATAAATTAGAGTTATTATCATTTTACATACCCATGGGCCTGCCATACTGGAAACTTCTTATCTGGAGTATTTTCAAGCATCTCTTGCAGTTCAGCAACACAAAACTCCATTATCATATACCTGAGAAAATCAGGTAAAGGAAACATATTTTTTATTGTTTCTAAGTTATTTGTGTTTAGAGAAAAATGTAGGGAGAAAATTAAGTTTTTACAATTAAGCATTTTTATCAAACTTAATTCTATTTTTCCTTTCTTTGCTTCTTACAAATGTGTAATGAATTAAATAATAAATAGCAACATTATCTTAAAAAAAAATTCATAACCCATCATCACTGGCCTAAGCATAAATGTAATAGCAACTCCATTTTAAATTAATAAACAATATGAGCTTAAAACAAAAGAGAAAATATAACAATAGAGACCATTTTTAGTCAGAAACTTTAAAAAGTGACTATAGTATTACAATAGTGAGAGAATGCAATGTGCTTAAATCAGTGACATCTATCAAGCATCATTGCAAGTTGATACTGTAAGTTGTTTAAATCAGGCATGGGCAACATTTTCCGTAATTTTTTTTTTTTTTTATTGAAAGTAAAGCAGTCATTTTCACTATAGATCATACATGTAAGCATCTGCCTTAGAAATGGGGAAAAAGTTGATATTTTTTAATTTGGAGAAAATATTTTTTCTACAATTTAAAAATTGAAGATTACATATAATATTATCGCTGATGACACAGTGATTAACTGCTGTGTGTGATTTGTTTCTAATTTATTCATTTGAAAATACAAAAAACATCTTTTTAAAAGAAAAAATATATTTCTTCTCCAAAGAAATAAATGAATATAAATGTTTCTAAAACAAAATATTTTTACATGTATGATTTTCCTTAATGAAAATCGTGAATGGCTTAAAATGCTGAGAATGTTACCTTCAACAAAAGGTTACAAAAAATTCAAGAAAACTCGTACTTAATCAGTTATGTATCTGGTTTAGTTTGTAGACTGTATCCACAACACAACAGGCATTAACAAGTAGGGGAGGTTACTCGGATATTTAATAGTTATTTCCCTTTAACACCAGTTTCTCACAACCTCTTTGCATGAGAGTGTCAGTGAATAAATGAGAATGAAACAAAACAAAATTTTAATAAACGTTATTTTCCTCATTAAATTAAGTGTGCTATTCAGAAAGCCAAACTGGCTGTAATTTGCTCATGACCGTTTTAAATCATCATAAATTCATTATGAATTTTAAAATGTTTTAAAAGATAGATTTGATATAATGTGTGTTTATTCTTAATACTGGTAGCTTGTAACTGAAAGCAGTTGATTTAAACTGTAAATCTGATGACATTTTGGAGAAAAATAGTAATCTAAGTTAAGAAAGGGAAAAAATAAATCAATTCCTCAAAGTAAAAACTTTACTGGCATTAATTATATAAAAAAGAAGGTAGGTAGGGATAACTTTTGAAGAAGAATTGATTCCTAAAATGTTCTAAAAAGTAAGAAATAAGAAAGAAAAGGATACATCTTCTGCTTTTCTTCATTATAAAGGACATCAATCAGCTTGATGATGTTTCTGTGGTTCAGCTGTTTCAAAAGGCTGATTTCCCTGCAGATAAAAAATAAAATAAAAATAAAAAACAATGTCACACAATGAAGAGATCTGACTTGGTTTATTACCTACTCAACAATTTTCCCATTTCCTTATCAATCTCTCCTTACCTTTTTTAGCTATAGTAAAGATAATTTTATTTTTTTGAAAGTGACTTCAGACAGCCATGTTTCTTTTTAATTTTACTTTTGTCAATATGCCACCTTACACACATACACACACACACTCTGTGCCAGCCACAAGGGATTAAGAAAAAAATACTGAATATAATATTTGTAAATATAAGTTCTCAGCTATAAAACTTTCTGTCTTGTCAATTAAAACTGAATGGTGAGTTGAGATTTTTCTCTACCTTTAATTAACTCGAGAAAGTCAAGGTAAGAAATGCCTTTGAATTTAAAAAAAGAAAAAAAACAATTAGAACTAGTTTTAGTTAAAGACTAAAGCAGCACCACTACTCTTGTCAGTGAGGTGGGTTGTTGTTAACAACCCTATAAGATAAAAAAATAAACCTATCAAAGAGTGAAAGGACTCTTGAAAAGTCAATAGCCAGCTAACTAGAGGTGGTGTCTCAATAAAATCACTGTGGAGAAGGCAATGAGAAACCACTCTTTATCAATCCCAAGAAAATTCATGACTCTCAACAATAATATTAAAAAAGATAACAGCATGAAAGGGATTGAGTAATTAATTCCTTGTCTGGTTAGGAGGGACATGTGCAAGTGGTATCAATTGACTGCCATCCAGCAACTATTAGTAAAATAATAAAAAAAAAATGCTATAAAGGGGTCAGACTTCTTGGAACTAATCCCTTGTCCAGTAAGAGAAGACACAATCAACAAGTATCATCAGGCAGTCATCCAGTGATTGTTTGCATCAAGCAAAAAAAATAGTTCTTGGGACATGGAATGTCAGAACACTAAATCAATGTAACCAGTTAGAAAATGAATAGGTTCAATGTTAATATTTTAAGTCTATACAAAATGAGGTGAGCAAACAATGGTGATTTCCTCAGTGACAAACACAGGTTCATATATGCATCGCAAAGAGAAAAATGAGGAGAGTAGGACTTATATTAGACCAAGACAGGAAGAAATATGTTCTTGGATATTATCAACTGCCTGATAGAATTCTTGTAATTAAACTGAAAGGGAAGCTTTTTAACATATCCATCATAGTTGAAAATGCACCAACAGCACAAAGCATGGAAGAAGAAATTGAAAAATTTTACTTTACAAAATACCAATGTAAATTTCAAGAAATTATAATTGCCATGGAAGACCTGAATGCCAAAGTAGGCGAAGCGAGAGATGGTGAAATAATTGGCAAATATGGACTAGGAACTCATGATGAACGTAGAGAAAAATGGGTCTAATGGTTCACAGCAAATGATCAGGTAGTAGCCAACACCTAATTTCAAGAACACCCAGAACATATATTGTTGTGGAGAAACGGAAAACCAAATCAGCCACATAACTACAATAAGTGTTTCAGGAATGTAGTTTAACACTGCAAAACATACCCAAATTCCAACTCAGGGAATCACCACCTTCCAGTGATATGTAAACTTAGAGTGAAACCATGGAAATTGAAGAGAGCCAAAGCAGCACTGAAAATGCAATGCAACAGATGCCAGAATGACCCAAATGTGAAGAAGAAGAAGAAGAAATATATGGACAGTGTTAAAAGCAGATAGAATGACAAAATGAGAATGGAAATTCAAAGTGAAACACATTAAGAAAAGCTTTAGTAACATCAGCAAAAAGAAAACTAGACAACAAAAAAGGAATGAATAATGCAATGAAATTCTTGATATAATAAAAAGAAGATGAAAACACAATGCCAAGGTATGGCACAGAATATAGGACATTGCACAAAGAAATTTAGCATAAATGTAGGTGGGCTAAAGAGGAATAACTCAACAAAAAGTGTGCAGAAATAGAAAGATATGCATAAAAATAAGAGAACTAAGACAAAAGACATGCTCATCAACCGGGTACATAAAATCCAAGGATGGGACACTGATATTAAAAAAAGAAAAAATACTTCAGAGACAGAACAAATACATCAGAGAACTTTTCCATGTAAAAAAAAAAAGAAAAAAAAAAGAGAACAACCAGCAATATATACAGAAATATGAAAGGACTAGAAATATTAAAATCTGAAGTAAAATCAGCACTGGCCAAATTGAACAGAATTTTAATAGAGATGCTGGCAACTTTAAATGTTTTTGACATTGACAATATTACAGACATAATAAATGAAATATACAACAGTAGTGAAATACCAAAAGACCTAGGTAGATCCATTTTCATTTTGCTGCCTAAGAAGCCAGATGCAAACAAATGTAAACTCTTAATGAGGCATATAACAAAACTTATCTGAATTCTGATGAATAGAGCACACAACAGAATTAGACCAGAAATAGGATGAGAATAGTGCAGTTTTATTAAAGACATTGGAACAAGGATTATGATATTTATGCTCAGAACAATATCAGAAAGAGTAATACAAATGCAAAAGGATGTATACCTATGTTTTATAGATTATGCAAAAGCATTTCATAAAGTACTATACAAGGAACTGCTACATAACCATAACATATTTGGGAAGGATATTAAAATAATTTAGGACCTATACTGAGAGTAAACTGCCTGCATACAAATAGAAAATGAATTTAGTAAATATACAAAAATAGAAAGGGGCATAAAACAAGAATATGTCTTCTCACCAGACTTATTTAACCTTTACAGTGAGACGATTTTGAGAGAATTAGAAGTCCTACCAGGATTCATTATTGGTGACCACAATCTTAACATAAGATATGCAGATGATATAGTGTTGATAGCAAATCCAGAAAGGAAACTACACAAATTCCTACAGAGGGCAGTAAACAAAAGCAAGAAAGGAAGGACTAAAAATCAATTGCAAAACAACAGAATGTATTGATGTCAACAAAAGGAACAACCCAACATGCAAATAACAAAATTGGAGATACTAAAATCAAGCAAGTACAAAAATTTAAATATTTGGGAAGTGTTTTAACAGAGGACAGAAAATGCAACACCAAAATCTGAAGGTACATTGAGATAGTAAAAGATACATTTTAAGTATTAAGGAAAAAGGAAAATTTAATTAGAAACAAAGAAAAGAGTACTGATGTGGCAATGAATGCTGGATATATCACAGAAGAAGAAGAGACTTGAAGCAACAGGAAACAAAAAGGTCACTTATATCTAATTTCAGAAAGAGAGTTGAAATTTCTAGTGCACATAATGAGAAAAGAAGGCAAGGAAAATTTGACACTCACAGGGCATTGAAGTTAAGAGGGACAGAAGAAAACAGCACATAGATATAAGAAAATGATAGAAATATCTATTCCAAATTAATTCAGATGGACCCATTTTAATTTCCACCATATAAGTTAAATATTCATTGCTTTTCATAAGCATATATATATATATTGCACCAGGAAACACTGAAGCAGCAAAACCCATCCTTAGATTTATTTTTTATTTTCACTTTCACCATTTCTCTATTGTTTGCTACTTTCTATCTGTAGTCTTCACACAAGTTAATAGGGTAAATGAATGTCTAAATGTGATTAGAATTGGACACTTGTTTTTTAATAAATGCAGTCCAGGTGATTTGCTGAACAAAGTTTCTTGCTTACTTGCTTCAATGAAGAAAAATTCACTGAGTAAATGAAAACTAATCACTTTATGTTACAAGCAGCAAACAATTGGATAATTGTTGCCCAACTTGAAAATATACCAACTGTTAAAACTCATCACAACCTTCAGCAATGAAAATACTTTAAGTTTGTTAATATACAACAGTTATTGATATTATGTATATACAACAACTGGCAGCAGCATTACACCATTTCTGACATTTCATTTATATCTGTGAACAAGGTTTTAGTTTTAAAATATTTTTAACTTTAGTCCTTTTAATGAGTAGCAGGTGTGATATAGAAATAGATCAAGTTAATTCTTTTAACACTTTGACAGATGAGTGAGGCAAAGAAACAATTCAGTGAATGAGGGAAATGAAGACTAGGACAATACATATTAGCAACAATTCCAAATTATTCATAAACTAGCAATGATACCTGGTGTTGTAGAGATCAAGTCCCTTTCTTTCACTTTGTTGCCCAATGCAGTCATTTGAAAGATTTGCATATACACCATGAAATGCTATTAGCAAATTCATCATAATTAAAGCAGGTCAATAGCTTTAAACATTTTGGTTGTCATTTATTTTATGTCATATATTATAATATATTAGATTTTTTAAAATATACTATTAAAACTTAACATTACTTACTACCATTTATTTCAAAGCTGTGATTTAAATGCTAAAGTGGGGAATTCTGAGAAGAAAATGACTTCATTTGAATAACTGAACAATTATAAAATCCATCACAAAATAATAATTTATGAAGATCACAAAAGACAAGATTGGAAATAAACAAGTTATTTTTTAAATCTGATTTTCGAGACTGAACAGAATTGCTAAGTTGAACAAGTTATAAGATACATGATATTATACATAACTATTAAAAAGGCATTTAATATTACATAAGACAATCAGTTGTATAATTTTCAGGGTTTTAAGTAGGCAGACAAAATGTAAATGTAAACTAGGAAATATCAGGGTTTTTTGGGGTTTTTTTAATCATTTCATCCTAAGCAAAGCCACAAAGATACTTACTGGGTGAGGGAGAATATGAGAAAATGAAAACATTAAGGACAGGGAACAATAAAAGAACAGGAATTAAGAAGACAGAAGATAATGTTTAACAATCGGCAATGAACACTTCCTAACCTTTATTGATTGTGCTCCATCTCGATTTCCAATATGGTGACGCTTTGTCGACAAGACTCCACCAGTGTCATTAACCAATTAACATCATTTTTTTTGAGAGGTGTCCACCAACCAAAATCTTAACTGACAATGATACAGCTTTCACATATGAGCACTTCAGAAAATTTTTTTAGTGACTGGGGCATGCAGCTTCAGTTCCAATATGCACCAACCGAGAATGGTATAGTCAAAAGGAGTCACAGAAGCATTAAAACTATTGCTGCTAGAAAGCAGTGCTCCATACCAGAGGCAGTCTACTGGCATAACATCACACCTAAGGACAATTTCTCACTGTCTACAGCACCAACAGATGCACTACATAAGCATCATGTCCATGTATAGAGCATTGATGCAATACCTCCGCCTGAACCATGGAATACTCAAGGAGCATACAAGATGGGAGACATTGTCTGGGTTAAGGGAGGTGCACAACCAAGTTTAAGGTAGGCCACATGACCAAAATTAACAGTTCACAGACAGTACAGGTTGACAGAATTCCCCAGTATATGAAGGACTTGCTTCCCTTTCGGGGGGTTGTATTCTCTATCTGAACATGAAGGTGATTCAACTGAAATTGAGCTATTAGTTGACTTGAGATCAACTTCACCAGGCAATTATCCTGATACCAGAAGTGCAGAGTCTGGCACAGGAGAACCCAATCACTCATCCAGTGGCGATTCATCTGAAGATGAAACTTATGCTGCTCCCACTAAGAGGAGTACCCAGCAGAAGAGGCCTCCCCCAGTTGCATTTGCTGTGATCATGAGATCAGGGGAAGAGTGTAATGAACTATCATTGAGGGCAAAGAAGCCCAGGGTTGCATGTATTTTTTCCAAAGCCAGAATAAAATAACTCAGCACTGGCAAAGATTCAAACATGCTTCATGGTGTAAACTGTCCAAAGGAGAAAAAAGAAATGGCAACTTTGCGGGTCACATATTTAAAATAGTTAGATCCTGGAGTAACATATTTTTTTGTGAGATTATCTTGTGCATATGCAAATTTTTGGCTGTCAATGATACATAAAAACGGGAAGAATGAGGCAATAAAGTAGAGAAGAAAAAAAAACAGTTGACTGATATAGTGAATTGGCTACATGTGTCGTGGATAAGAGAGAAGAAACTGATTGTAGGCATTGATTGCAAGAAAAAGTTTAAAGTTTTTTTATTTGCTACATGCACTTAAATTCATCAAGTTGAGATACTAAAGAAGAAACCAAAAGATGTAAATGTAAACTAGGAAATGTTTAGTAACAAATTTTCAAAACCATGAAAAAGCAAGTAAAACTCTTTAAAACCAATGTTTATAAAAATATAAAATCATCATTGTGCATTAAAATATTAACGTTTTAGTTTTATTGAAAATTAGCCATGCTGACAGGGTTCATTAATAGTTAGATTAGAAAAAATGCCAAGATAGATTTTATTGAATAATCTAATTCAATTCTGAGTACTTTGTATCTTGCCAAATACTAACACTTGTTCCACTGACATATTGATATTATGAACATTGGCAAGGAATATTGAAGAGATTTAAATTTTATTTTTCTTTCATTTTTAATGTAATTCAAACTTGCTACAGTATTAAGTATGAAAAGTCAAACTACACAGAACAAAAAAAAATGCTGCAAAATGTGTCATACACAAAACAGGTGGCATTTGACAGTGACAATTGTGATATACATAGAGAATGGAAAGTAAACAGCTGAAAATACTGAGCTTCTACCAACAATTGGCATGATACCAACAATTTCTTAAATTAGAAATGTTATGCTGCTTGATAGCACAAAAGTAAATTTGAAATATCACTCGAACATAGGATGTATTTGTGATTAAAGCACTAAAACATTAGAATACTTCATTATAGGGATTCAAGTTTAAATCTCAATGGGAACATAATGTATCATGTTGAAGTATTTCATAGATTATACAAGAAATTACCTGAATGCAACAGTATGGAATCATTATATGCTTCTCTACCCACACATGTTCTTCCTTGAGTTATGATAAACAATCTATATGTTAAGAGTCAGCCACCTAATACGAAGTCAAATTTAAGATTTTTTAGCAGTTAATCTTTATTTTAATCTCTCCTGAGAAGAATCTCAAAATACAGAATAAGTTATGATAGCAAAATATAATAACAGGTTTGTTTTTGTCTGTTTTTTAGATAACATGCATCTATACTTTGTGTGTATATATAAGTAAATATGCTAAAAGCAGAAAACCCTTGACTAAGTTAATAGAGCCTGTTATGCATAAATGAGATAGACATGAAAATAATACTATTTTCTCTTTCATCAGATTTGAGCAACAGCAAACTAAAAGTGACTACCTGTCAGGTGAAATGACCTTTGTTTACAAACTAACAAGCTCATGGAACTATACAAGCATCTCTGGTTATATATTTCAGGTGAGCCCCCTATACACACACAAATTGAGTACACAGTAGGTCTACCAATCAAAGCTCGACTACCTCAAGTTTTAGGACTTCATTTATTTAATCTACCTTCAAAACTTACTTTTCATGTTAAATATATGTAAACCAGAGTCAACGCCATACATTTGTTCCTCTTACCTTCAGAAAAATCATGCATACTATAGAGTACTATTTATTCAAAGACTGGTTAAGATATCAGACAGGCTTCAGCAATTAAGTAGGTAAGGATTTTTATAGCCAACCTAGTAGAAGGGAATATCTGGTTTTTAAGAGGCAGAAAGAATTCATTTACTATTAACCAAATCAGTACTAGCTAATAGTAAAACAAAACTGCTTAGGGAACTGCTCATATACTGTATGAGTTTATTATGCAACTTTTACTTCTATTTATATAAACATATGCAACTTTAGAGTTGTTCATTACATTGTTAGGGAAAATAGATAATACTAGAGTTATTGATGTTCTGTTTTTTATTTAAAATCTAGAGATACTGCTATCAGTCATAAGATAACCTCAAAGGAGAAACAAGATATTGTAAAATTATTGAGTAATGACAGCACAACATTGGAAATTGTAAAAACCAGAGATCACAGGACAATCAAAGAAGAAATTGGTAAAATAAGAACAAGAAAAGAAACTGGGCCTGAGAATATCCCAAAAAGAGATTTGAGAAAAAAAGTTTAAAAGACAACAAATTAATAGAATGTTCTCTTCTCCATATATCAGTCCAATAGAAAACTTGTGGCCTATCAAAAGAGATATGAGAATGGAAAATAATATACAAGCAAACAAGGTCTCTTGAAAGTAATAATGAAGTCAAAACAGTTAATAAATGAAAAATTGAGGAAGAATATAGAATGTCAAGGAATCCATATTAACTTGCAGAATAATAAAAAAAATTATTCAGATATACAATATAATTGTGTTAACCAATGTGTTTATCTGGCCTATATATTTTGAATTTATTTATAAATAAATCAATTATGTTCCATAATAAAACTTGACATCACCAAAACAATAAGCATAGTTAAGTTGAAACTCAGACATGTTGCTCATATTAATATATACATCCTTACTTATATTTAACAACTTTATCACATTTTGTATTTAAAAAAAAAAAAAAAAAAAAAAAAAAACAATTCTTATAAAAATTCATTTTTCATTAGAAAAATATTTTGGCTTTTTCTAATTAAATAATGTCTTAGTTTTATTGGGTTTTGTATGTTACGATTCAGAGCTGAATTTTGGGTAACTATGATTCAATTGAAAAAAAAAAAAAAAAAAAAAAAATCACTGAATTTATATTCTTCAAAGTCTTCTGCTTTTAACTAATATCAGTAAAAGGCATGCTGTCAAATTTCTCAAGAAAGGGACAACAGCCGTAAAAAAAAAATTATTTTTACCATGACTTTCTAAAAAAAAAAAAAAAAAATGTCTAAGACAATTTCATTTGGAATTAAGTTCTGAAAATTGGAATTAAGTTCTGAAAATTACATTAAAATTCAATAATTATTTGATTTTTGCAAGAATTTACAGATCAAAGTGTTTTTCCCCTGGAAAAAGCAGCGAAACACTAATGGTAAATATTACATAAACCACTGACATATTTTTAACCAAAATTTCAAATGTTCTACAAAAGATGGAAAAAATTTAATAAAATAATCAAAAAATACTTTGGTCTTTCCTCTTAATAATAAACATTTTTTACAATAAAACTTTCTTTTATTAAGTTTGGGGCATTTTTTTATCATGCTATACTGTTTTTTGGTGAATTAGTGGAGATACCAAACCACCATAATTAAATGTATTGGGTTGGTGCATAATTATCAGGCATTTCTGTAGGCAAATTATTTAATAAAAATTGCTGTTTTTGTTTACTTTTTTAATAATAAAAATTGCTGTTTTGTTTATTGTTATGTTTCTTTTTCCATAATAAATATTGTTTTAAAACGCCTGATAATTATGCACCAACCCAATAAAAATTAACGGGGAAGGGTAAGCAGCTCATGCCAATTAAGGATGTTTGAATTTTTTTTTTTTTTTTTAAAAAGGATGTCTATTTCCACATCTAGATTTTTTTTTTTTTTAACACAAAATTGTCCTTCAAACAGACAACAACCATAACATGCCTTTTTAATGGTAGGTTAGAAATATGAGCTTAGATAAAGTTTCTATTATCAAAAAAGCTCAATTTAAATGTTATTTTACATTTAAATGACCAGATGGGTCAAGCCAATTTCTTTGTATTTAATAAATTCGAACCTGGTAAATTTAATAATGCATATGGCGAAATTTGAAACAAATGAATTTTTTTTGCAATGTAAATCACCATGGAGATTGTATTCCAAAAAAAGATTATGCTGAATTAATGTTAAAAATTTTATTTAGAAAATTACCTGCGATTTGTTCAAATGTTGTCCCCTAAATTTTTAAAAATCAAACATAAATCCATATCTTTCTGGAATTTTAAGCTTTATAAAATGATATTATTTTGTAAAACGTGTACCTTAATTTCTAGAGTTTGCAAGACCAATTATCTCTCTTGCTAAAAAAAAAAAAAAAAAACACATTTTACATAAGACCCCGTGAGTTGCGATATAGGGGATTAAAGATTTTTATAACAAAAAACAATTAGCCTAATAACAAACTGGATATTAGTTTAACATTTATGCAAAGTTTCAACAATACTGGTTCATGGGTTTAGGTGGCAACTTGATTCAAAACAAACAGACAGAAATTGTCATATATATATATATATATATATATATATAGAGAGAGAGAGAGATGTATGAACATTAGGATAATGTATTTTTCTTAAATTACAAGTTTTTAATAGATTGTGTTTTAAAATAGGCCCACAGTTAGCCTAAAAGCATGTGAAAATGAAGATTTTCTTTGCTTAGTCAGGCAAGCAAACACATATTTCATTTGTGGTGATTAATTTTAAGGAAGCAAATTGTTTGCAATAATAGTTAGGTGAAGAAATTTCCCACATCTGTCACCCAAGGGAATTTTGTGCTTACTTGGTAAATCCAACCTTAGATTAAGCCAGTCACAAGTAGATATTACCCCTATTTTTTTCCATTCCACTATCCATCTCCTGTATAAACAGACAAACAGCAGTAATGCAATCAACTGTTGGTCTATCTTAACCTACTAATATTCAGGACTATCTAGAAAATTTTCAAAAAAATAAATATGTTATACAGGATCATTAATATTCACCTTTTAAACAACCAGTTACTCTAAAATCAATCATATGCCAAAAAATATTTGATTACATTCAGGTTTTTTCAAACATTCACACAGTGTTGGCATAATACAAAAGTGCTTAATTTTATTGATTAAGGATTTGGTTGTTTTTGTTTAGCATCATATCAACCTGAACGAGTTATTTAATTCTGAAATCTAAATATGAAAATTCAAACATTATAATTCAAGAGAATGACATTATTTCAAGATTAAATTATAATTACTTAGCTGCATTTTTTTAACCAAATAATCTTACAAAATCAAATGAGAAGTGAAAACTTGTTTCTCTTTACAAAAAATGAGATTAATCATTTTTTTTTTTTTTTGACAATCTATGCCATGTATTGTCATTTTACTATAAAATATATTATTGGTAATTTTTTTAATAAAAATATATTGCTGGTAATTTCACTTCAAAAAGGTTGTGTTGGAAATTTTTTTTTTTTTTTTTATAAAAATGTTTTGCTTGTATTTTTACTATAAAAATGTATTGTTATACTTTCATAGTTTTTGGATTTTAGTTTGGGGGGTTATTTGCCCATATCTGGGACCCTAACAGGTGCTACTACCCTGGGTAAAGGTGGGCCTGGGACCAACAGGTGGTTCCATGCTCCTCAAAACCTCCAATCTCCCAATCAGACGCCTTGCTTATTGATCAAGGAGGAAACAATATTAGTATACAGTAACACAGTGATACTGATAAGTGTTTACTATAATGAGTTCCTAGAACCTGCAGGTAGTGATTTAAATGGGTTTTCAGGAAATTCAGAGGGTCCCAACTAAAGTTTATAAATTATAGTGCTAAACAGCAGGGTCCAATGCCAAGTTTTTTTTACCATTGTCTTGAAAAACAATTTTAAATCACCCCAAATCACTTAAATTGACAGAACAATTTTTTTTTTTAAATTAATGAATTGGATGTTTGACTTAGGCTTCTTATAAAAAGCGAATCAGATTAAGCAAACTTTCTTTTAAAAGATTTAAATAGTCTCCCTTGAATCAGCTTAGAAATATATGTCTAATTAATCAGTGATGTGCCCAAATTTTAGATGGCAAAATCTAGCTTTACCTTTAAGAAAGCCATATCCACATTTTCTGTTTACAGGAACATGAATAAAACTGTAATAGGGACCATGAATTCCATCATCAGAGCAGATCAGCTTATCTTTCAAATGTTTTTTTTAGGCCATTAAATCTTTAAGTCTTTGCTGAGATCTTAGGACACTTCTATCAATTGTCCTGTGTACAGTCTGAAGAGTAGTGTAGTACAATGGCCACTGAATGAAATGCAGCTTTGTAAGTGAGCACTGTCTCTTCCAGCAGTTTTTGTATATTTTTATTTTATTTTGGGTGCTCATTTGGAACTAGCTTGGAAGTAATAAAACAGATTAGTCAGTATCTGCTGATGTTCTTTGAGATCTGCTATCAATTCTGTTGCTTGAAATGTGTGCAAGACCAGGGAGTGATCATCACAGTGCACATTCACTATGTGGGGGTTGGATCTAAACATTATGCCTGTGTAAATTTTGTTTCTCCAAGTTATTACTACAGCTCCATCTTGGTTAATGGAATTTCCATTTGTGACATCACTTCTCAGATACATTTTTGCAATTCCTGCACCTTTTGTATCAACACTATTTATTTGCAACAAAATCAGTGCTTGGTTGAAACTACTCAGGATCAATAATTTGGAGAACAAAGCATTTGTGGTTGATCTATGAGCACAGTCATAAACTGGGATTCATTTGCTTTCAATTTTGGAGCTGCATGCATGGTTCCTGCCATACTAGACACCAATTCCTCACCTGTATATTGTGATCTGTATGCTACTGCTTCTTACTATAGAGGTAAGAGATCTGGGATGCCAATCTTTGTCAGAAAAGTGTATAACTCAAACTTTGACAGGGGGGACTCCTTCCTGGGCTATCCAGTGAGTGATTTTTAACAGCACCACTTTGTCCTACTAACTATTCAACCTCACCTCACTTTGTTCTAAGTCTTTTTGTAGAGTAGGAATATTGAGGTAGGACCAAGGCTCTTTGCTTAAAACATGACAAGTAAGGGTGGAATGCTGAAAGTTAGTGCATTTGTTTGATTTGGGCAGAGATGTTGTGCCTGTTTCATTATATTTAGTACAAATGTTACAGTACACAAAGTTTTCTTCTGAAAAACAAAGCCATTTGTACTTTTTTTTTTGAAAGATGAAGGGAATTGAAGCTCCTCTGCAGATGACTTACCAGGCTCAGTAAAAGAGGAGGCAAATGTAGGTACAGGCTGTGTTGAGTTACTCTCAGAGGACCAAACAAACTCTGGAAGGAGTTCAGAATTACTCTTTCCTCTTAATAATAATAAAGATTTTTTTTTTTTACAATTTTGTTTTTATTATATTTGGGGCATTTTTCTGTCATATATCATCATTTCTAGTAAATATTTGAAGGTACCTAATTAACATTTATATTTATTTGCATACTTGGATGGTAACCAAGTTCAATAAGAGGAAAACTTGACTATCACACTAACTAGAACATAAGCTACAAAATTAAGTATATATATATTATCACAGCCAATCATAACAAATGTCTCTCTCAATACACAGTTGATATAACTATTCAATCATATAACCATAGCAAATGTCTTCACTTGTTAGTTCAAATGTTTGCACAAATAGTTTAAAAATCTTTTATATATTTAACAACAAAAATACAAAGCAGAAACACCAAACCAGATGTTATGAAAATATAAATATTGATGATATATAAATGTATCATCAGTTGAGCATTATATATCAGGTGTAACAGCATAATTATTTATCCCACAAAATGTTTAATATCTAAAAAAACACTAAACTAATTAAGTTTTTTTCCAGGTTTTCAGATAATACATTTAGCCATCTTGACACCAACTGTTGTAAGAATCACTGAAGTTATTCAGCAAGAAAGAACAGGTAAAAATCATTTTGTGTCAGCACTACTAGCTTCCCAACTGAGCAATGGTGTGAGGAAAAAGATCATTCAGGCCTTCAGTAATGGTACCAACATTCATACTCTGACTTCTATCAAGAACCATCAAGAGAACAGTGAATAAGTTTAAAAAAGAGAGAACAGTAAAGAGGAAAACTG
Organism: Acanthosepion pharaonis; assembly: GCA_903632075.3. Lineage (NCBI taxonomy): Eukaryota > Metazoa > Mollusca > Cephalopoda > Sepiida > Sepiidae > Acanthosepion > Acanthosepion pharaonis. The sequence continues at coordinate 779 of CAHIKZ030000727.1, read as the reverse complement.
GATCAGGAGGTCACAACAAGCAAGAGAGATCATCATTTCAACTTAGAGCTAAAGAGATCAATTAGAAAAGATCCAAAAGACGTTTGGCATGTGAGAGAAGTTTCAGTTATGGCAGCCCAAAGAGCAGTGAAAAATAACTTGAAAATGAAATTGTACGTGAAACCTCTGAGGAACCTTGTTACTCCAGAACAGAAGGTTAGAGGGCAAAGATCATCTTGAATAAATTAGAAAATGATACTGGAATAATAAATATATATTTGAACTTTATATCAATCCTTCAAAACAAAATATTTTTTAAAATTTCTAAGATACAACAATGCTTAATCTAACAATTGACAATTTTTCTGCACCCAGTATATATTTAGATTTTAAGATTGTCCCCTTTTAAATTATGTATCACATTAATGTGTTAACGAAACGGGAAAAAATTCCCCCTTTTTTTTCCCTTTATCCTTCTTTTAAAATTTTTTTCTAGAAAAGGAAAAAATTTGTTTTTGAAAATTCTTGAAAACAATAGTTAATAATAATATAATTTTTTGATTACAAAATAAAAAGATTTTTTTTAAATTAAACAGGGGCCCCAACATTGGAATGTCTTTTTTTATAAAAAAAAACAACAAATTCCTTTTTTTTATCCCAAAAATAGTTTAAAAATAAAAGGGTAAATTTTTTTAAATGTCACAAAATTTTACACAGTTAAAAAAAAAAACTCTAAGTACTTTTTATATTTTTTATTTTTTAGCCCCCCTTTTTTTTTTTAAAAGATTTCAAAATGACTG
>CAHIKZ030000726.1:590000-741593 GCA_903632075.3 Acanthosepion pharaonis | reverse complement strand
ACCTTGGCCTTCTTTGGAGCAGGTGATGAGGGATGTTTCCACTGCATGGATTGTATCTTTGTCTCAGACTCAAAATGATGAACCCAACACTTATCTTGGTATAGGAAACATTCAAAGAGACCAGCTGGATCTGCCTCAAACAATGTCAGATTTTCCTGTGATGATCAGCTTGTGTGCTTTTGATCGGGTTTCAGAAGACATGGAGCCCACTGATCAGAAACCTTCATCATGCCAAGTTCATTGTGCATAATATTCTCAACTCTCTAACGGGATATCCTGATAGCTTTGGCTATTTGAATTATAATAAATCATCTGTCATCCGTCACTATGTGGTGAATGTTTTCCTCAGTGGTGGCAGTTGCAGGACATGCAGACTTTGGGTCAGATTCAAGACTCTCTCTTCCCCTCCTAAATTCAGCTGCTTACTTTTGCACTGTTGATAAAGATGAAGCATCATCCCCTAATGTAGCTATCATGAGTAGCATAAATGTCTTTGGTGTGCGGGATAAACTCTTTTTTATGCAATTCTTGATAACATATTTTTTTTGTCCATTTTCAAGAAGTCACGACTAGTTACTTTTGAAGTTTTCTTTGAATAGTCAGATGTCAGTTTACATGGAAGGAAACAATGCAGTTATTAATAAGAAAAGTTGAAATTAATGCATACAAGATTTCACAGCTCTAGCATCACTCCTTCATAGTCATCCCACTCAAATTATTTATAATAATTAAAAAAAATAAATAGATAATAAAAATAGCTGAATAAGTAAAATCACTAGGTCATGATTGAACCTATTATAACACCACTCACCTAAAGTGAACAGGAATTGATCTCATGTGTCCTCATGGCGCACAGTTGATGCAATGTATGCAACTGGTTTTTGACCATTCTCTCAGGTCAAGGATAACAAGGTTTTTAATACTAAGACCAGGGATGGAACGATAGTGGTATCATATACAACATCCGCAAAAGATTTTTCAAAATACAAGCAGCCTCCAATATTTACCTGAAAAAGAAATATATATGGAAAACACCTTTAAAAACCTACAATATCCTTATTATTTCATCTACAATGCTAATAGAAAGGTATACAATATCTACAGCAACAAAGATGACAACAGCAACAACAACAATGCTAACTGTAAAATAATTGATGATGGTTAAGTGTAACTAACAAAATTCTCAATAATAATAATAGAAAGAACAGGGTAAAATAATACAAGACACACACACATATATATATCTATCTATCTATCTATCTATCTATCTATCTATCTATCTATCTATATATATATATATATATATATATATATATATATATATATAATGCAAATCAAAAGTAAAGCAACTATAAGACTAATAAAGCAAAATGTTCATAAAGTAGGAATAGTGTTCACATGCAAAAGGGATACAGTCAAGTGATTATAGTGTTTTGACTTCTTAGGCAGAAAGAACAAAATTGTGGGCATAAGACCATGAATTGTCCATATTTTATTGGTTAGGAAGAAATCCTAGCATGTATCTGTAGGATTTGGTTATAAATTTGGGGAGGAGAGGTTTTTAGCAGATTGTAACTAACATAATAAACTGGATAGAAACAGACATATAACATTACCTACTAACTCCTTAACATCTACTATTCAAAACAATTTATCCAATCTTAAAAATATCAAAATAATTATGACTATTATACATCCAAAAGTATTAGGATCAGAACCAAAAATGTTTATAACAATAATAATTCTGAAGCAAGTAAGATAAACTGTCACAGCTGTTCCTTATAATATATTGGTGAAACTCACAGAAATTTAAGAAAATGTATTTATGAATATAAGAAAGACCTCCTACATGAAAATTTATTTAATATATTAGTTACACACAGTAATAATTTCGAACCACAACTTTGATCTAAAAAATGATGTACTTATTAAAAGAGAAAATAACTTACACAAAGTTCTTGAAAGTGCAATTATTGATCCTTGCCTAAAATGTTAACTTACATCCTGAATTTTTTTAAACATCTCCTTTCTTAAGCCAACATAAATGACCATAGAATTTTTTAAAATTGAAAAGAAAACAGTTAACTCAAGACCTTTTAAATATTTAAAATAAATCAATACATAAGTAAAATACTTTAAAATAAATAATAATTATATTAAAAAAAATCAAATAAAAATTCAACAATAACATTTACTCACTTTCATTTATTAGGCATTAATTATATCACTTAGTGTCCTCCATAGTTTACCTTTCCTTATATAGCAAGCTTTAAGAATATTTTAGAGTTCTCAAATTAAAAATTTGAAAGCTTAACAATATTTTTTTTTGTATAAAAATACAAGTTGCAAAATAAAATCTTCATATCTACCTTGATAAAAATTCTTCAAGGAACGAAACTCACTGGTATAGAATATTTTTCCTTTTGTCTTTTATTTATAATGTACTAGCACCTAGAGCCCGGCATTGCCCGGGGATGTAACAGTAAGAGATAGATCAAGTATTGACCATCATAAAAACTGAAAAATAAAATTGACAAAGATTATTGTTTAAGGTTGGCAGACATGCATGTCTTAATTAGTTTTTTTTTTTTTTTAATTGGTCAAGCCCAAACTCAAACAAAAACATTGTTTTCAATCGTTATGAGTCTACTGATTGAATATAATTTTATTATAAACAATTGTCTTGTAAATGGAATTTTTAAAGCATTCTGAATGTAAAAATAAAGAAAATAGTGTGCAAGACAATAAAAAACACTACCTGCCAAAAAAAAAGTGAAGTTTTGTTTAAATCGGTTGAAAAATGTAGGAAATCTGATCCCATATATAAATGAACACACACAAACAACCTGGGTTTTATAAGTATAACTCGATATGAGTTGTCCCCCTTTCATTCTCGTGACAGCGATGCCTCTTAATCGTGTTTTCAAATTGATTTCCTGCAAAAACAATTGTGCTTTTCCAATTTTTGGTGCTGTCTGAACCACCGCAAGGTAATTTTACGTAGTCCCGTGAAGTTTTGTTGAAATCGGTTGAAAAATGTAGGAAATCCGATCCAATAAATAAACGAACAGACACACACACACACACAACCTGGGTTTTATAATAAGTATGATTTAGAGATATATTCTATTTATATCTGACTTTTTACACTCACACACATGCACACATATACACGTACACATATACAAATATATATATATTAAAGACAACAGGTATTTTGTGTTGATTAATTTTGTTGTGACATTGACAGTCATTGGCTAAGTCACTACACTCACTCGTTCTATGAAACTCACCATTTGTCTCTACATAACCTGATGATGACTTAAGGAAGTTGGAAATTTGCACCATAGTTCTTCTGAAATGATATTTGGACAATTTCTGACAGCATTTCCTCCAATAAGGATTATTCATGATTTGGAAAATTCAATCAATAAAATATTGTCTTTAATAATTTGGATAAAATAGCAGGAAAGACTGGGTTCTATAGCCTTGGGTGGCAACTGGTCTAGGAGAAAGTAACTTTCAATTCAAAACTGTATGTAGCCCTGCTGTAACACATACCATACAGCTAAAGAAAGGATTGTTCACATTGGTTCACTGATCCCGACTATGGTCAAATAATAATAATGATGATGAATAATAATTGCCTTGAAAAGCATTTGCTGCCAAAATACACAATACATATATATATATATATATATATATATATATATATATATATATAATGTGCACACACTTGATTTTCAAAGTATCTTATTCCTTGTTACAAACCAAGTCTTTATTTGATTTAATAACACATTAAGCAGGATTTTTGTTTTCTTGCTGATTTAATCTAACCATTAATAATGTGAACAGATTTTTTTAAAATAATGTAAATTTGTAAAAGAAAAATGATTATTCTATGATATCTGTGTTTTCTGATCTTTTTTATATGTTTGCCTGCGACAAAATGAAACATTATTATTTGCAAATAAATAAGAGGAACAACTTAGCAACTGGCCAAACTTCAGCTACATTATAGAAACTCATTTGTTGGCTATTGTGGCATGTATGGGCTTCCTTACTTTGCTCGATTCAGCTGTAGTGGCAATGGAAGTAATCATCAGGGTTCCACCAGAAGTTCCAGTATTCATAAAATCCCTAACAGAGCCCTATTCAACCTCTTTTCCAATTTTCCCTTTCAATGGCCTCTCCCTTCAAGGCCAGCTCAAAAGTCTACTCATAATCCTTGCTGCAGAAGATGCATAGCCCTGTCCTGGCAGCTTGACTTCAGATTTTTTTTCCTGAAGGGAACAGGTGGAGAAATCTCCTTGAGACACCAACCCAAAGGAAAAAACTACACACAACTCTTGCTACAGAAGACACGTACGAGTCCTAGCTGCTTGACACTCCAGTTTCTCATTCTTCCCATGCAAACAAGTGGTAAAATCTCTCTCTACAAAACATCGACTTAAGAACTTTGCTAACTGGGAAACCCAACTTATTTCCCACAAAATGCCACCATTTTGCACTCTCTCTTTCAACCACAAATAAAAGCTGTTAAATTTTTATTTTGAGCCTTGGGTTTTGTTCATTCCACTCTATACACTGCTGAGCACACACACACACACAAAACTGGGAAAATTCCTACAATACACACTGTTGAATTTTTAATCCTTCTTTATTCCTTCCTTCCTTTGCAACCACACACTCGTTATAACAATCATTTGAATAAATAATAGTAAACGGATTAGCAGGAATAAATTATAAAAATCTTGGAATTAATATGAAAAGAAAAACACAGCACCAAATATTTCATAGTGAAAGTTTTCATTATACATTGTATTTTCTTTTGAAACTATTATTTTTATAATTTGGGCTCAAAAATATCATTTTCAGAATAGTGAAGTAACACTGAAATTAAACTCAAACCCAGACACTATTGTCAGGGATAAAAATGTTTTCATTCATTTTCTTTGTGCTTAGAGAATTTTTTTTCAGCATCCAGTCATTTTAAAAAGCAAAATTGACCCATTTTGTAAATACCAGCCAGTTTACATTTCAGGCAGATTTCGGTCACATAAAAGAGGATTTTTAAATAAGTTGTTGATTTCCATTTTTTTAAATAATTTCAGTTTAATTCTTCTTTTATTTGACTTGTCCTTTCATGAAGTGTGAGATCACGGCTCTCCGCAACTTCCTGTATTTGTTACTCTAAGTAACACCTCATAGGTCTATTTTATTAAATAAGTTGCACAAATGTGCATACACATTTTTGGATCCATTTAAGATTTGGTAAATAAACAGGTTTCCAAAGAAGTATATAGAGTTAATAAATTCCCAAGATTTGGATCTGTGGTCGCAGTCTGACTGTAAACTTTGCTTTGCATAAGTCATATATGGCAGCCATATTGCTGCCAACATTAAAAGCAATAAGTGGATGGCAAGCATTGAGAAAAATCTGACAGTAGAAATCTTGTGTTAAAAATTTAGAAACCCTTTCTTTTTTGTTTGTATATATGTATACAAGTCCAGTAGACTTCCCTATGGAGTATAGGTCAATACCCTCATCACACTAGGCATTGCTGCTGTGGTTTCTCTAGTAGGTACGTTTTTAGTGGGTGGAATAACTAGCACCATGCCCAACAGGTTTTTGAATTCAGAATTGTCTTTCTCCTGGATTGATTGCCAACCAAGGCTAGAGAGCTCCTGCTATTAACTTCTTGCTAGTGGGGGAAAAGATAATACCTTTCCAAGATATGGGTAAATAGCAGGGCAGGTTGGGTCCTATAGCCTTGGATGGCAACCAGTGTAGGAGAGGGACAACTCTGAATTCAAAACCTGATGGGCTAATGTCTTAATTTATTTAATATACAGAGTGTCCATAAAGTTCGTGTGCACTTAAAAAAATTATAACTTTATTTGTATTTGCGATAGAAATAATTTGTAAAAAGAATTAGAAAGAAGTAAATCTATATTTTTTAAGGTTTTATTGAAATTTTATTTAAGTTTCCACATGTCCTCCATCATTAGCAATACAAAGGGTAATACAATTTTGTAGTTCACGGAAAACATTTGTCAACTGATTTACAGTAATTCCTGAAATCACATTAGTTATTTTAGCTATACTTAAAACTAGGTACATTAAACTTTATAAAAATTTTTGCAGATTATTTCTATTGCAAATACAAATAAAGTTATAAATTTTTTAAAATGCATACGAACTTTATGGACACCCTGTATTTCAATAAAATAAGTTGTCTTTTATTCCCAATATTTATAGGGTTGAAAACACTGTAAATATTTGATAATGTTTAACCTTTGTGCCTGCAAAAAAATGGTTTGTCAAAAGGGTTTTTTTTTCTGTTAACACTACTATTACTATAAACTACCAAGACTCCATTGGCAATGTTTATTTACAAGATTATAAAAATATGTGAATCAAAATTTTCAATGAATTGTGTTCTTTGGAATGATTAGCAAAACATCAGCAAACTGCCAATTGATTCAAACATTATAAAATGGTAAATAATAAGGATTTCATTATAGTTGGTTCACATATTTTTATGATTTTGTAAATTTTTATAAATTTATGAATAAAAAATTGTTTTCATATTTATTTCTTTATAAATTGGTAAATAATAAACATTGCATTGTATTAGTTGGTTCACATTCTTAAAATGTAAATATAAAATTATTCTTGTAGTTAAAAAATTCTAATTAATAAATTTTTTGTCATAAATTCTCTAAGAACAAAGATAATTTGTGTTTTATAAAATTCTAATTATTCTTTTTTAAAACAAACATTATTGAGGGAGCAAAGCTAGTAAAAAAATAATAGCAGTGTTCAGGAAAAAAACATCCTTTTGACACACCCTTTTATTGCAGGCACAAAGGTTAAACTTTGCCACATATTCTTTGGAATAAAAAGCATAAAATCTGATTAGCACAGTGTTATAAACACATATGGTTACATGAGAGAAGAAACAAGGTACCACAAGGTACTGCATATTCCTTGTTATGCTGATATAGAGGATAAGTAGAACCTGGATTTGATGCTTGTGTTGGGTTGGTTGACCGAGGTCACTGATGGAGACATTGACAGTTTGTCCGCTCACCTGCAATTACTGACAGTGTTGTGAGTGGCATTCTTAAAAGCAGAGGTGTTGGATCATGACTCAGTATTTTTTGTTCTGCCTTTTGATTTAGTGACAGCATTCATGATTGGCGTCTTTTATATTGTATTTCATATGTTTTTTTAAGGGGACTTGCTTTATGATTGGGATGTGATGCTTGAAGTCCTTTCACAGAGAGAAGCCTTTTATTTTTAGTTCCAGGAGTCAAACCAAGCAGTTGCTATTTTTAACACAGGTGAGGCAATGGCCTTTCCTGGTCAGAGGCTAAATCTGCCTCCCCAACCATCTGCCACATGATGCAACTTACAAGCTCATGCTGCAGTTTTCATATGGAAATATATTTTCACTAGGTATACCTGGCTTGCATTCTTCAATTTAAGAAAAACCCAGAATTTGCCATTTCCTGTTTGCAGAACATGTTTTTCTAGCAAAATAGCAGCTAAACCTGGCCTGCTTGAACCTGAATTTTAAATATGCCTTCTCTAGAAACACACAAGAATCTCTAGCAGGTCCAGTTTCTGTTGGGAATTGTTATATGTAAGACTTTCATTCTCTTTTCACTCTGCTTGTTGCTGCATATATGTGTTATATTATCTCTGCTTAGGACAAATGTAAATATGTATTTATAATTTTGTGTATGACTTAACATTATAAAACTCTCTCTGAGAAAAAAACCTTTGTCATTCTTTTTTTTCAGCTATTCCATTCCATCTATGAAATAAGGTGTTAGTATATCATAGATATACTAATGCTAATAAAGGGGATACGCAAATGGGAGAATAAATCTTTCTTTAATAACTCACACATTAAGACAATATTACAAACATGCTGAAAAGATTCCACAATACAATGCACTTCATTTAAATCAAAGTGTCTATTGGTTAGAAATTAACATCACCCTGTGAAGTATTTGATCAATTAGAGAAAACTAAAACTTTATTTTTCTCAAGCCTACTTTCAGGAAAAGTTTCTTATAAAACCCCAAATATTTTGACTTTCAAAGAGCAGTGATGCAGCTATCTCCAAACTGCACACAAGAGAAGACATGGCTACATAGTTTTTTCCTTCCCCCAGAGCATTTGCTGAAAACGAATCACCTACAACAGCATGGACAGTCAGTGAATGTTTGCTAACTATAAAAGCTGTTTCTCAAATAAAGTTTTTTCTGTCGACCAACTGTTTAAAAGTCTTTTCTAAACTACAAATTTTTCTGTGAACAAACTACCCAAAGATCTTAAATCAACTAAAGTCTATTTTTAACCATTTTTTACTCTTTTGAATTCATGTACATATGTTTGTAAATATAAATTATTTATTTCACAGGCATAACCTTGTTTTCTTTAGTTTTATTTTATTATTGTTTGGGATCCAAAGTTCGAATATTTAATATAAAAAAACACTGGACAACTGAATTTTCTACATACCCACAAGCTGAAGTTATGTCTTTCCTATGACCTCTTTCCTACCCTAACAGTTTTTTTTGTCTGTTGTCAAAGCAGAGCCTCATCTGGGTAGGTTGACAGATATCCAACCCATGTAAACAGGGTCTATGGGAAATTTTTCCCGGGTCTACAGGTGTAGTGGACCAGGGTTGTGATGTTGTTGAGTAGAAGTAGAAGAAACACTTGTGAGTTCAGATTTTCCTGCTAGCTGGTCCAACTACATGAGAAAGTTGGACTTTTAATTAAGTCCAAAGAAGAAGGCAAAGAAAAACAAACACAAGACCGATAATATATGTATACAAATATATATATTAATAACTAAATAACAAGTTACATGGAACAGTTAAAGGACAAAGTGTGTGTGTGAATATTATATATGTGCGTGTGTGTGTGTGTGTGTTGTGCTTAGCGTGTTCCCAGCATTTGGGAAACGCTATCTCTGTGAGCGTTTACATCTGCGAGGTGGTAAGGCTGAAAGCCTGAGGAAAAAAAGAGAGATTTACCTCAAGGTGGCAGCTCAAAGTCCTGAGGGAAAAAGAGGAAGAGGTGAAGGGTCAGCGACTATTTATAGCCAGGGAAGAGAGACCCCTGGTGAAAGGGTTAACGAACTAAAGGAGAAGTTAACTCCGACACAGGCTCGGAAAAAACCCACTTAAAAAACGGCCTTGTGCCACATCCCGCCTTGTGGGGGAGGTAACTGGTAAATAAATATTGTTTTCTTACCCTAATAAAGCGTGCCTTATGATTTTTCTTCAAAGGCTTTTTTCCTTGCAACAGCCATAAACAACTCAAGCTAAAAATGTTTGAAAGGACCAACTCTGAAATGTTTTCTATTATAAAATTTACGGTAATTTTACTTATCATGGAAATATTTTTATTTATTCTTTGTGAAAGAAAGAAGAAAGGAATTGTTTCTCTCTTTCAGTTTTACTTTTGCTATTAATGAATGATTAACTAACATTGAAGTTTTTAATTGCAACAAAACAAATATATTATTTAGCTATCAGTAAGTAAATATTAAAAAAAAAAAATAAAACGCACCAAATACAAACAGGTTGTAAGTTGTTTTTTTTTTTTCGTGTGACAGCAGAATGTTTTTTAAAAAAATATAATGACGTGCGTCTCGTCATTAAATCCTTTGCAGACCCTAATGTGATATAGTTGTGCTACTAAACGACTATTTGAGTGAAATATCACCGACCAGTTGCTAGGCAAATAATCTGGGTTGTGGAAGCTAAAGTTAAAGACGACGAAATTGTTTAGTTTCTCTGTTAAGTTCTTTATTTTTTTACTGAAGAAAAAGTATCCTAAAAATGTCATTACAAGCTTTACCTATTCTTATTCTCAACCTTGGAGGGGAGATGATGTACATTTTGGACCAAAGACTTCATGCCCAGAATGTACTTAAAGACAAAACATCTAAAGGTGACGAGAGAAACTTTTTTCTTTTTTGTTATTGTTTCTCATGACATTCTGCTGTAAATCTTATGCCATTCTTATTAATAATTTTAGTTGTTGTTAACTTCAGCTTTATTTTTTTTTTTAAACAATTTCAACATACCCCCAAACTGAATTATTTCCCTTGCATCCTCCTTAAACCTTTTGAATGAGCCTCATATTCTGAGCATTTCTTTGCCCGGAGCTTGTTTCTTTATTGATCGAAAATATCTTTGCGGTATAAATTGAAATAATATCCGTGCGTTTTCTGTTTTTTTTTGTTTTTTTTTACAGAAATTAAATTTAAGTTTTTACTTATGATAAAAAGTTGAAATAAATTGTTATTTCGGACTTTATTTTTAATTTGCATCACTTTTCAAATCCAAAGGAGGGATCAGAATATGAGGTGCGTTCAAAAGATTTTTTAAGTGGAAGTAATTCGGTGTTTTGTATGCAAAAATCGTTTGAAACGCTAAGTTACATTATTCATACTTAATGTTGGGTTTTTGATTTTAATTGGAAATCAAATCTCATTTTCAAATAGTTCTAAAAACTTTTTAGCTGGGACTTTTAAAACTTTTTTGACACGTGTTGCACTTGTAAACATTTTTTTTTGTCAAAATCTTGTTTCTCTTTTCAAATCTTAAAGTTTGTTAAAAGTTTACATTTCTTTAAATCTATAAAAGAAAGAATTTGCATGCATAATAATGTTGATTTGATTTTATTATAAAAAAAAGCTGGTTATCTTTTTTTTAAGTTTGGGAATGAAGTTTTTCTAAATGCTCGCTTTTAGTTTTTTATTTAATATTCTTTATTTATTGTTTTTGTTGTTTTATGCCAAAAATTCGTTAAGAAAAAAAATGAATTTTTTTCTTTCTATGAATTCTTTTTTTTTTACTTATTTATTTTTGATGTAGAGTTTCTTTTGCTTTGATGAAAAATGACTTTTTGTTTTTTATTTCTCTACATTTTCACTTTCGAGAAAATTACTTTCGCAATGCAAATTATGAATTCTCTCATATTTCTTTACGTGACCTCATATTCTTTTAGTTGGCTTGATGTGAGTTTGTGACCCTGGGTTTCACCCTATTTGCGATCGTCAGACAAACACACTCTCTCTCTCTCTCTCTCTCTCTCTATCCAGTGTAACCTGGATATAAGAGAGTTGTCGGGACCGGAGAAGAAGTCTCTTATATCCGGGTTTGGTCTACATTAACACAGGCTCTAATTTGGGACCAGAGAAAATCTCTCTTATATCAGGGTTTCTCTTACATCCGGGTTACACTGTATTTCAGCTTCTTTGACCAGCAAGAATTTGTAAAACGAAAATAAGTTCGAACATACCTTATTTGGAAAATCTTGCATCAATAAGAAGAAAAAAAATAGCGTCAGAGATAAAATTTCATTTTTCATCTTTTCAAAGGACATTAGTCAGACATATTCATCTTATTTTACCAATTTTTATTAATTACAGAAGTTGCATTATATTTCATTTTTTTTAATTATTTATTTATGGAATAAAAAAATGTATATATCTGAATATGAGACAGGGTAAAGTAATCTAAGGGAGATAAATCAGTATTTGGTATATTTCGAACGCAAAAATTGAGCGTAATTCATTCAGGGCTTACAAATACTATTTAAAATCATATCTGTCTATTGTTTTGTTTTCATAATCCATTGATATTTAAAATAAGCTTTTTAGTTTCAATCTTAAATTTGTTATATTATAACAATCATCAAGTTGGAATAACTAAAAGCTCCCTTGGCCCGTCTGGGTGTAGTGTGCTAAAATCTGGAAGATTTCAGCATTTACTTTCTATCAATAATATCCAAAAATGATGTTGAAGTTAACCTTGGACTGAAAAACGTTTTCTTGCATCACCATGGTTTAAATTATTTAACTTAAATAAATTAATAAAAAATTTTTATACAATTTAACAATTTTAAGAACAAAAATTCCTTTTTTTTTTTTTCCAAGTTTTAATTATGAACAAAGCAAAAATAAAAAAAAATAAACACGATTTGTAAAAAACAAAAGAAAAAAAAGTGCATTCAAAATTTTATATAAAATTTTTCTTTACTTGTTGATGAATTATTTTATTTTTTATTTTTCATGTTTTATTATAACAATGAATATTCTGTTAACAATATTCTTCAACTGGTACATAGTAGGTCACTGGGAATAAATAGAAAGAGAAATCATCAAGAAGTCATTGATGTACATCCCTTTACTTTTTTTGTAGTATTATAGTTTTTAAAAATGTTCCAGAAGGTAGATGAAAATGGCTCTAAACCCCTTCTCTTTATTATCTGTGAAATATCCTGTGTTCTTGGAAAAGATAGTCGTTTCTTGTCTTCTTCTTCATAGTTTGAAATTCAGAGTTTTTCTTCCTTTAGACTGCTTACTACACAAGACTGGAGAGATTGGAGAGATAGGGTTGTGGTGTGCTGCTCAGTTTTGTTTTAAAATTGTTAATGAGGTTGTTAGTGAGGCTGCGTTTTTAGTGAGAGCGCATACATTTAAATTTGCAAAAAACACAAGAACAAGAGATCAAATTACATTCAACAATAAAATATATATTGAAAATCAATGAGTACAATAATTGTGCTTTATGTATTAATATTTAGGGAGAGAAAAGTAGCTTCCCTTGTACTGATATCTGATGCATGATAGGAATAATGTACTTAAGAACTTGTTGAAATGTTCAGAGTTCAGTGAATAAGATTTGAATTCAAGAATGAAAAGTTTGTACCAAAAGTATAATAGAATTTGGTTTGTGACAGACAGTTAACAGTGTAGTGTAATGGTAGTTTTGTGTCTGTGTGTGCGTGAGTAGATGAATGTAGATACGCGTGCGTTGCTGAGTTCTGCTGATTTATTGTTCTACTAACTATTTTCTGGAGTATGAACTGTTTAAATACTTTTTGGGTAGGCTCCAGAGAGAAGCGGGAAAAATATCGAAAGGAATATCTAAAATACATGATTGGATAAAAATTGACCAATCACCGATTTTTTTTTTTTTTTTTTTTTACAAAACCAAGTTAAGCAAAGTCATGGCAGAAAATTTTGAGTGGTTACTGCGATAGGTAAATTGTCCTGTAGTAAACAATACTTATTTTCTATCCAATTATAAGTGAGTATTTTGTGGGCATGGTAAATCGGAGTAGTCGCTACAGGGTCATGCCTTTCTTAATCTGTCGATTTTTACTTTCTATGTCGATAAACATTACACTACCTTCATGTCCTAAAATAGTGCATCTGAAAATGTCTGGGGTAAGAAAAGAGAAAAACTGACAGGAGATAAAGTTATAATTCCTTTTACCTCTGGAACAACGGTGTACTGACATAAGAAAAAGAAGAGACTTTCTAGTCAACATCCAAATTTTATATACAAAGTTTATGACTATTTTCTATGAATGCTTATATTAAGATACCATTAAAAGTGCTAAACTCTGTTTGAAAAACTTTCTTTGAGGTAGAGGGTCTGTTATTAATTGGTGTGTTCATGAATGTACTACTTGAAACAGGGCAACTGAATTTAGGGAATATCCCTCTGTTGTAGGCAGATTAGAACCATCTTAGAGATCATGAAGATACATTTACAAACTTCCCTCGTCAACATAGAAGGGTAAAAACTCTGGCTAGGTTTTCCAGCAAAGTCCCACATATTCATTTTAAATTTAAAAAAATCTAGGAAACTTTTATTGTATATGATGTATCTTCAAAAATATGATGTATCTTCAAAAATAATGCTGAAAGTGGTTTTGCTCTTATGTAAACATGATAAACTGTGAGGAGGAGAAAGAAAAATTTGTTTTTATAGTTGCTGAGAAATTTCATCTCGAACTTCCTTCAGATTTCCAGGTTTTTATTTTATTTTATTTTTCGAATCATTTAACACCAAGCAAGCCATTTAAAGACACAAGGACATTTACTGAGAGTAAAAGAGCCTAAGAAAAAAATCTTTATTAAGGAGAGATGACAATAAAAGAACATGATTCATTGAGACAGAAGATGATGATTGATATTGCATTTAAATTGCATTTAAATTTTTGAAGATCAAAGTTGACAGGAAATGAAAAAGCTAGAAGAGAGTTCATAAGTAAGAAGTGAAAGAGAAGAAACCATTAGCATAAAACTTATGGTTACGTTTTGCCATTTCAACTGTGAAATAATGAGACCTTGCAGCCAATTTAATAATATGCTTAAATTCATAAAGTCTAGGTACCAAAGGGAAAATCTTATCAAACCAATTATCATGAAAATATTTATAGAAAAGGTTTGTTATGGCAGTGGGAAATTGACTAAAACTGAGATGCCAGGCCAGGGTCGATAACATTGCAAATGTCACCAATTTTTCTTTTGAAGTAACTGAAAGCAATAAACTATGACCAGTCTAGTTCCAATTATAGTAATTTTAAGCTACCAATAATAAAATACAACTAAAGGATATTTTTTTTGGTAATGAGATTGACCAATTAAGAAAAATGTCATCAGCATATTTGTGATAGGTTTTTAGTTTAAATAGATTCATTCTTGAGTGTTAAAATATTTTCAATTCAATTAAAAAAATTATTTTTGAAATCTAATTTTTTTTTTTTTTTTAGCAATCCAAATTTTTTTCTTCTTTAATAAATAAAGTTATTTTTTAAATTAGATATTAGGAAATAATTTTTTTTATAGATTAATGTACATAATAATTATTATTATTAGACCAAAATACTTAATGAAAATAAAATGAATCTTATCAACAGATATTGGATTTTTTTCAAAAATTATCATAAACATTTCAAAAACTGTTATGAATTTAATCAACATCAAATAGTTAACTTTACATCAGGAGTCTACTATTTAGAATGTTGTGGCGAAAGAGAAAGTCACTTACTGAGAAAAAGGGCATGTGTATTCTGTATGTTATGCTGAAGACAAAATAGAAACAAGTTACTGGCAGCTGTTGCCATAAATGCATCTCGGATATGCTAATATTGTTTTTCTTCTCCAACCGTCAACCATTGAAAAAAAATTGTTCTGTCAATAAAAGCAGTTGGTGTTCTTGAACTGGGAGGCAGTTTATTTTTCTACTTCATCTATCGGCTTGCGAGTAACTGTTGCCTTGTGTGGTGGATTTCTTGTGGTTTATGCATATTGGGATTTTTTTTGGCGATTTGTTTATTTTTGTTTTATAATGTGAGCTGCCATATCAATTTCTGAACAAATGTAAACAGTGCCCCCCTCCAATACATCAGTGAAAATGATTAAAATATAAATATTAAAATAGAGTAATATGAATTAATAGAAAAAGACATTTTTAAGTATTTATTTACGTATGCATTTCTAATAGAACAAATATTCAAATGGATTTCTTTTTCACAATTGTGTTTTTTTTTTTTTTTTTTTTTACTTGTTTATAAATATTCTTACAATAAAACGAAATTATTAAGCAACTTTTATTACATGGATGAAGACATCAGTGATGAATTTATAGAGAAAAAGATATTCATTATCATAAATAAACACAAAATTTTAAAATATATACATAATTTAAAAGTATTTAGATATAAAAGTTATCTCCCTTAGATTTTCGGGCAAATGGCATTCACTCTTATGATCGCCTCACAAAATATGAAATAAGATAATTCAAGCCATTTTAGTTTAGTTATAACCAAAGAAAAGTGATGCTTCAAGTTAACAACAATTAGTTAGTGAACTATTGAGATATGGGTTTGACAGAATTAAAAAAAATGTTTACATGGGTTTGTGGGTAAGGAATTATTTTCCACCCTACAAACTCTTTCCCCACAGATACAATGTTTCAAGCTTATTACTGCTCTGTCGCTATTTCCATGGCAAATGTTCAGATGAGCTACATTCCTTACTTCAACCAGTTCAGACCTTTACAACTAGGACATGGCATGCCACATGCACATTCTCTTTGTATTCCATTGGTAAGAAGGAAGTTTCAGTCTTCCTGAGAACCACTACTTTGTGGAACAAACACTCTACGAATTGGAACGATGCACTAAGAGTTTTCTATTGATTATCTGGCATGTTGGTAAAGCAAATTGGGAAATGGCTTTATCTCTTGGGAAATTATAAAAACGCATGTCATTGGTGAAAAAGGAGCAGATGGGAATTATATTTTTGTTACTGAAAATGAATTGAGAAATGAAAACAGAGAATGAACCCACTGTAAGTGTTAGGATTATGAAAATTGATCTGTCATAACATGCAGTTGATCTGGTTTATGTTTTCACTATAATGACCAAGGATGGAAAACAGTGTGTCTTTTTGTTGAGAATTTAGGTAAACAAATATATTTTCATTGACAAAAACAGTTTGGGAAATAATTTTTATCTATCTCCCAGAAGGTTAAAATGAGAAGGTGATCTGGTTTGTGTTTTTACTGGACAGGTGGGTCCAGGAAAGGAGTCGGAGAATTGAAATTAATGATTAGAATAAACATACTTTAAAAATTAAATTCTCCTACACACTTTAAAAATTAGATTTTTCACAAAGACAGTTATGCCAGCCCTGAGAAGTGGGCAAAGTTAGAATACTGAAGAGGAAGGAGCAGAATTTAGCCCCATGTGTGCAGAGTAGCAGTGTGAGATGTGCAGTGAAACAGGTTGGAGTTAAGGGAGGAGCAATCCCAGTGATTACTCCCAAGAATCTGGATAATTCTCCAAATTTGGTAAGTTGATTAAGTAAGCAGAAATAGGGAACAAAAAAAACATTTATTGGAATTAATGAAAATTAGGGAATCACTGAATCCCCAGAACCCATCGGCCCCATGTCAGTTTTGGGTCAAAGTGCATATAAGCAGATGATTTTGGGGATCTTGGAGAATTTGGGCTGAGAACCCGCATTAAGTGCCCTTGTCAGCTGTTACCAGATTTCCTGATTCCAAGAAATTTGAACTTAGCTCCTCCAGAAGTTTAGACAAGGCCCAGTGTCACTATAGAAATTGATGCAGGAAGAGTTAATTTTTGTTGTACCAAGAGCGCTATATAAACCAATTGAAGATTAACCCCATGAATCTTTCGTTTTATTTTCTGCTGTGTAGATATTTTTTTCCTTAATGTAGCACCTGCCACAGCTTGAACCAGCGCTGAGATTACAATGACCTTCAATCTTCTACTGCCCTGAGATCAAGAACACAACATGGGCAGAGTTGGTGTGGATCGAAGCGGCCAGTGACCAACAGCCAGCTTGGACCAGCATCAGCATTGACCAATATAGAGTTAGCCCTGTGGTTAAAATGTCATCCTTAGACCATAATGTGGTTACACCACTGGGTGTAAGTGGTGGCTAAAGGCATTATATTAATTGGTGACTGACCAAAGATGTGACCCTGTTGGCAAGTGGTATTATAGTCTTGGCTAAGTGATAGCAAGTTAATCAACTTAGGTAGCCTGGAATAATTAATTATCGGACACAGGTGTAATTTACATTTTAGTATTAATAGATTAATGACATATTGATTCCAACTCTTAAAAATACCCTGTTGTACAAAGAAGACAATCTGAAATAGTGATTTCATTGAAATAAGCAAGGAAGCTTGGAGTTACTGTCTGAATTTTTGGAATGAGGCGTTATTACTATTATTATTATTTACATTCAAACAAATTTCCTCATTTTTCTTATCACAACATTTCGGCTATTGTGCCCTCTGGTCTTCTTCAGGTGTCTCTCTATCTCCCATTAGGAAGTCATTAATAAAGAAAGGAACAGAAATGATAGTAGAGAGAGTCAAGCTTCACAGGAAGGCATCAACAATAAGTACAAGAGAAAGGCAAAGGAGGTCAAGCATATTGGCAGCAGGCAGAAAGAAAAATAGATTTAAGACTAAGTTTGTCACATGGGACAAGAGCCTAGTGGATTAAATCATTTGTTTGTGAATTTGGTGACATGACTTCAGTATCTGTGTTGGGCCTGGGTATGATGATAAACTACATCTGGCAGCAAGGCCTCTGATCGGGAGATTGGAGGTTTTGAGGAGCATGAAGCCACCTCTTAATTGCTGTTGTTCCCAGTTCCATGCTGAGCCGGGATGGTAGCACCTTTTAGGGCCCCAGCTATGGGCAAATAGTGACCCCACCCAAACACTATTACAGTATAAAAGTACATTTTTATAGTAAAAATACCAATGATAACATATTTATAGTAGAATTACCAACTAAACATTTTTAAATCGGAATTACTAACAATAAATTTCATAACAAAATGACCAACAATACATTTTATCTGTAGATGAAGCCATAAAACAATGTTATCAAAATATTTAGATTTCAGCATTAAAAAACTGATAGAGGTTGATATGCCACTAAACAAAATTGAACAACCATCCAATCAACCAACCTGTGTTGGGTAGTAAAGACTTAGGATCAGTGGAAACAAAATGCGCAAATAAGTTGTTGTGATGAGATAACCCAACTTCCCCATTCACGATAATGGACGGACTGGTTGCCGATAAAGTACGACCACAGTGAACAGTATAAAAAGGTCTTCGTTTACTAACACCATTGCGGTTAGCTTACTCCTGACTCTGTCTCTGTATTTTGACATACCTACATCCGATTATAAAATTATTATTGAAAACCACACTGGGTTTACTTTGTTTATTATATCTTGCACGAGATATAACAGCTGGCTACGAAGGATTGTGCAAACGTGCTTTGAAAATATATATATATATATATATATATATATATATATATATATATATATATATATATATATATATCAGATTACGCTGAACGGATTTCAAAGCAGAGTCACAAGTCAAAAGGAAAATTTTTGAAAAGTAAGAAAATTTTTACTGTTAAATTGTGATTTGAAAAATATATATTGAACCGCACTCAAATACGAGCTGGTCTAATAACTGATTATTCAAGTAAAAATTACGGGTTGTAAAAATATTACAGCTGTAAATTGTCTGTTAACTGTCTAAAAAAAAAAAAAAAAAAATTTTTTTTTTTTTTTTTATTCTAAATAAAGTCAGGATGGAGCAATTAGTCGAAATGACTAAAATGCTGTGTACAAGCTTGCAACAACAACAACAGTATCAAGAGTTACAACAGCAGCAACAAAAACAGCACCAAGACTTACAACAACAAATATTGCAACAGCAAAAAAGTATCGAAAAAATTTTGAAACAGGTGACTGGAGAAAGAAAAAATACTGTTTTTTCTGCCGAAGGAATAGCAAATTCATTATCCGAATTTATTTATGATCCTGATTCGGGCATTACATTTCCAGCGTACTTTAAATGTTTTTGCTATATTTACCAAGAGATGTCAACATTGGTCGGATGAGGAACGAGTAACATTATTAGTCCAGAAACTAGGGACAAACGAGAATAGGAAGTACTCAAACTTGATATTGCCCAGAAAGCCAGAAGAAGTTTCGTTTGAAGAAACTATAAGTATTCTGTCAAAACTATTTGACGAAAAGGAATAGTCTGTTCCACACGCCGATACAGATGCCTAAACATCGTTAAAGCAGATAACGAGGATTTTGTGACATACGGCGGGAACAGTGAACTCTCTGGTTGAACAATTCAAGTTAGAAGAAATAACCAAAGATGTATTCAAGTGCCTAATTTTCTTCAAGGACTAACTGATCCTAAATATAAAGAAATTAGGTCGAGAATATTAATAATGGTCGAGCAAGACTCGAAAATAACATTACAAAGGGTGACCAAGAATGCCAACGTCCCATAAACGTAAAAAGGGATAATATACAAATTGAGGAGAAAAGTTTTTGCTAATGTTCGGCCGTAAAAAACTCGAAAAAAAACTCCAAAAGCCAAAAAGGTAGAAAATGTGAGATGTGTGAAAAAAATAACCATACCAAAGACACGTGTTGGTACAAAAATAAATTCTGCCAATCGTGTGGAAAAAAAAATCATACCAAAGACATGTGTTGGTACAAAAATAAATTCTGTCAATCATGCGGAAATAAAGGGCATAAATATTCGGTTTACCGCAAGAAAAGGAAATTACAAGCCTGGTATTATCAGAAAAAGAAATTCAGAAAGGAAAAATAGAAAGTACGTAGATGTACGTATAAATAATCATACAATTACTTTCCTATTGGATTCTGGTTCAGACATAAGCATCATTGATGAACAAACATGGAAAAATATTGGAAGACCTAAATTATCTGAAACCAAAAAAACCGCTAGAGGGGTTTCAGGAAAGAAATTAAAAGGGAGAATTAAAGTCGATATTTTCGTTATGTGGCAAGACTGCAAAATGAAAGTGTATGTAATCCAAGGGATTAATTCATGTCTTTTGGAATAGACTGGATAGTACTTTTTTGATTTGTTTGAACTCCCGATTAACTCATTTTGCAACGTAATAAACAGTGCAGAAAAACAAAAAATATTAAAAATGAAAAATTCATAAATGAATTAAAAGAAAGAATATTCCAGAGTTTTTCTGAGGGATTGGGTTTATGTCTGAAGACGGAAGTCAAATTTGAACTCAAGGAAAATGTGAAACCAATTTTCAAACCCTAAGAGAAACGTTCCTTTTTCCTCCTTAGACACAATTAATAAGGAAATTGGAAAGACTTGAAAAAATGGGAATGATATCTAAGGTTGACCATTCGGATTGGGCCTCACCCACAGTTTATGTTAAGAAGAAAACGGAAAAATAAGAGTAATGCAGATTTTTTCAACAGGATTAAATGATTGCCTTAAAATCACAGTTATCCACTACCTTCACCAGAAGATATTTTTTCAAAATTGAATGCATACTTGCAGATTAAAGTGAGTGACGAATGCTCGAAATATTTGTGTATAAATACACATAAAGGTATTTATAAGCTAAATAGGCTTCCTTTCGGCTTAAAGGTCGCCCCAGCTTTGTTTCAACAGGTGATGGACACTATGCTGGCAGGCTTTGAGTTTGGTACCGCCTATTTAGATGACATTCTAGTCAAAAGTAAGAATGTTCAAGAACATAAAACGCACATCAGAGCGATATTCAAAAGACTAGAAGATTTTGGTTTTAAATTAAGCCATGAGAAGTGTAAATTTTTCATGGAAAGAATTACATACCTCGGACAGGTGATAGACAATGAAGGCAGGAAACCGGACCCACAGAGAGCCGAGGCAATTAAGAACATGCCTGCACCCGACACAGTTGCGAAACTACAATCGTTTCTGGGGTTTGCACAATATTATGCAATCTACATACCTAAAATGTATGATTTAAGAGCCCCCCCCTTAACGAATTATTAAAAAAAGACAAGAAATGGTTTTAGTCAAAAGATTGCGAGATGGCTTTTCAGAAAATAAAAAAATGCCTACTCTCAGATCTCGCCTTAGCACATTATGATCCTGAGAAAGAGATCATTCTGGCAACTGACGCAAGTTTGTACGGAGTGGGTACTGCACTGCTACACAAATATGAAGATGGCACTACTAAACTGATCGCGCACGCGTCGAGGACTCTTCTTCCGTCTGAAAAAAATTATAGCCAGATCGAGAAAGAGGCTTTGTCGATTGTGTTGGGGGTTAAAAAATACCATCGTTTTTTTACATGGTAGATCATTTGTACTTCAAACGGACCATAAACCGTTGCCACAATATTTCGAGGTAAAAAGGCATTCCTATGCATACAGCTAATAAGCTTACGGCGATGGGGTGTAACCTGCTTAATTACCATTTTAGGATGGAATATGTCAAATCTAAAGAACATGGGCATGGGATGGATTGTCAAGGCTGATTCAAAAATTAAGAAATGTTAGAAGAGACGGTTATAGCAGCATTAACTGAGGAAAAGAAATATCAGGTCTCTTGTTGAATACAATCAGGGAATTGCCGGTAACTTTGGACCAAATAAAAAAAGAAGGAAAAAAAGATCACTATATTGTGAAATTAAGGAACCAGACGAGATGGAACAAAAGACAGAAAAAAAAGGAACTCAGATTTCACCTTTTTCAATTTCAAACAACACATTGATGTACACAGATAGAATTGTTATACCTCAATCTCTACGTTATGCTGAAAGAATTTCATACCGGTCATCCTGGAATGTCTCGGATGAAATCACTCATGCGTAGTTACGTATACTGGCCAGGAATGGACAAGGATATTGAAGGTTTTGTAAGACTATGTAGAGGTTGTCAATTGGCTGCAAGGGCACCTCCGGTCAAAATGAATCCTTGGCCGAAAACGGATTTGCCGTGGGCATGGCTACATATAGACTATGCTGGACCAATTAATGGGCACTATTATTTGATATTGGTGGACTCTTTATCGAAATGGCCTGAGGTAGTCAAGTGCAAGCATCCTAAATCTAGGAACACCATCAGTGCATTGGATGAAATTTTCAGTCGTTTCGGGGTTCACAGAACATTGGTTAGCGACAATGGTATGGCGTTCACAAGTATGGAATTTAAGGATTTCTGTACTGCCTTAGACATTGAACACATAGCTACACCAGTGTGTCATCCCAGGTCGAACGGTCAAGCCGAGAAATTTGTTGACACTTTTAAACGTGCCTTACGTAAAAATAAAGGTATGGACACGGAAGAAAGAACTATACAAGTTCTTAGCAATCTATAGGGTAACTCCTAATGAGAACAACGATGCGAAAGAAAATGTCACTGGCGGAAATTATGTTACAAGGAAAATTAGATCAATTTTCATAGATTGTTACCCTATCAAAACAAAAAAAGTTGCTAAGAAAGAGGAAAAGTCAACATAAAAAATACACTCCAGGAGACAAAGTTTTTTTTTAAATTTTAAAAGTGGAAAAAACTATTGGATGGATGGCCTAATCCAGAAAAGGATTGGTAAAGTGGTCTACATGATTAAAAAGTAAAATTTACGTGTAAAAGACACATCAATCAGATTAGACGACGATATGGTGAAGAAAGTGAAAAAAAGCGAAGAAGAAATTCCGATGGAAGTGTTATGCGATGCTTTTTAACATGACACTACCCAATAGTGTATTTGAACCTGTATCGCATGGACCAGCCTTTACGGGCTGAAAAGTGGAAATTATCTTAAAAAAAGGATCTAATTGTGACGACTAAAAAGAAGGAGCACACGGAAAGAAAACCAGTGGAGCATTTTAGTCCGGATCCAAAAGAAGATTTACATTAGAAGCAGAAATTTTCAAAAGGGAGAATTTCAACCTTCGGTGGGAGGTGTTGTGATGAGATAACCCAACTTCCCATTCACGATAATGGACGGACTGGTTGCCGATAAAGTACGACCACAGTGAACAGTATAAAAAGGTCTTCGTTTACTAACACTATTGTGGTTAGCTTACTCCTGACTCTCTGTATTTTGACATACCTACATCCGATTATAAAATTATTATTGAAAACCACACTCGGGTTTACTTTGTTTATTATATCTTGCACGAGATATAACATAAGTGATCAGTGCTTGAAAGAGAACAAGATGATATATCTCTAAAGTTTATCCAAATTGACAGATATCTGAAGAAAACCAGAAGGTATAATGAATAAAATGATGAAACGTGGAGTTATACTAATTTTACTATATGATACACCAAGTAATTTTTGTGTGTGAAGTGTTTAATTTTTGTTGCACTAGAGTTATTTCCCTTGCATGATGATCCTTTTTTATATTTTTTATTTCATTGGCTAAAAATGATGAGCATCATTCTGAAGCAGTACTATGAATAATGGTTAAGGGCAAAACAGAATCTGCTTCTTTGATTGGCCAAAACACCAAAAGTCAAAAAAAATCAAACAAATCCCAATTGGTTAGAATTTATTCACAGAATTGAATAAAAGGGTTGATTTTAAGTAGTCACAAAGATTATTAAAATTCTTGTAATCATGTGGAAGCCATGCCTGAATGCTAATTGAGAAAAGATTGCTCTTGACAGGGCCCATGAAAGAGAAAGTCTAATGTCATGGAGGCCTGAAACTTTCTATGACCCAAGAATAGACATCTCTGAGGAAGCAATCTGATGCACAATTTATGCATATAAAACAAATATATTTTTATTTTATATTTTGTTTTATTTTTTTACTTATACTTCTTCATACTTCATTGATTTTTATTTCTGTTTTATATTATTTTATTTATTCAAAAACTAATATTTGAAAACCTAATAATAGCAAAGACTTAACAAAATATGCTATTTATTTTGATGGCAAGGTGTTGTAATTTTGTCTTTGTTCAAAATACCTGAGAATTAGGAAGGCTGCAGCCCAAGAGAGTATTGAAGGAACAGAAAACTAGGTCTGGAAAACAAACAAGGTTTATTAAATACTCATACATAGAACAGAAAAACTTGAGTAAATCAACTACTCCTCAAAT
Source organism: Acanthosepion pharaonis (assembly GCA_903632075.3). Taxonomy (NCBI): domain Eukaryota; kingdom Metazoa; phylum Mollusca; class Cephalopoda; order Sepiida; family Sepiidae; genus Acanthosepion; species Acanthosepion pharaonis. The sequence continues at coordinate 717,281 of CAHIKZ030000726.1, read as the reverse complement.
CCTACTCTGGCTGCTTGCCATATTTATAAGTAAGAACAGTCCATTGTCATAGTAGTAGGGAACAGCAGGAAGTATGCTGAGTCCTACTATACAACACATATGTAAACTAGTACATTTATATATTTAAAGACTCACATGTAAAAAGGTTTTAATTATAGTAAAGACTTAAAATACATCATTTTAGATGGCATAGATAAATTAACATAAGCTTTACTCCTAGAGGCCATAGCCCAACATATCATACCATTTTGGAATCAGGCCAACTCTGTTAGCAAATTAAAAACATTCTATGTCAGATCCAGACCCACAATCTTGAAATTTTGGATTCCCAATTTTTCATTACTGAAATTGTTTTCAGTTATTTTTTGCAATAAATTTTTTTGTATGATAACAATTTTTATAACTTGGAAATAAATATGGAAATAATCAAAATTAATTGTGAAATCCAGTGAAAGTCAACCATGAAATAAAAATAATTGTTTGTAGAGCCCTCCACAGGAGCTAGCTTATATGCCGTCCAATAGGACAGCTTTTAAGCTAGTTTATTAAATAATTAGAAAAAATATAGACTTGCATGTGGAAAACTCACTACTAAGAAAGGATTAACAAAATGTGCCACCATTTCTTTTCATGGTAGGGTTAAACTAATATATTTAAAGAATCACAAAAGAAAGCAGTCCCAAGGCCAATATACTGAGGACAGTTTGGAGTGGGGGTTGCTATGCTGATGACATAGGTATTCATAGCTGGGATGAGAATGACTTGATCAGAAAATCAACATCCTCTACCAAGCATTCCAAGAATTAAGACTCTAAGATAAACCTTTCCAAATCAGAAACTATGATCTGGAATTGGAATGAATACCATGATAGCACCTACCCTGAATCCATCATAAAAATTCAGGATGTGGAATTAGTAAATATCAAATACTTCAAATATTTCTGTGTATGGATCAGTTATAAAAAATTTAATAAAGGCAATAAGGAAATTAAACATGAAATGGCTGTGCTAGAGGTAGTTCTGCCCAACATTGTAAATTGCTACGAAACCAAAACATTAACCTGACAACTCGACTCATGTTCTTAAATAGTCTTGTCAGATCAAGACTTTCATATGGATTCCATGCATGTTGCCAAACCCATTCCTGTAGCAGGAAACCTGGGATTCTGTAGCACAGATACTGGAAACACACTTGCAACAAATTCTGGTTCAATGCACCCTCTACTCAATGAAAAGCAAACAAACACTGCTCCTGTGGATTGATATGCATTCCAGCCCAAACTGAGCCAAGTGTTCTCTGACGCAGAAACATCTCATGTTCTGATGCCTCACCTTTTTCAACCATGCTACTATGTCTTAGTAAAAAAATATCTTTAGCAAGAAACCTGGGACTGTAACACAGACACTGGAAACACACTCACAATGGATTCTGGTTCAGCATGCACCAACATGACCTGCGTCAAATGTAAAAGCCTTCTGACGATTCAACAAACACTCTCCTTTTTTATACGTTCTTGCCAAGCCAAAGAATTTGCATATTCAGCATGCTGCCAGCTTTGATCTGATCTGATGCATGTGCCTCGTCATTCCAGCACGGATGCTTGGATAGTCTGCCTTGCTAGCAATTCGCTTGCACATTTAAGCTACACTACTCTAGCTCTCTTGGACCTCTGAGGTAATTCTCCACAATTCTGAAATATTTAAACCATCTGCTGTATATAATTGCTTTCTCCGATCAATGGTTAAAAATGGCTTTGAGCAAGTGAAGCCTTTTAAGCCTTGGTGAAGACCATCTTTCTTCAAAACTTGTAGACTGGTGCTATAGAATCACAAGCAAAGAAATGTAGCAAATAACAGAAAAAAACATCACTTGAAGTCTTTCAATAGCAGCAATAACTAAAATGGATAGCACATGTAATGGGAAGAGAAAATAATGATATAATGAAAGTATTGACACTTTTCACTGTTAATTCTCACTTCTGTTATCTCTTTAGTCCGCCATGATTTCCAGTATAAACAAAAAACATGTAAAGTTAGCCTCCACTTTACAACCTTATATAGGTATTAGAATCAAAGAGGATGTAATTAAGTCATTAACATTGACATTTTTTTTCCTTTGCAATCCTCTTGATTCATTTCATCAATGAAGGAAAACAAAACTATTTCTTCCTAGTCTGGTATTTTGTTCCATAATACTACATTTTTCCAGTGAACACTGTTGGGTTCGGCCTTTCCTTGAATATGTGCATTTAGCCAATCTCCATCTTTTCCTTGACATTTTGGCTGACATGACAATACTTTGACAGACATTGTTGTGTCATCACTCAGTTTCAGCTGTACATGAGACCTTGGTTTTGGTTTAGTAATCTTTTCTGATTAGGGATTGAAGATCTCTCTGGTTCAGAGTCACCTGATACCACTGCTTCATCAGTGCTAACTGAACTATCATCATGAAAACTGTTCTCAAATAGGTGATCCCCCATTGTTCTGTTGTCATTGGATTGTCCAGTATCATCGCCACTCTCCAATTTAGAGTTACTTAAATTTTCTTTTGTGTCTTCTTCATTGGGCTCATCATGAGAATTGTCAAGAATCATCACTTTTCTTTTTGTATTTGTTGATGTATCCACCTTTTCCTGATAAGTGTTTGATTTTTGTAAAGCATTCTGCACTTTAAGCAAATGAAATTTACACAATGCTCCTCCATGATGAATCATGATCATATTGCCATCTGTATCAACAACTGTTGCTGGACCTCTCCAGCCTCCTTCTTTCCACTGGTAGAAAACCTTACCATTCTCAAGAGTATCATCAGAGAAAGTTCTTGTCTTGTGTCTAAAAGTCCTTTGACTTCATTCAAGCTTGGATGAAATTTTCTCTGGCCTTGTGCAAGGCTTCTAGATTCTTGCTTACAATTTCATTTGAAATGGTTGGCTCTAAGCAGGAAGAAAATCATGAAGAACACTCAGTAGGTTTGGGTTATATCCAAATACCAGCTGATTTGGAGAATAACTCCTCCTGATTTTGCAAATGCATTTTTGGCACTCAATGATCACACCAAAACCAAATGAGGCTCACAAAACTTAAAAATTTCATTTGTTTTAGACATTGTTTCAGAAATGGCATTGTGGCATTCTATGATCCAATTACTGGGATCCAATGCTGTAGTTACTGTTTCCAGCATTCATTTCACTCATAGCATGATTTTCAAATTCCCCACCATTATCACTGAAGAATTTTTGTGGAGCTCCAAACTAGGCTATCCAGATTTTAAATATTTGGCTATCACTTTGTGCTTTGAATTTATAATATAAGAAGCAGAATACCTAGTTTCAGCATCAATTAAGTGAAGTATTCACATTTTTCCATGTTGATTTTCCTTCAAGTCCATATACACTCACTTATTGAACTTTGATGCTAGAGGCAAGCTGACAATTGGTCTAAGTGGAGCCTTGCTATATATTGCAACAGAGTGCATACTCATCAAACTTCAGCCATTTATCTGAATTATCTATCTTGACATCCATTATCCATAAGAACCTTTTTCTTTTTTTTTTTCAAGCTGAAGCCGCCAGCAAAAGGTGTAGTACCACATTTTCCTTTGGGGAATCTAGAGATGTTTTGGCTACAGGAATACAGTAATGTCCCATTGATGTACATTTTTAAATTAATATCATGTCCATTTAGATTCACCATATATTTTGTGAAATCTAAGACAATTCCCATCTGTTTCATGACACCTCTGCTTATCAACAAAGGTATTTAATTTTTTACCACCTCAACATCCATCAATATTCTTTCACATATTAAACTTTTGGCTTCAAAATCATCATCAAATCTAAATACCATCCTGGGTATGACGATAAGCTACATCCGCATCCTGGGTAAGACGATAAACTACATCCAACAGCAAGACCTCTGATCAGGAAGTTTTGAGAAGCGTGGAACCACCTCTTAATTGCTGGATGCAACCAACAAGCATTCTCAACAATGCCTCCATTCATGCCCCCTTTATGGTAGTCCATCCTTCATAATGAGAGGTGTGACATTTAAGTCAAATCCTAATCATGTAAGGCAATACTTCTTGCCCTTGATCAGCACAGTTTGAAAGGTCCACAATGCCTTGTCAACATGTATCTGTAGGTAAGCTTTTCTCAAATTTAATAGGGACATGTTCACTCCTGTCGCCACCTTTCCCTCAACTTCTGGGTGCACACATCCGCATCGGCAGTGAACGCTCCACAAAATCATTTAATTCCCTGTAATCAAGCACTGTCCAAACCTCCTGTTTGTTCCCCTGAATCACCACCATCAATGGAATCAGTCCCTTGGGTGGACTGAGCTCACATTCATTATCTAACCACAGCTGCAGTTCTTTTTTGTATTAAACCCCCCGCCGATAGTCACACCATTTTTCAGTCTTTTGGGTGTTTGACCACTGATTCATTTCCATGAGGCAGTCCAAACCTTCTGGTGGTCGAATTGCACACTAAAAAAGGGTTTGTTGGTGGAAATGGCTGAGTGTATACTGGTGTATATTTCTTGAGAAAGCGGATTTCTCCTGATTTAGTGAGCTATGCATTTCTGTTCATCTACAAGCATTTCAATGACTGGTAGTGCATTATTCTTTACTTGCTCAGGGATGAGATTGGCATTGACTTCTCCCCTGAACTGTTTCTTCTGGCACTCAGACAAGATGTATCCAACCTTGTTGCAACAAAAGCAACACACTTCAACACATGATCTGTGCACCCAGTTATCTGTCCCCTCTAGGCATCCTTGTTTACCCTCCTTTAGCAAAGTGGTTGGGACCAGATAACTTAAAATAAATTATGCCATCCTTATGCATACCAGAAGAATGCATCTCAGCATGTGTTCGTTGAATCGATGTGGTGACTGACTCTTCAGGTTTTTGGCCATCAGACATAATGGCTCTTGCCTTGCTCCATAGTCTCAAGATACTTGGACAACCTAAGACAAACATCTAGTTTGACTAAGGGTCCTTCTTGTTACAAGGAGGCCAGCACTAAAACTACTTTATGACTATCTCCTGAAGGACTGTTTCCAGTCTATCTAGGTCAACCTGTAATCGGTGCCCAAAGACCTAATGGTGTCCTTAAAGATTGTACCACCACCCATTTCACAGTATTATTAGTTTTTGAATTTCCAGTACCCAGCCATTCTAGGCTTAGCCATATCTAAATTTATACAGACCTGCACAAGCTCATGGTTCATATAAAAGATATGAAAACTTGGATAACCTAAGAATCCTATGTCAACTCTCCTAAGTAAAAACCAGGTTGATGTTGCTAGAAAGCTGGACCCTTCTCAGGCAGCCCGTCTATGTCCAAGTCCACTCTACCTACTTCAGATGTTCATTTCAGAATTTATCAACCAGAATAGTCTGGTGACAAATTCATGAAGGTTTTTTTTAAAAAAGAATATTAGAACCTTCCCTGAACCCCCTGTGGTCTAAATTGGGATCAAGGATGATGTTTCAATCACCCACTAGAACTACCCTTTTCCAAAGTTCATTCTCAAATATTGATCCAGTGGAGGAGACATCTTTCTCCTTTATGGTAATTTCCAGCACATACAATTCCTCCAAAAGACAAGTTGCCCAAAGAACATTGCTATATATTACTGGCACCAGAACTTCTTTGACATCCTCATAGTCACCACTGTCAATACAACATATTCTGAGGCTTTTTGATCCCTGAGGGAAGTTATGCTTGTTAACCAGGATCCTCTTACCTTTTTTTCCTTTTACTTCCCATTTTTCAGTTTTATGGAGCCATCTTTGATGTCCAGGAAATGATAGTTTCACTTTCTATACAGGGATGGTTGAAAAATGCTGAGGTTGAACAAAATTCTTTCTTTCTCAAATATGTCAGTGGAGGGTCTTTATGGAATTTTTCCCTTCTCCAACATTGCCCATCATTGCTAATATTCACCAATGCGCATCACTATGATATTTCTTTCCATATTCTGTTTTTTTTTTTTTCCTTTTTACTTCTTTGAAGTTTTTGAGGGCCTTTTAAGTCCTTCAGATGCTGAGGTTGAAGATTCTTCCCAATGTCAAGGAGCAAATCCACCTTTTATGATATTTCTTTCCATGTTTTTTTTGGTATTTTTTCCTCTCTGAGGTGGTGGTGGTTTTGACTGATGTTGATGGTATTTGTGGTGGTGGTGGTTGATTAGGTAAGGAGGTGGAGGAATTGATTTTTTTTTTTAAGGTGAGGATTTGGGTGTGGGAGAAGCAGTTCAGTGTAGAGACATAGGTTTAGACTTGGATTTATTATCTCATTTTGGTGATGATGAAGATGTATATTTACCTGGGGAGGACTTTTTGATGGGGGAGGAATCTCCCTCTACTGGCTTGTACTTGGTCTCCATTTGCTTCTTAATAATCAAAAGTTACTGCATTTCTTTTGACGGGCTTGCATATAATATTGTTGGTATCTTTAAGGTCTCCCCATAGCTTGGTCTTTCCTTCCTTCTTAGTGCTGGGGCTTAGAAGGTGATGGGACTGCTTATGTATTTTTGTTCTTTTTCAGGGCTATCTGCCAATCATCTGACTCTTCTGCGATTTTAGGTGTTGTATCAGGTAAAATCACACCATTCTCCTGATCCTTAGTTTTGTTCATCTCATTAGGAAGAAAAGGTCACTGATTTTGTGTCTTCTCCATATGTTTTCCTTTTTGGAGGCAAACTGTGGAGAGATGCCCATTTTCACCACATTGCCAGTGAGCTGGTTTCCATCTTGAGATGATAAGTGGAAGTTTTCTATTTAGTTGCTATTTAAAAGTATCCAATTGGGAACTGTATTGATTTGTGGCTCCTCATTACAAAGTACTGCCATTCTCCTATCTTTCTTTCCAGAATCACCACTCTCAGATCTCCATATTGCATTAGAAATTCCCCAACCTGTTGACCAGAGATAAAGCCAGGCACTTCATAAGCAGTAACACGTGTGTGTCATTGTCATTGGTATTCAACTCTCAATATGCAATCCTTGTTTTGAAGGTCCCTCATGGTCAGTGCAACACATTCTTCTGGGGTTGATAATAGTATTCTCCAACATAGGGAAATTCTTTCTTTTGACTATTTGTTGGATTTTTACACCCAACTCTGCTAATCCTTAATGATGTAATCTGTGTTGGATTTAACTGACATGTTTAATTTTTTGTCAATAACAAAAACAGAAATAATTCTTTCCACAGCTTCCAACTCTGGAGGGTTTATGATTAGTCTATCTGGTGTGACTAGGTGGGCAAATTGCCTAACCTTCTTTACAAATTCCTCAATGTCTATGACACACTGATGTGATGACTTCCTTGTAAAGGGCAAGGCAGTAGCCAAATTTTCCTTGTCCTTCCTTTTTTCCATGGTTTTGCCAGTTTGTGAGATTGTAGCATGGTCCTTTTTCTCATGTTCCTGTGACCCTTTTTCAGGGGTTGCAAATAGAGCTTTGATGGCTTTACTAATGTCCTCCTCATCCATTATGGACAAGGTAGGAATGGCAGGAAGCCAAAATAAGCTATTGGATGCAGCCAGGTGTTAAAAAAAAAAAACTGTATGTACAAAACACTAAAAAAAAAAGCTCACAAAAAAACCCACTAGTTAATCCAGACAAAGTAATTGTACAGAACTGATTCTTAATGCGACAACAAACTGAGTAAACTTGACAACTTGAAGCCAACCCAACAGCAATAAACTGTTCTGCTTGTTGCCTCATACGCCCTGTTTTAATCTATTTTAGAATTTTTGTAAAAAAAAAAAAAAATGTGCTCGCTAGATAACTAGAGCAACAATAGTCTATAAATTAATAAATGTTCAAAGGATTTATCTCATTGATCAACTCCAACGTTTTGAATAACAGTGCTCATCAGGGTCAGATTTATTGCACCCTCTGATCCTGATGAATGTTCTTACGCAAAACTCTTGAGTTGGTCAATGAGATAAATCTTTTGGGGCTTATGGCCACATCATATTGAAACGCTAATTACTGTATGATCATTGAAGTTAAGCAATGTCAAGCCTGGTCATTACCTTGAAGGGTGACTGTTTAGGAATACCAGATGCTGTAAGCTTGTATGTATGGGTGGGGTAATGGATAATGGCTTGGAATTATCAATTGAAGGGCTGAGTTCCAATTCCCATTGGGTTCATTATATTCACTTATGCACAAATACCCTTGGGAAAAGGTATGAATCCACCGCTTCTCTCCCCAGCTATGGGTTAATTACTAAGACTTGTATCACAAAGCAATCATTTTGTCCCAAAAATACTCAATGTAAAAATATTTTCTGGCTTTAAATAATCTGCAAACGGTTGATAAGCCATGGAAAATGAATGAACCAAGTCATTTTTATTAATGGATAATGATATCTGTTATGTTTTATTATATTCGTATTTAAGTAGGTTTATTCAAACTGTTGTTTTTGTCTATTTTATCCAAATAGTTTCAGTTGCTAGAGGTGTGTTAAACTGAATCCTCCTCACCATGTAATGACTAGTATGTTGTACAATAAACACTAAGAAATACAAAAGATTATAACAGCAATATTGTATCAGTATGTTAACGACTACCATAACCTACTTATACGACAGATTGACTTTTTCCTTTATTTTTGTTTCTTTAGTTGTGAACGACATTGTCTCTACCATGTTCAGCAAGCATTTCATTGATGAGTTGTTTCGACCCCAATTGATGTATTCAAAGAGGACAATGAGATCGGTGTTTGACCGTCTTGCTCACTCCTCTCTTTTGCGACTAAATGCTGCTAGTATGGACAAGGTCAGTATGTTTTATCATTGCCAGGTTTTGTAAAAGTAATTTATTTTAAAAGTAATTTCATTTCAAAGATCATTGGATTTTGCAGAATCAAAATTCAAGAGGTCATGATTTTTTTTTTCTTTTCAAAGTTAAATATTTTCAAATCATTCTTAGATTTTCTTCAGATTCCACAGATGTTTTCAAAATAATCATTGTTATTCAAATATCTTGTGTTAACTATTGTTTATTCATGCCTCACAGGAAAAATTGTTAAATTTATTAAAAACAGCAGGCAAAGTCGATCAGGAAACTGGAGATCTTCTAAAGGATATTTATAAGAAATGTGCTATTTGTCACAAATATACATGTCCTAAATTGAAACTAATAGTTGGTTTTAATCCAGTAAATGATTTTAATCAAGTAATTGCTCTTGACTTTCATGAACTTAGTCCTGGCATCTGATATTTACATATGATTGAGTTGTTTAGTAAATTAAGTCTGGCTGTTATAACCTGTAGTAAAGAAGTGGGTGTCTACATAGATAAGTTTATGCAGAATTTGGTTGCTATTTATGGTGCACCTAAAATTGGTCTTTTTACAAATAATGATCGTGAGTTCAGCGACAAGACTTTTCAAGAAATGTCTGAAAAGTTGAATCTCACTCAAAACAACTGAAGCTTATTCTTCATGGTCAAATGATATTGTTGAGCACCATAATGCAATTCTGACAGAAATCATTAAGAAAGTTAAAGAAAAAAAATGTTATTTCATGGGAAACTGATATAAGTTGGGCTGTGAATGCAAAGAACTGCTTGGTAAATGTACCAGGATTTAGTCCACATCAGATAGTGTATGGCAGGAATTCAAACTTACCATCTAATATTACCAACAAATCTCCTGCTCTGGAAGATAAAACTATTGGTGAAGTGATGAAAAGGCATCTCACAGGTTTACAAAAAGCATGTATATGTGATGGATCTGGCTGGTAGAATTGACACAAGTACAGTTGAAGATTTGAAATGATTGAATAAGATCATCAAGAAAGTAAAATCTGACCATGTTCATTTGAAGTATCAAAATTTGGGCAAGTTCTTTGTCTTCGAGGCCAGTTCCGTTTGTAGCAATATCGTACCACCGTTGACTAAGGCTGAGCACTGTGTGTTCTTTTGCTTACTGGGTGTTATGTGAGTCATGATATGGACTATGTGACAGAAGGAATTCCATAGAGATGAGAAATTTACCTCTTCCCAAATGATCCTGTTATTTAAACACCAGCTTAAAGTCATGATCAGGACAGAAAGGAAGTGACTCCATCCATTGGAATTTGGCAAAAGGTGGGTGAGTCTTGCATGTTTGTGCTGAGTAAAAAGTGCTTACTTGGAATGACATTTTGATGCTGGTTAGGCATTAAGGATTTTGGGATTTTGCTGGATTGAACATTGGCAACCCTGCCTGAAAATAGGTTAGTTTAGGTTTGTGTTTTCTTTAGTTTTTTTTTCTTCATCCAAGTTAGCTAAGGTATGTATGCTAATTGGCCCCTTTTATTTTTTTTGACTTCACTTTCTTTGTTTAATTCCCCCTCCTCTCCCCCATTAGGTGACCAAAGATGTCAGTTATCTGGTATATGTGGGATGCCTTTTGCTTTTTGGGTGTGATCTTTTGTATTTGTTGTTGTGTTTGGGTGAGTGTGTGTTTTTGTGAGTGTTAGGTTGCCTGAGTGTTTTTTGTTTTTGTTTTTTTTAAGTTCTGCATTATTTTTGTCTTGTTTAACTGATGTCTCTGCCACATTTAGTGATTCGGTGGGGTTTATTACTATTTTGTTTTGTTTCTTGTAAATAAATTTTGTTTACCATTGTAAATGTTCGTTAGGGTTTATAAAATTTTAAAAGTTGTTTTTGTATTCCTCACCCTCCACAGAAAAAATATGGGAGACTATTTAGGACTTCATAGAGTCTCTGAGGTATTATGGTGGTTGTAGTAAAAATGGTAAGAATGCAGCATTTTGGTGCAAGGATTATTGTAGCATGTCTGGGTCAGTGATTGTGGTTAGCTAAGTTTTTAGTATAAGGCAGTTGATGACCAGCCTTCCCCTTTCCCCATTATGTGCCCTATTTGTACTAATGTGCCATAAATATACTTGAACTTTACTTGACTAGAGAAACTACTGGCATTTGAAACCAGACCTGAACACTTATTATCTTAGATGAAGCATTGTTAGTTAAAATTAATTTTTGACACTAGTATTTCTTACATCTTGTTTCTTGTTTTCATACCTATTAGTAATAGCACTTGTATATATGGGTACATGGCCAAGTAGTTAGAATGTTTGCTTTCCCACCATGCAACCAAGTTCAAATCTTATCAGGGTCGATTTGTTGGTAAGGTGACTTCTTGATGTTATTGGTGTTGGGGAGGCGATCCCAATATGCAGCACATTTGGAAAGTGCTTGAAAACCATACCATGGGTTGACCCAAGCCTTGTGAGTAAAACTAAGTAGATGGAACTATTTGAGAGTCATCGGTGGCTGTGTCATCGTGACTGAGGGTTTGAGTGTGCTGGCCTTGTTCAGATTGTTGATCACTTCAGATAATGCACTTTCTTCAAGTAAATGTAACTAACGTCTGTTCAGCATAGTTGCACTATAAACCACGGGTAGGCTCTGTGTTGAACAAAAACAAAATTTGCATGAGAAAGCGTCTACAATAGGGATTGGCTAGCTGCTCTAGTAGACAGGAATTATCGGATAGGAGTGGCCAGCCATAAGAAGAACAGTACTTGTGTGACTGAACTTCTTAGTCAATTATTATTAGATTTTGACTAGTATTTTTTCATTGTCATTTTTTATTTTAATTGCAGCTATCAAGTCTTCATTCGTTATTGATTTTATGATTGCTAGTAGGCTGTATCAAACAGAAATAAAGAATAAAGCTCTAGCTTTATTTCTATTTCTCCTTGTTTAATAATGACACTTTGAAACTCATTGTAGTAAACTACTTATTAAGACACAAAATAGGAGTAATTTGTTTTAGTTATTATCAATTAAGTGATACTCTTTCTTTTTTCTGACCTCTCGTTTCAGCTGTATGACCTTATGATAATGGTGGTTAAGCAACAAGTACTAATGTGCCTTCGACCTAAAGATATCCTTTTTATTACACTCAATCATCTTGATGCCATCATGGAATTGGTAAAGGATAATCCATCCACATTACAACAAGTCAATTACGTATATCGACTTTTCATCAAGGTCAGTATTACTCTATATTTCTGAGATGAGGTATTCTAACTATTTACATTGTTTGGACTGTTGTCCTCATCTTTATTGCCATATTCACCTTCAATATCTGTCTCTATTTCTGAGATGAGGTATTATAACTATTTACATTGTTTGGACTGTTGTCCTCATCTTTATTGCCATATTCGCAATGTTTCGGCCATTGTATGCTCTGGCCTTCTTCAGATGATATATGTTGGAATTTCAAACAAAACCTTTTATTTTTGTCTACCAGGGTAGATGGTTCTAGTTTCACATGACATGACTTTTCTGGATATCTCCGTTTCATTTATTTTCATTTAGTAACTCAACTCTGCTGTGGTCAGGTATTGAACTCGCATCTCTTTGGGCCAACCAATGCCTTTATCCACTAGGTCATGTGAACAATCTTCCCTGGTGGACGAAATAAAGAGTTCAGTTTGAAATTCCAACATATATCACCTGACAAAGGCTGGAGGGTACAATTGCCAAAATGTTGTGAATATGACAATAAAGATGAGGACAATTGTCTGAACAATGTAAATAGTGTAAAAAAGGTCACTATTGTTCACTTTTATTTATATCTCCCTTGTTTAAGTGTTTGTCTAATTGGAATTTTTATACTAAAGTCAGAAAATGTTCACTTCTTTTATACAAAGGAAACAGTAAAAAAGAAGATAATATATACCAACACACAACTTTTTTAACTTCCATATGGTCCTGCGACCAGAAATGATTTTTTTTTCAGCTCTCTATAGATTAAACATTCTGGATCCCATATATACAAAATCTTTTTTTTTTCTATTAAAAAGGTTAATAGGTCATCTAGTTTAATATGTAAATTGATTCCTAAAACAAAAAGTGTCCATACCACATGACTTCTAAAATGAAAAATTTTTGAAATTCATAACCTGGGGTGGTTTTCTCATGTATTATTAACAATTAAGCACTCCAGATTATGATAGTTAAAAAAAAAATATATATTTTTTTAAATTGTAAGAAATCATGTGGTATGTACATACTTTGTTTTTGTTAATGGTGTGGATCAGTTTAAAATGAATTTACATAGCAAATTGAACCCCTATTTAATTTTACATCCAATAATAACTAAAGAGTTAATGCTTACAGCCATATTTTGTTAAAACACCAGTTCCCGTATGATTATTGAAGTTAAGTACTGACCATACTTGACATTGCTTAAGTGGGTGACTGCTAGGGAATACTAGGCACTGTAAGCTTGGATGTGCAGTTGGTGTAATAATGGCTTGCAATTGTTAATTGGAGAACTCAGTCCCAATTCCTGTTTGGTTTATTATGTTCCCTTATGTGCAAATACCCTTATGGAAGGCATGAATCCACCTCTTCTCCCCCCAGATGTAGGTCAATTAGTAAGACTTTTTTATTATTATCTCCAAAAAGAAAATTCTTAGAATCTAAAAATATTTTCTGCAAAGGGTTGATAAATGGTAAAAAACAAATCGACTAAAGAATTAATGGGTTCATCTTTGATCTGACACTTCAAACATTACTTCAGTGGACACTCTGTATTTGAAATAGACGTCCTTTTTTTATATTTATTAAAGAGTGTATTATATCTATCAGTTGGCACATTTGAGAAATCTTAGTAATAAAAAAAATCATATTTGTGATTTGGAGTGCTTAATTTCTGGTAATAGGAAAAAAAATTTGAGAGAAATGATTATTTCAGGTCACAGTGCCTATTGTACACTTCCATCATTATTTCCAATAAATGTAAACCTAACCCTGATTCATTACTTTTTGCAAAATATAAGATTTTCAATCTTTCATCCAATATCTAGAGTTCAAATAAATGATTTAAATTCCCCTGCAGCCTTGCTGACTTCTTATTTGAGTATTGCATTAAAAAAAATATCCCTTTCAAATGATAACACATTTTTCTGTTTTTAAAATTGAAGGTATACGCTGATCTATCAGATGGCGAATTCCAGCTACTTCGTCAAACAATGCTGACTTTTTTCCAAGACTGCCACATCAGGGTAGGTAATTTGAGTTTGATTTTTACCAAATTTAAATAACCCTTTGCAGATTGTTGTCTTTAATTTAACCTTAAAATGATCATCAAATTTTAAGGTTAGCAAGAGCCAAAGAATTTCAATGTTGCAGGTTTGCAGTTTAGGAAAAACAATCAAACTTTTTCATATATATTTTAATAATAGAAAAATAAAGTAAAATCAACAATATCTGTCTATATCTCTGAGATGAGGTATTATGATTACTTGCATTATTTACATTGTTCAGACTGTTATCCTCATCTTCATTGCCATATTCATGTTTTGGACATTGTACTATAACAATAACAGAAAAATTTACAATATGAGCACTGTTAAAAAATGAGGCTTAGATATTAGGTTTATGAGTCCTAAAAATTCATGCACAGATATCCTCAAGGATAAATGGCCCAGTGGATAAAGTTGCTGGTAAGATCCAGTGACTAGACCCAAAGAGTTGTGTGGTTAATACCAGGCCACAGTGGTGAACAAAACTTGGAGAGTTAAAGGGAAATAACTGCGACATCCCAAAGAGGCATGGCACATGGAACTAGGACAATCTACCCTGGTGGACAAAATAAAGGGTTCAGTTTGAAATTCCAATCACCAGAGCATACAACATTGTGAATATGGCAATAAAAATGAGGATAATCGTCCAAATAATGTAAATAATGCAAGTAAAATCAGCAATGTTTAACATTAGTGCCCACAAAACAACGGTGTGTCAAAAGGTCGATTATTCCCTTGACACCACTATTACTGTATACCCTTTTGACTTCCTCGGCAATGTTTATTGCTTTAAGAAATGATGATTACAATTTTAATTATAACCCAAACCTATGGAAGAGGATTTATACATTTTTTATATGTCTGATAATTGGCAACAAAGATATTAAACATTATTTATGTATTAGAATTTATTAATATCTTATTTATAAAAAAATTTTATAATTACAAGATTATAAAAATATATGAACCAACGATAATGAAATATTTATTATTTACCATTTCAAAAAGAAATCAGTATGAAAAAAAAGTAATTCATAAATTTAGAAAAATGACTGTGAACAAGAAAATTCACATAATTTTTTCTTTTGTTTTCACTGCATACATTTACTAAAATAGTTTTTATAGTTATTTATAAAATGGTAAATAATAAATATGGCATTATAGTTGGTTTACCGATTTTGATAATTTTGTAATTTTTTAAATAAATCTTTGAATAAAAATATTTTTTTCAAATGTATTTTTTTATAAAATGTTAAATAATAAATCTTTATAAAAGGTAAATAATGAGTATTACATTGTACTTGGTTCATATATTTTTATAATCTTGTAAATAAACATAACCGAGGGAATCAAAACCGTATGCAGTAATAGTGGTGTCAAGGGAATAATCGACCTTTTGACACACTGGGTTTTTTGCAAGTACAAAGGTTAAATATTGCCAAAAAATCTTTACAAAATCTTTTAAGATAAAAAAAAAAAACTTAATTATAATAATATACTTATTTCAGGTTACTGTCTTTTTAAAGGAGAAGGTTCAGAATAATGATGGTTTATTTGTATTACCTCGGTCTGGAGTTGTTGGCTGGAAAATAGAAATACCTGTTGTTATAAAGTAAGAAAGACAATTCATATTTTTTTCTTTCTTTTTTTCTTGTAGCTTATGACAATTTGGTACATCAGGTGCAAACTTGTTTACACATTATTCTTTGTTTTCAGTTCAGGTGCATTTTTTGGACAGAAGTATATGATTACATTCATTTCTGTCTTAATTCCTGGGATGAGGAGTCATTATTATTTACAGTCTAATGTCTTCATCTTTGTTTTTATTATCACTAGTCCTGAGTATGACGATAAACTACATCCAGCAGCAAGGCCTCTGATCAGGAGATGAAGATTTTGAAGAGCGGGGAATCACTTTTTAGCTGCGACTGTTCCTAGGTCCACCCTGACCCAGGGGGTGTTGGCACCGGTTAGGGTCCCAGCTATAGACAAATAGTGAACTGCCAAACAAAAAGAAACCACTATGAAAGCATAAAAATACATTTTTATTGAAAAATACCAGCAATATATTTTTATATAAAAAAAATTACCAACAATACCTATTTATAGGAAAATTACCATCAATCAACATGAAAGAACACTTTCACGACATTAATCCATATAATATCCTACAATTTCTTAAAGAAATCAAACTATATCTCAAAATATAACTTCAACAAAACTACTACATAAAACACACACTAGTAATTTTGTTCACACAAATATGAGTATCAGTTACCATGTATTCAATTGTGAAAGCGGAATTATAATTTTATTACTACAAAGCTCACAAAAAAATTAAATTTCAGCATTAAATGACCCATAAGGAGTTGATATGCCATTAATCAAATCAAATCTTATTATCACAACATTTCAACTATTGTGTCCTCTGGCCTTCTTCAGATGTCTGTTGATCCAGGTAACCCTTAGGGAATTTTGAACAGAACCCTTTATTTAATATATGTGATTATTCATTTTCTGATGTCCATGTTTAGGAATATCTTGTCTTGTTCTTTTTTGGTACTCTTCATTTATTGTTAGTTTCGTTTTCTCTGAGTCTTTGCTACCGATTGCAATAGTAATAACAAACAGAAAGACATTTGTTTGATTATAAATAATAATGTAAATAAGGAAAAAAATAAACTTGCTATGTGGTTTCTATTTCAGGATAGATGGTACAGCACATTGCATGCACATTGTATTAAACAATTTATTTTTTGAATTAAACAATTTTTATATATATATATGCAAAGAAGAATATTCCTAGTCTGCATTTCCCCATCATAGGCATTAATATATCCATTATGATATATATAGTTTGTCTGATGATTGCAAAAGTGTGAAACCCAGGGTTACAAACTCATATCAATACGACTGAATAAATATATATATATATATGTTTTGAACAAGAAAAAATTTTAAAATATTAAAAATTTTCAGACACACTAGGTTGTATATTAGTATGTTTTTGTTTTATTATTTCAATTAAGTTCCTTGACTGGTTTTGGCCAGCATGACCATCATCAGGAGGAAAAAAATCCCTGCTTATTAGTAGCAGTGAACTACAGGAGTGAATGGCTGTCTCTGAAGAAAGTGAACATTATCTGTAGTTTTCATTTGTTTCTTTTTAATTTTGGTCAGTCCTTGTGTTGGTTAAACAGTCTCTTTCAAGTTGTTTTTAAGATGGGGGCTAGGAGAATCCTGAGTCTCTGATTTCCTTCCTTGGTCATTTTGACAGTTTTATTGGTTACTGGGGAGGAGATGAGATCTTTTAGTTTTTTGGACGTGTCTGTGATGTGTGAGTGTGTGTATTTGTGTGAGACCTCAACACCTCTGTAAGCATGTCTGTCTTGTGTTGGTGAGAAATGTGGGTATGGCTTGATTTATGGGATTATATATTAATTCTATCTGTGTTGTTAAATTTGTGGTTAAGTCTGTCTGGACAAAGTGTTTTAGGCACAAAATCCATTTGTTTTCATGTTCCTCTAGTATTTTTCTAAGGTTATCTTCTCTGTCTATTTCTATTTTTTCAATTATGGTGAATTTTGCATGGCTTTTAAAGGTTCTACAGGTAATAATCTTTCATGGGGAGCCAACTTGATCTGAGTCTGATAATTATTAATTCTGTAGTGAAAGGGCCATTCTGACTTTCCCACATTGTTTCTGGTATAGTGTGCATTCTAATATGTAAATTATGTTATCACTTCTACAGTTGTGGTACATTTTTAAAGTAGATTTAGTGACTGCACTAGTGAACAAATTGATATGTCTAATATATATATATATATATATATATAAAACGATATATAAATTTTTATATATCAAGAACAATATTGAGGAAAAATACATGACAAAGTGGAAAAAGTTTTCTTGTGACGCTTTTTGTCTTTTTGGATTTCATTGGGCTAAATTGTTGATGCAACTACACATATGCGTGAATGAGGGATGCTGGAAATTTAAATTTTTTCTTTTATTTAACAAAAAATTTTAATATGATCTAGCTGATTTCATTTAGACACATTTTCTCTTTGTTGCCATCACTTTTGTTATTAGATACCCAATGAAATCATAAAAGACAAAACGCATCACACAAAAACTTTTTCCAATTTGTTGTACATTTTTCCCAATCACTCACTCTCTCTATCTATCTCTCTATCTATATAAATCACTAATTTGTCCCACAATGAGAAACTGTAACATGTGTATGACAAGTAGTGTGAAATGAGTGAAAAAGAGAGGATCTTACTTGTAATATTTTCTAATCGGGGGGAAAAGGGCTGGTTTTTGGTGTCCTTTATGCTTCTGGTGAGACCATGTGGTTTTTTTTGTATGCCTTACCACTGTAGGCTTGTGATGTCTGTCTTCTCTATGGTGTACATAGCAACTGGTGTGGGTAGTCTAGTCTCCAGGAGTGATAAATAGTAACTAGGAATTGACTCTATGGACTGACCTCACTCACCGGCCATCATGTGACTTTTGTGTCTTTGTCTCAACCAAAGGGAGATAATTGCCTTTGACTTGTTGATAACATATAAAACAACTACTGCATTGGCAATTTTCACTTAAAATAATTATACATTAAATAGTACATGTGCACAAAATGCATTCAGTTAAAATTATAAAATAAATTACAATGTACAAATTGAAATAGTATACTCCTTCTTTTATGTGCTGCATGCCTTCAGGACATAACTGATTATGACACTCCACAACTTCCTATTCTTTGTTTTTTTCTCTCTTTGCTAAAGCTCCTGTTCCCTGTTCTGCCATCCATTCACACAAGCTCATCAGGTAATATGCCCTGTGAGGGTTAAGTTTTCTAAGTCCTCCTTCCTCATTGTGTGTCCCAGGAATTTCAGCTGTCTTCTTCTGATTCTGAGTACTACAAAATTAAAAATAAATATGAATTATTATGTTGCAGACTAAAAAAAAAAAATAAAATAAATACAATCAGTGAAATATGTGCACATGATCTATAAATTGTGTGACTTGCAATAACTCTCTAAACACTGCAAAGTTTTTATGCTTTTTTCTTATTGGATGAGATATATGAGGTGTGTTCAAAAAGCATCTGATTTTATTTTTTTTTTTTCCGCCAAAACTAATGCCTTGCGGGTAAAATCTTTTGGGTAGTAGGTGGCACAACTATTCCTGCACATGTGTGAAAATTTTTGTGCAGATAGACCGCATGAATTCCTGGCTGTTATACCTAGAGTACAGATGTGTAGTGTGCATCAAATGATCAAATTCATTGTGCAGATATATTGCATCAAGTTTTGCCAAAAGCTTGATTATACTCAAGCTCAAACCATCCGAAAGATTCAGCAGGCCTTTGTTGATGAAGGAGTGTTACAACTACTTTAAACATGGCTGCACCTCAGTGGAGAGTGAGTCATGTTTAAGCAGGCCATCCTCAAGCTGAAGTGGGAATAAGCACAGGATCAGTGCATTCCATTTTAATGGAGGATTTGTGCATGTAGGGAATGTTGGTGAAATTCTTCCATAAGGTACTGGCAGAGCAGCAGAAGCATCAAAATTGCATGGTTTTTTCAATTGTGGGAGAACCAGAATGTACATGGTGCCAAGTTGGGAGAATAGGGAGCCTGTCGTACAAGTGGTGTTGTCCTTGACCAAGAAAGCATGGTGTAATATTTCTGCTCAATGCATTTGATCATCTTGCATGAAAATGAAACACATGAAACACTATACATCTGCACTCTAGACATAACGACCAGGAACTGACATGGCCTACTGGCATGAAAATTTTCATGCATACATAGAAAACTTATCACATCCTTAAAATGTTAATGATTCTTGTTTTCTGTTAGTATAAAATTAATGTTTCTGGTATTATTCATTTTAGGGTTCAGTTTAGATTTGGATTGCCTTTCATTTGCAGGAATCATTTTTTGTAAGAGAGGTTTATTTAATTTCAGATTATTTAATGAAAATGGTGAACTTATAAAAACGACTTCATCAAATCCTGGTGGCAGATATATACCTTCATCAAAAGAGGGATCTATTGAACCCAAAGGTGACAGATGTACTCAGCTTGGGCGTAACATGTAAGCAGAAATTCCTTTCTGTTTTCTTTATTTGAATTTCAGTTATTAAATATATAGCCTTATTTTGTCAGTATCTTATTTTAGTTCATGACCTTCTGATAATCCCCTCCTTATTTTTTTTCCAATGGATTTCATTTATAAAATCATTTCAAAAGGATTTACATTATGCATGTAATTGGCATATTATGTCAATACTACCTGTTGATAATACTTTTTTATGATTTCAATATGCAGTTGAAACTGGCTGAAAAAATTTACAATGTTTGCTGTTTAGTGAACAATTTTTTTTTTTTTTTTTTTTACCCCAGAAATATTTATTTTGTTACTACTGAAAATGATTAAAACTCAATGATGGCGTTCTGGAGTAGTGGTAAAGTAATTAAGCAATAATAAGATAAACTGAAACATTTCCTTCAAATACCTGATTCAAATGCAGTTAGCAGTAAAATAAAACTGACGATTTCATTTTTTTCCTACCTCTAGAATTAGAATGATTGGACATATTTATTTAAGAAATCCTATCCATGAAATTTACACATAAACATGTCATTCCTTAAATATAATTGAATAATGTTGAATAATGTTTATTATTAATTAGTTAAAGTTTAATATTTTACTCTTTTCATGCAAGATATGATGATAAGTGCATTGAAACATCTGGTGGTAAAGGCAGAATTGTGGGCCACACAGACTTGGTAAGTTTATTTATTTCATAAATATTGATTAAAATGCTAGTTAAATCCTAGTTTAATAACATCTATTGTTTGTTTCATATTTGGACGTATTACCAATTATTTTTTCATAAAAAATTTTCAATTATTTTTATAAGTAGAAAAAATTCAGTTTTACATTATTTCAATTAACTTGAAAAACTAAATAAATAAATATTTACTTGTACTGTTGTAATGGTAGGGAAATGTGTTATATAGGAATAAAGTGTCACTGCCAATACTGGAATTTGAACACGGATCACCAGAGAGCAAACACAGGCAATCCCATTTTGAATAAGTAGATCTGGTAAAGGAAATGTATATATATGGGAATTAGCATGGCATCTAAGTGATCACTATATGGGTTACTATTCAGATCACTATTCAGTGGTTACTTTTTGAGCGAGTATTATTGAACAAGTACTATTAGTGTGAGTGTTATTCGAAGGCATCTAACACCAATATTGTTCAACTGCGTTACTATAGTTGTATCTGCAATTACAAAGTCTCTACTACAATGAGCATTACTAAAGTGACAACGAGTGTTCATTGACATCATCAATTTGTATATGAATGAGAGACATTATATAAACTTGAGTAGTCATGAGGGGGGACAGATTTTGTGAATAATGATTGCGAGTGACTAGTGAATATTACTACTACACATCATCACCAATAGGATGCCCATTAGCCCTAGAGGACCCCGATTTTATGGACACAAAGTTGAGGTGCTTTGATGTAAGTACTAAAACTAAGAAGAAAGACAATAAAGCAAAGCTAAACATGGAGAAACTGATATAACAGACCTTGATGACTGTGGGAGTTGAAGCTATCAGAAAAGTTTCAATAATGGCTCATCTCCTGAAATTAGAAGACTTGACTTTTCAGGAAATAAGTCAAGTAATATTAAAGAACATGTAAACAAAAATAAAAGTTGGTCATGGTAGAATGGACAAAATTTATGTCCATGAAGCAAGAACCTGATGAACCAGTCATTAAATATCTACACTAAGAGAGACTAGCTGAGAAATTCAACAAAGTTGAATGTTAACAGGAAGAGAAAGATTTAGAAATAGCCAATGTATACTTATTAATGGAAACAAAAGATAAATACTAGTATTGTGGATATGTGTATGAGAGAAAGAAAAAGAAGTGCCCAATGTTTGATTCCAAGCTGTATACAGAGTCAAAAAGAAAGACGGAATTGTCGCCCAGAAACAATGTAGGAATGCTCAGTCTCATTAATTTGAGGGGAACTAAGAAAGACAAAATTATGAGGTGGGGGTCTCCTCTTCATCTTTGGCAATTTGATGGCTCAGTTATACAACCACTAGAAAAATAAAGGTGCTGTATGCTAGTTCATGCAAATCCAAAGAAGAATCTGCAATCTTATTGGTCCTGACATGGCATCTCAGCTTCAGTTCCTTTCACACCTTTCATATTTTCCTTGACAGATAAGGTGAACCTCTTCACCTCCATTTTTGCCTCTAACTCAATGATAGATGACAAAAACCATCTACTCCCAAAGTTCCCTTGTCTCACTGAGTACAATCTCTGTAATATTACCATCACAGCATGAGAAGTCTGTAGACATATCAAAGTCCTTGACTCTAAAAAAGCCACTGGTCCAGACAAAATTCCAGTGGTTGTTCTTAAAAAAACATCAAACTGGAATTATCTCCAGTCCTTGCAAAGTTATTCAACCCCAGCTTGAAGGAGAAATACATCCCAAACCTGTGGAAAGTGTCAATTGTATGACCAGTTTTTAAGAACATGAGTATGTGATTTTCCCTCTCCCAGTACAGACCTATCAGTATCCTCAGTAAGCTTTTTTTGAATCCATAATCAATAAGAAAGTTGTCGAGTACCTAGAAAAGAACACTCTTCAGCGATGAACAGTATGGGTTTTGATCGGCCTGATCCACTGTTGACATCCTAACTACCATCACTCACAAAATCAGTGAGGCTCTTGACGACAAACACTTCGAGGGCCATAACACTAGATATCCCAAACGCCTTCAACAAGGTGTGACACAAAGGTTTACTATAAAAGCTCTCCAGTTATGGAATCATTGGAAGGGTCTTTGTGGTCATAAAATCCATCCTAACAGGTAGGTTCCCAAAGGCAGTTATCAATGGCCAGTCCTCCGGAGCCCTAGAGGTCAATGCAGACATCCCCCAGGTGTCACTCCTCAGACCAACCCTCTTTTTCATCTAAATAAATGATCTGCCTAACTCAGATCATTTATAAACATCTATGCCGATGATACAACTATATATGGGTGCACCTCTAAAACTTTTGATGGTCAGAGATTGGCAGCTGATCTCATTTCTGATCTTGCACAAACTACCCTGTGGGGTAAAAACTGGCTGGTTATATCCAATGCCTCAAAGATCAAGCTAGTTACATTCCATAATTGCCGATTTGACCCCAAACTGCCACCAATCAGGATGAATGGAGGTCCTCTTGGGGAAGACTGTTGGGCCTCAAACTCACACCCAACCTCAAGTGGAACTTGTATGTACGATCCACCGCTCAGGATGTAGGTAAAATGGTTGGCCCTCTGTACTGCTTCAGTAAGTACCTGACTCCTCCCGTTATCCTTAACTTTTACAAGAGTCAGATCAGGCCAAAAATGGAGTACTATTGTCATATTTGGGTGGGTGCTGCCCAGACCTCTCTCCAGCCTTGATCAAGTTCAAAAACATCTTCAAGCCCTTGTGAGGGATGAATTAATCTCCACCCTTCAACCTCTCTCCCCAGGAGGGATGTAGCAAGCCTCTTTCTGCTCTACCACTGCTTTCATGGAAGGTGCTTAAACTGACTACATTCCCTGGTCTTTGTAGCAAGAACATATCATGCCACTTATAGTAGCAAACCACCCACATTCCCTCTGTATTCCATCGGTAAGAAGTAAGTTCCACTTGAGTAGATTCTTCCTGCAAACCACTGCCCTGTTTCTCCGATCACTACAATCTTAACCTATTCAAGTCTAGGGTTAACCGTTATCTTCTACTCCCATACACACAAATGGCTGCAAAACGTAACCCTCTACCTCATGTGGTCCCCGAGCCTTGTAAAGGGTGACCCTTGCTGTAAAAAAAAAACAAAAAAAGCGTAGACTTTATGAATTTAAGCAAAGTACAAGATTGGCGACAAGGGCTCATCATTTTACAGTTGAAATGGCTAGAAGTAACCATAAGTTCTATGCTAACAGTTTATTCAATTGCAATTGTGAAACACTCTTTTGGATTCTTTCTTCCCTGCCAACTTTAAAAATTTAAATGCAATGTAAATCATTATCATCTGTCTTCTCGATTCTAATTCTTTTGTTGTCCTCTCTCTTTAATAGTTTTTCTTATATTCTCTAACCTCTTGCATCCTAGTGGCTTTATGTTGCTTGGGGTGAAATGATTTAAAAAAAAACAAAATAAATAAACATCCTGAGATGAAGATGTAGAAATGGATGAACAAATGTCAAAGGACATTAAGAATAATGAAAATAGTCAGGAGATGCCTATACAAATAGAAGCAAATGAAAATGAAGGGGATAAAAATCTGGATCTCCAAAGCAGTTATGAAAGTTCTGATGAAGATCAATTCAAAGTAGATAACCATTGAATATAAAAGAATGTGAGACAGGATGAAAGTCTCTGAATTAATGATAATCTGGGTAAATATCTTAAATACAGTTCTGTGGCAGAACTTGTTCATTTTTTTATTGTAGAAAATACTTCTTAATTATCTCGCTTGATTGATATTTGATTAAGACTAGCAAATAACCTTAGTGACTAACAAAGACGACCATAGTGTGTTTTCTTTTAATTTAATGTTTTTTTTTCAGGATGTATGCGATCATGGCTTTTCAAAGCTTCCTTTATCTTTTTAATCTCAGTGAATTGCCAGTACGGTATTTTCTTGTGCATAATACAAGAAATTTTGAAGGGAAATTAAAGGCAAAAATGTGTGTTTGTATGTCTGTGTGTGTCAGGGGGGGTGTCATATACAGAAATAAAATTTTTCAGAAATTTTTACTCCACTTAAAAAACCCTCTTATTTGAATCAGGAAAATTGCAAATATACTTAGCACAATAGATAATAAAATACTAATTTTCCAGGTGTTAACAATTGTTTACAAAATGTATTTGATATGTTGGTGTAATTGAACATGTTTTTGTTTCAAAGGCAGGAAGTTCACTGAAATTTGATTTAAAAAATGAATAAAGGAAATACACAAGATCTGTCATGTTTTGATAATATTAATATTACAACAAAGGCCTAACTATTGTATAAACTATTTAACTTATTCTGACTTTCCCAAGAGAATCAGTATGAAAGTGAATGCTGCAAATTCTTCTAGAATTTGAAGTTGATTTACTGATTATGCTTTCTGTACTGATAACTTATATTACTTACACTTGTAATTAAAACAAACATTCAGGATATCAAGCTCTTATATATTTTTAATGTAACAGGAAATATTGTTTGTTATTATTTATGAGGGCATTAATATCTGAATTTGTTGTGTTCTAGGGAGAACCAAGCAGTTCCGATGCTGATGCCATAGCACAGCTTCAGTTATTGTCCTGCCTCATCGGAATGGCAAGCACATCACAAAAACCAGAAATGCAGCTGAATTTATTTGGTCCTGGTCTACTTGGTGAAGATGAGGACAACTATGAGGACCAGTAAGTTATCATTTATTCAGTTATGTGTGTGTGTGTGTGTGTGTGTGTGTGTGTTTTTTTTTTTTCCAGAAGTAATTGTAGGTTTTTTGTTATTTTTGTTCAATATATAAAATTTTAAAAAGTTACCTTCCCCTTTTTAGAATTTTTAAAAACAAATATGAAGTCCTTTAATATCACTTGGCAATCTATATCTCAATTTATAAATAAGTAATTTTACCAAATAACAAAAATCACATCATTGAAGACTTTCAACGGCAGCAAAAATGGCTAGCATGTATCTAGATGAGAAAATATGATTTTACTATAAGAATGCATTGTGAAAGATTTTACTATAAGAATGCATTGTGAAAGATTTTACTATAAGAATGCATTGTGAAAGATTTTACTATAAGAATGCATTGTGAAAGATTTTACTATAAGAATGCATTGTGAAAGATTTTACTATAAGAATGCATTGTGAAAGATTTTACTATATGAATGCATTGTGAATGATTTTATTATAAGAATGTATTAAAAAGAAGAGTATTTTTTAGATAGAAAATCCTTTTGATGGAAAACAAAAAAAATCAACCAGTTTCAAACAAAGAAAAAGAACTTGATTAACTTGCAGATAGAAACATTTACTGATATTTTGTCAGTGTATTTTTGTCAAATTCCTGGTCACAAGTGATGAATTCCCAGAAAAATTTGGTCCCTCTAGTGACAAGCTAGAAGACCAATATAAAAGATCTAATTTTCAGCAACAGTAACAACTAAAATATAACTAAAAGGGAAAATAATGATATAATCAATATGTTGACTATTCACTCTTATCGAAAACCTTTTGTTTTTGAAAGAAACTCTCTCTCTCTCTCTACCAGAAAGAGCCATAACTGAAGTTGAAAAGTTTAATTTCTTGAAAATTGAAAAACTGTTTGAAGCAAAAGATTTTATAAATTTCAATTGACATTAACAATTGTTGGGCCAATGAATACCAAAACATCACATATTTGGAAATGGCTAATTTTATTATTACAAGACCAGTTTTCCTGTCAACATGAAATTTTGTTACTCAGTAACCTGTTAACGTCTTCCATTTCTGTCGTTAGTGTCAGACTAATTCCCTGATAAAAACAAACTTGTTTCTTAATTTTTTTTTTCTCTGAAATTTCTCTTACTTGAGACTTGGTATTTAGTTCTGTAAACTTTTTTAAACTGTTGAGATTTTGCCGAGAAGAGAGAAAAGAATTAAAGTTCTATGAGAGAGTGCAATGATTCTTAAGTGGACAGATTGAACATACTGTGATAATTTTGATTGTTACCAATTATGCACTCTTCCACATTGTAATGACATTTCCAGTTATTATTTAATGAAGTACTCTGAGCATCATACATGACAAGATGGCATATGTATGTAGGTATATATATGTGTGTGTGTGTGTCTTAATTAGTGAATAAAATTTCAGAGTTCAGGCAGAGACATTTGAAGTATGGAGTAGACTTCATTAACTCAGTCCTAAACAAAAAACAAGGGATAAACCTTTACTTCTGTTCTATAGACTAGGAAGGAGTGTGAACTGGACAAAATATATATATGTGTGTGTGTGTGTGTGTGTGTGTATACAGGGTGCAATTGGTTAATTTTTTACCATTTTATATTTTTCATTTTGAGCATGCACGTTGTTTGTTTTTGATTTTGTCGACTGCACAGTATAGTGGGATCAGTTGGGCACCATCTCTGAGAAAAAGAGCACCATGATGCAATTCACTCCACCAGAAATTTGGAAACACCATTCTGTACTGCTTGGCATTCATACCGGAAATTCCAATACGAACATTTCAGAGTGTTTGGGTGTCAATCTAAGGACAGTGCAGAGGATTTGGAAAGAGTTGGATGTTGTCTAATGGTGATTACAAATGTACGGCAGCTAGGAAAACTCCCTCTGATCATTTTGATAAGAAAAGAACTCCAGAATTTGTTGGGGAGGGCCTCAGATGACTCAATGCAGAGGCTTACATCAAGTGCAGTTGAGCGAGAGACCAACAAAACTCCTTATAACACCAAAAATGAACTGGAAGCAAGGATAACATTCACCAACTTAAACAAAGAGACCATCCAGAAGAGATGCAGAAGATTCCAAAGTCATCTGGAGGTTATTGTGGAAGCCAATGGCAATTTTATTGAAAAAATTTACTCTTATTGATTTCAAGATATTTTTGTGTAATTTTGGTAAATATATCTGTTAAAATATGATGTCAGTGTTATTTTCATTTTTGCGTAATTTGGACAACAATTTGTCCATCGCACCCTCTGTGGTGTGTGTGTGTGTATATATATATATATATATATATATATATATATATATATATATATATATAATTTTTTTCAGAGGTTATTTAAAAAAATATTATCTTGAAAAGGCATTATTATTTTTATCATGTAAACATTTAAATTCCTTCTTCCTTAAAAATTATTTTCTAAATGTAAGAAGTCAATTCCACTTTGTGAAACAGACTCCCAGATGGGTGCTTTCCTGAACATTTTGATCTTGACCTCTTTTAGTTCAGGCTCAGTTGTCATCTTTAATTCTTCTCTTCATAATCTTCCCTTCCATTCATTTCACACACTTAATTCATCATTACCAGTTCTACCTTGAGTGGCTATCGAGCTTTGTATTGGGTGAAATTTATTAACAAAATATACTTATTTGCATATGTTCAGTTATATGTAATACATAAAATTGAACAAATCCAAATAAAAGATAATTTTTTATGTAACTGGAAGTTTGATATTAATGTGAGATTTTAGGTGAATTAAAGGTGTGGCCAGGTATTTATGTTTTGCATTGGAATGTGTGTAAAAAAAAAAAGAAGAAAAAAAAAAGAAATTTAATAAATTGTTAATTATGTTTTAATTGTTTATAACTTATTAAATAAATTTGACTTTCCTAAATAATTTTTATAGATTTTGGTTATATTTATATAATCATAAATTTTAAAATTGTGGTTGCTTTGATGTAATTATAATATAATTACAATCTATAACTAAGTAAATAAGTGGATAAAAATAAATTAATGAATTATAATCTGTTGTTATTTATATAAAGGCATCAGCCTCCACCTTGTTTTTATTTGATTTGATTGATTTATTTTTTACAGCTTATCAACCCTTTGCAGGTTATTTCAAGCCAGAAAATACTTTTAGATTATAAGAAATGTTTTTGAGATAATAATGTTTTAGTGATACAAGTCTTACTAAATAACCCATAGCTGGGAGGAAGAGGTGGGTTCATGCCTTTCCCAAGGGTATTTGTGCCTAAGTGAATATAACAAACCCAACTGGAATTTGGACTTGGCTCTCTGATTAACAATTCCAAGCCATTATTATGCCACTTGCACATCCAGGCTTACATCACCTACTATTCCAAAATGGTCACCCATCTAGGTACTGACCAGTCTTGACATTGCTTAACTTTAGTGATTGTACTGGAACCAATGTTTCAATATGATAGCAATAAGAAAAAAATAAAGAAAAGAACAGGATGAAAAATAATATAAAGTAAGCAAACAATATATGCAAGGCAAATTAACAGTAATTTGGCAAATCAATAGTAATTTGGCAAAAAGTTTACAAACTAAGAATTGGGGTTGACATGGAAAAGCAAGTTTGGACAAGTGAATGTAGCGTTTTTACTTCAAGACAAGACAGACTGGGACTGGAGTTGGGTGAAACTGAGAACTAGTTTTTCTATTGGCTAAGAAAAAGTTCCAGCATGCATTTGTGTGCTTCTGTCTACAAAATGGGGAGGGTAAAATGTTTCACAATCATTCCTACTTGGATTGAAACCAACTCACTATTATGATAAACTAATTAAAGAAATCTTTTATTTGAACCATAGGCTATATTTTGTATTTAACCAAATTATAATTTTGCTATAGTTTCATTTGTATTTTTGTTTTGTATTTTTTTGTGTATTTTCGTGTGTATTTTTGTAATTTGAATATCAAGGATTTCACTAATAGCAGTTTTTTTTTATTCTCTTTCTTTGTAGGCCAACACCTGGGATGGAAAAGGATAAATCAATTGAAATCAAAATTGATGCATCAAAGGTGTGTCTTAATAATAAAATTAAAAAAAATACTCTTCAGATAAGTAATATTTTATATTTACAGTGTGTTCAGGCTAAATTTGACAGTTTTTTTAAAATAGAAAAACAGTGAATATCTACGCCAAAAATCTATTGGAAAAATAGAAATGTGGCCTACAGATTATAACAATCAAAAGACAATTCAGTCAAAGAAGCCACTTTCAGCATCTACCATGGCTTCAATCCAACTCCGGAATCTGGAATAGGTGACCTTCATAATGTTCCTAGTAAGAGTCTCAAATGCCTCCTGAATCCTATTGATCAGCTGGGCCTTTGTGCTACAGAAAGTGTGGTTGGTGTCTTTCTCAAGCACAATAATCTAAGCATGAGATTACAATCAGGGAAATAAGGGGACTAGATGCTGTGGCTGGTGAAGTCGTAAAAATAATCTGACAACCACTTCTGTCTCTTGCTGGAGGTATGTCAAGGAACAAAATCTTGCTGCCAGACACATATGGTCTTCCAGCAACCACCCTCTCTAACGAAGGCTTGACCATGGTCTTTCAGCAACCACCCTCTCTAACCAAGGCTTGACCAGCAACTCCACAGAGCCTTAGATCCTATTCTAGAATGTGAGGTGGCTTGACGTTACCTTCACTGGAGACACAAAAACCATCACCATTTGGGGAAACTTGGTCTTTATAACACAAGGAATCTTTTATTGATTGTAGGAAAGCTGTTGTGCAACTGGTCCTGACAAAAATTCTTTTCATCAGAGAAGAACCATATTGTCCCTGGTTCAATAGGATGTTTCACCTTGCTCAGGAGTTTTTTTTTGTTTTTGTCAGACGGTTTTCTCAAGACATTTTTGAAAGAAGTTGACTGTTACATCTCTTTTTTGACTGGTAGTAGAGGTTCTCATTCAATGCCAGGTGTATGGTGGAAATTGCAATAGCTATTTCCCCGTGCTGAAGTGCACATTCCCTTGCCTGGGTCTTCCAGCACTTTCAGCACTACAGTTGTTGATGAAATTCTGGTGTATGGAGGCAATCAGAATGTGGTTGCTATGTTCTTTCCAACATGTCATGGCCTCAAGGTTACCATTGCAACTCTCCATTTCATGTCATTGTTTTCATGGTGTTCAAGGAGGATTAAGCAGCTGTCATGATTATGGTATTTTGAGGCCTGGCATAAAGCATCATGATGCAGGTTACCCTTTTCCAATATTCAGGTGACTTCCATTTCAGTTAGACACCTCTAAAACTGTTGTGATGAGGTGTCACAATGCTGTTTACTGTTTACAGCTGCTATTCCAAACCAATCAGAAAAAATAAAAACATTAGTCTCTGACCTTCATGATGTTCGGGTTAAATTTACCCAAACACCATGCATGTGCTATTATAATTACACAAGTACTGGTAATTTTAACAATTTTGCTGAATATGGCAAGATATGCAAGTTGCCTTGATCTATCCACAACCCTTCTCCTCATCCTTTCTTCTATCACTCCTATCTGATCTTGCACCAAATTTTCTGTAACCCCTTGCATCCTAGTGGCTTCTCGCCTTGCTTGGGGTGAAAGGCTTAAAAAAACAATATATATATATATATATATATTGTGGGGAAAATAGAAATGGTTTACCTCACAAACGCCCCCGCGTCTACCTGGCCTGTGGGTTTAGAAAGGAAAGAAAAGATCCAAGATGGCGTCCGTGACTTTTTAATATTCACGGTCTCATGCAGTCACGCAAAGTCGCGTTACACACATGCTAATGAGGTGTGTCTGGGCTCCATAAAAAGCAGGTTGTTTGGAGAAATTGGCAGACGGCATTACACCCGTGTTTGGTGTACACGGCTTTATGCTTGCAGCATGTCAGACATTTTCAGACGGAAAGAGTTCGTCCCTTACACTGTTGAAGTCGACTGATTTGCTACAAGCTATTTCGCCATTATTACAACATGGACAGATTCGACTTGAAGTTGATACCAGAGTTCGACGACTCCCGCTGGCCGTCTGTGGTCGTGGTGGGGAAAAAGGCGGCGAGTCTGCGGCTGTGTAAAATTAAAGATCCCACTGGTCATCCCTCTTAGGCTCACCAAAGGAGCTTACGCTGTGTATCAGCAGCTAAGGGATGACGCAGACTTGGAGGAAATAAAACAAGCTCTATACGCTGCATTCGGTGCGGACCCTTTTGTCGCCTGGAGGCAGTTTACCGAATCGACGGCTTGGACCAGATGAAACAGTAGATGTCTTTCTGGCCGGTTTGAGGAAGCTGGCCGCACCGTTCGGTGGAGCAAGCGACCAAATCCTAGGATGCGCCTTTCTGGCAGGACTCCCAGACAACGCAAGTCGACTGCTATGAGCATCGTCCATCAAGCTGGGCCAGACGAGTTACTGGCCAGAGCCGGAATATTCTAAGGATGACGCGGCGGTCTCAGCAGCTGTGGAAGCACCGCACCACCAACTGAGGACATAAGGTGCTATAAAAATGGCGGACTGAACCACTTCTCCAAAGACTGCGAAGCGGTGTGAAGGATACGCATAAACCCGAGGAACACGGAGATGTATGCGTTGCTACAGGTGCGACAAGCTGGGCCACCCTAGCAAGAAGCTGTCCGGGAAGCGGGCAGGGGAGTAGCTTCTGGCGCCAGTCTTCTCCCCAGATTGCTGCTGAACAAAACCGCTACCCGCAGTGAGCGTCGCGGATTACCGGGCGTGGCGCTTTGCGCTTGTTGACACCAGGTGCACACAGACCCTTGTCGCAAAGGCATGTTGTGACACGTGGGGCCGAAAAAATATTCCAGTTCTGACTGTTGGCGGGGGGCTCGCTAACCTCTTGTGGAATGAGCGTCATCTGCGCAAGCATCGGCGATGGGCCTGCAGTAGCTGTACAAGCCCTGGTCGTGGACGGAGGGCTGCTCGGCTATGATCTGCTCCTGGGAATGGACGTCATCAAAAATTGGGTGGTGTCCATGTTGACGAAGAGGGTCAGGTGCGTTTCACTGAAACAGGTCTTGCTCTGGGTGCAGCAATGGAGCTGGAACGGCCTGACTTTAAATGCGGAGTTCGACCAGCGCACAAAGTCCTGGACGGTATCTTGGAAATGGTCAGACGATCAACCGCCAGAGAAGCTGTACAACAGTGTGCGGAGTATAAAATCCCCCATGAGCTCGTGTGAAGTATGACAAGGAGTTGCGAGCCTGGATTAATAACGGATGGTTGGTTCCTTATCCAGAGAAGGAATTGGGGCCCCTGAAGGGCCTGATCCCGCTAATGGCGGTTCTCCAGCACAACAAACAAAAGGTGAGGCCGGTGCTCGACTATCGAACTGAAATTGCACGTGGACCCTTTACAGCCAGCGGGGACGTGTGTACCGAGAAGCTAAGGGAATGGCGACAAGCAGGATCAAATGTATCTGTGCTGGATCTTCGCAAAGCATACCTTCAAGTGCGTGTGCACCAATCACTGTGGCCCTATCAAACTGTGCTTATCAAGGAGCAAAGGTATTGCCTGACCATGGGGGTTTGGACTCAATGTGGCGCCATCGATTATGCAGATGATTGTTGGCGCCATTCTGACGAAGGATGGCGCATACAGCGGGCAACATCTGCATATATTAATGACGTGTATGTGAACGAAGGAGTCATATCTGCGGCGGCGTGAAGGAGCATCTCTACAACTTTGGCCTCCTCAGCAAGGAACCGGAGAGGCTACAGGATGGTGCACGGGTGCTTGGTTTGCAGTTCTGGGGAGAAGATGGCGTTCTGTATTGGAAACGGGAAACAAACACCCCAGACATGCCCCCGTTGTCACGGCGGCATATTTTCCTTTGTGCGGCAAGTTGGTTGGGCAACCTTCCTGTAGGTGGCTGGATGCGTGTTGCGGTGGCGTTTATCAAGCGGAGAGCATCTGACGTCACCACTGGATGGGATGACGAAGTTCACGGCGCCACTCTCAACACCATGATGAGGAGGTCCTCGCTAGAAATACGCAAGGAAGACCCAGCGGGCAGATGGTGCGTTGACAGCCAAGACCTCGGTGTGTGGGTTGACGCAAGCTCTCTTGCAACCGGCGTATCGATAGTTCATGATGGAGCCGTGGTGGAAGATGCTTGCTGGTTACGTCCCAGAAAGGGACTCCCAGCACATAAACCTGGCGGAGCTCGATGCTGTCATCAGGGGATCAACTTGGCGATCCTCTGGAAGTCGACCACCCTGCGTCTGTTCACCGATTCCGCTTGCGTTTATAAGTGGATCTCTGATACCCTGACTGGGAGGGCCAGGTGCAGACTAAAGCCACCAGCGAGATGCTTATCCGACGACGGCTCGACACGATCGCGGAAGCTAGTGCAAGAGTACGCACTGACAATGGAAGTGTCCCTGGTCAAATCTAGCCTCAACAAAGCAGATTGTTTAACGAGGGTGCCCCAAAGGTGGCTTGACGCCGCTAAGAAAGCTATTGAGCCCGTGCAACCCGCCTGCGTTGCATCTGTGAGTCCCGTTCGATTTAATCGAATCAAAGAAGTCCACCAACAAAGTGGGCACCCGGGGTCAGGCGGACACTGTATTTCGCCAAATTGGTTGACCCAGGAGTACAAAAGACAGACATCAGAAGAGTGGTCAGAAGCTGCGTGGCGTGCCAGTCTATAGACCCAGCACCCGTTAAGCTGGAAGAAAGGGCAGCTGAGCGTGAGGAGCCACTGGAGCCGGCTGGCGATAGATGTTACTCACCACAACGGCGAGGATTTCCTGACACTAATTGATTGCGGTCCATCCAGGTTTATGATATGGCGGCTGCTGTCGGCAAGATGCAGCCACTATCATCCGTCAGTTAAACAGTATCTTCCTTGAACGGGCCCCCAACGGAGATATTAACTGACAATGGCACCGCATTCACCAGCGAGCACCGGGAGGTTTGCGGATGGCTGGGAGTGCACCTACGGTTCCGCTGGCGCCCACGCACCGGTGGAAATGGAATCATTGAGCGAACCACAGGACCATCAAGACCATCGCAGCCAGGACGGGCTGCGCGGTGTCTGAGGCGGTCTACTTATACAACGTGACCCGAAGGATGATGTCTCACCCCTCGGCGCGCCAGCAGACACATTGTGACAGGTACCACGCCAGAGTGAAGGGCATAGAGACCAACCCGCTGACGGAACTGAAAGTAACCGAGAGAGGCTGAAGAAAGGCGATAAAAAACCCGCACAGCAAGTGCACAAACGAAATACGGAACCGACGCGCCACTGAGGTGATCAGCCCACAGGCGGTAATGGGTCGACGGTGTGCCCATCACGTTAAGGACATGCGTCCGCGGCGCAGTTGCAACCACCGCTGGACGATGAGAGCGAATCGGAATCTGAGACCAGTGAGGCATCGCTCTGGTTCACGCCAACTCCATCAGGCAGTGACTGGGATATCAGTAGCCTTCCAGGGGCGTCCCTTTTCGGACAGGAGCGCAAAAAACGATGAGGCTACCGTCCCTGTTCGAAAGCCCGATCGCCGCCTCCCTGTCAATTCTGTGATCATGAGATCAGGATGGAGTGTGGGGAAAATAGAAATGGTTTACCTCACCTGGCCTGTGGGTTTAGAAAAAATAAAAGATCCAAGATGGCGTCCGTGACTTTTAATATTCACGGTCTCGTGCAGTCACGCAAAAGTCGTGTTACACACATGCTAATGAGGTGTGTCTGGTCTCCATAAAAGCAGGTTGCTTGGAGAAATTGGCAGACGGCATTACACCCGTGTTTGGTGTACACGGCTTTATGCGTTGCAGCGTCATCAGACATTTTCAGACGGAAAGAGTTTAAATCCCTTACACTGTTGAAGTTGACTCATTTTGCTATATCATTTATATATATATATATATATATATATATATATATATATTTAGTGATCCACATACAAGCCAGTTTCACTGTATCACAGCTCATCAGTGTGGCTAGACATCCAATTGCCGGGATTGAAACCTGACCGATTTGACATCAGCCAGAGATCCTACCCCTAAGCTATCTGCACACAGCAGAGAAAGAGAAATTTTATATATTATATACGGATATATACAAACGTCAGCAGCCAGAGGGCTCAATTCGTTAATGAAGAGTGGTGTGTTAATAGCCACAGCAGCTACTGTTTTGAAATTACCCTTTCCTCTATAGTGCTCAATTGAATAATGTGAGCATACAAACTCTGTGACCTGCTCTTTGCAGATGATTGCACGCTTGTCGGCCACATCCTTGGAGATATGCAATGGATTGTTAACAAATTTTTTGTGCATCAAAAGCTTTCGGTCTGACTCTCAGCATAAAAAAAACAGAACTTGTCCATCAGCCTATCTGTAATCATCCTCCAACTGTTGATCCCACTGATTATGTTGAGGGAAAAGTCTTGAAAACCATGTCCTCTTTTACCTGTCTTGACTCCATTGGATCCAACAATGCTAAAATGGACAAAGAAGTTCTGACGAAATGCAATATGACAAGTATTGGAGCCATCCTAATGAAAATCCAATGGAGGTAGGCAGGACATCTTCCAAAACGGTAATGCCACTGTCAGCCCTAGACAGCAGTAAACAATCCATAAGACTTTATGTATTTCATCGCTTTCAATCAGGCTATTCAAAACAGCGAAATCAAGCTTTAGTCAATTCAATATTTTTACCAGATTGCAAACAATAAAATGCCATCTCCTTTCAGAATGTAGGCAAACATGGCTCTTCACAATTTCCGTTTAAGTATTATATGTGAATTGCCATGCAATCTTGGGAAAGATAGTAGAGTGGTTTGTTGTTGCCTTCTCCATGGTTTAGAATTCAGTTTTCTTTTTCCTAGACTAGTTGCCACCTGAGGCTCAAGAAAAAGATTTAATAAATTTCAACTAACATTAACACTGCTTGGTCAATAAATGTCAAATGTTTCCTGTATGGAAACGGCCAATTTCACCATTACTATTATTATATAAGTTATTTGGGATAGTTTCTTCCTTTTTTTTATCACAGTGCTTCAGCTGATGTGTTCTTCAGCCTTTCTTTGGTTGTATGTGATGACTGGAAATATTTGAGTGTCGTCCAATGATAAAAGCAAATTAGATGAGTTAGAATAAGCTATAAGATAATCATAATGTCTTCTATTAAGATTTCAAACAGTTGAAATTTCCATGATAGATGTTTCATTTTTCTCTTTTATACTTTTCTATTTTATTCTAATAATCTATAAGTATTTTTATCTATTTCAGAAGCAGTCATGTGCTGAACTGGATCGGATAATGGGGGAAATGTCACTTGAAACTTCTGTACCATCATCTGATGGAGATGACTTATTGGAGTTAATGGACAGTGCTCTCTGAAGTACTTAGAAATGTGAAGATAGATATGTGCACCTACATGATTACACTTACAGAGGAATGCAATATTTTGGCACACAAATGGGTGCTGAAAATTTCTTGGCCTGACTCACTGTCCAAAATTTGACCAAAATGACTGGACCTTGTTTGACTCACTGTCCAAAATTTGACCAAATGACAGAACCTTGTTTGACTCACTGTCCAAAATGACAGAACCTTGTTTGACTAACTGTCCAAAATTTGACCAAATGACAGAACCTTGTTTGACTCACCGTCCAAAATGTGACCAAATGACTGGACTTTGTTTAACTCACTGTCCAAAATTTGACCAAATGACAGAACCTTGTTTTTAAATCTCTTCTTGGCTGGACCATTCTGAGAACTTTTCAGCACACCCTCATATTTTGCATGTCCATTCATTTGATAAAAACTTTATAGGCACCTTTATGATGAGCACCAACTCTAATTTATTTGCTTAAGCATATAGTTATTCAGTTAATCTTGATGATGTCCTCGATGCAAACACAGGTTTATATATAGAGATAGGTAACAAATACATAATTACAACAATTTGAGACTATATTAATTCATGTTGCTATGCACATAAATAATTGTTTATATCACAAACTCTTAAGCTCTTTCTTACATGCACGTATTAACATGCACATGTGTTTATATGATGGATCCTCTTTAGAGATGTGTACATATCTGGGATGCATGTAAAGAAGACTTGCAAAGTTTTACCTTCAAGTTATTATTAGGCAAACATTTGACAGCAATTTAAAGCCTTAAATGGCAGGAACGATCTGCATGCCAAACGGGTAAAAAACTAAAAACGAGAAAATTCATTTTATTTAAAGGTCAGTTTTATGCTTTATTTTGCTATGATTCTATATCACTTTAAACATTACTTTTAGTGGATACTCATATTTGAGTAGACGTTCTGTTTATCTATTAAATAGCATCTGGGTGTGTTGGTGCTTGATTCTGAGATGCCTGTATGTCTATTTATCATCTGGGGAAGTGATTGGCAACTGGCAATTATAAGTAGACTATCCTGGAAAAGAGTGAGTTCTGTTGGGGTACATTGTATGATACGTTCAGTTGTGATTGAACGAATGAACGAAGCGGATACAAGGCAGAGAACAACGATGCATATTTTTGTTTAATAAGACTTCTCTCGAATATTCAGGCTGACAGACGAAAATAAATAAATAAATATATACTAAGTAAACAGAGTATCTACTCAAATATGAGTATCCATTAAAAAATAACATTTAAAGTAATAAAAAAATCTGTCAGATTAATAAATTAAAATCCATTACTTTAGAAAATTACTATCATTCTATACAAAATGTATAAAAATATTTTAACTCTTTAGATTTTAAAAGTAAAAGAAAAAGGAGAATGAAAAAAACAGTAGGTTTCTAAGTTGAATATTTTTTCAAAAAGTATGATATTTCTTGAAGCATTTCATGCATAATGCAGTTGTGCATTCTTTGTACCAAGTTGTCACTATTTGTTGCCTCGTTTCTCTTTGAGAAGTGTGCATGCAGACATATCACTGTCTTTGGCTTGTTCTTCCAGCTTTATTTGCAGGAAATGATATAAGCTTATGAATCCTTGGGATGGGGTAACCTCAACATCCCTGGTACAAAAGGAACTGTCAAGCCATTGCACTATTCTACCTTGAATGCTATCATCAGCCCCAATTGTGAGATGAAGGGGACTGGTGACCACAGTGGTGCAAAATGTGCAAACTGAATAAATGATGATCATATGAATCCTAGAGTTGTCAATTAGTCATTTAGATTTGAATAATCAATGTTTATATCATTAAAAAAAAAAGTTTATCTCATCAGTTGATGATATTCACTGGAACATCAATTGGTGATGCTTCCTGTTTAAGTGCTAAAGTTGCTAAGTGTTGGGGCAGAATACAAAGTTGGTCTCATCTCAACTTGCAAGGTTCAGTCCTCGGGTATTTATTTCTAAGATTTTGTTTGTGAATGTGCTTTTTTTTTTATTTTGATTATATTTTTCAAATTATTTCTTTTCTGCCTTAGCATTTCTTTTTTGACCAAAAATTTAAAAAAAAAATTAGATTTAAATAAAAATATTTTCCATTTGATAGCAAATCAAATAACAAGAAATTAATTGTATTGCATTGGGATTTCCTCTGTTTATCTGATTCATCATTGTTTATTCCTGCTGATTCCTTGTGGAGCATGGGAGGGCTGTAACTACCAATAATATTGTTGCAGTTTCAGTTCTAAGTAAATTTTTATTGATCTAGACTGCAAGCCCTAAGCTCAAGACAGAATAACTTACAAGTCTAAAGGTCTCTGTCTTACTATCTATTCATAGCTCTAGGTAGAAGTAGATTCATACCTTTACAAAAGATATTAGTAAAAAATGAACATAAACTGTCCCACCTGAAGTTTGAACTTGATTCACTAATTTCATTCTCTATGGTGTTAACTGTTAAGCTACTTACACCTCTGAATTTCACTCAATTCTAAAAAGCAATCTGAGGTAATTTCATTTTAACATGTATCCTGTGTTCTTATTCCCATGGCTAATTTTTAAACAAACCAAGGATCATTTTCTTTTAAGACTTATGAAAGTTTAACTGTTACCCAATATGAATACAGAAAGTTGATGAAACAGCTGCAAAATTAGAGATCACTGTTAACTTCAAGCAGATCATTAAACCCTACTGAACTTGAATAGAGCAGTAGTTTTAGTAAAATTACATTTAGCAGGTTGTTGGAAGTCTTGAAAATATGTAGCTGTCTAAATAGTTCATGCTTTTCAGATCATTTATTTCTAAATTTTACTAATTTTCAGATAATGCAAATTTCAGTTCAATTTGTGAGCTATTTATACTATTTAACAAATCTATGTTTACGGTCAAATCATGTTAAAAACACTGATTCTTGTTAGGTCATTGGAGTTAAGCAGTGTTGATCTCAGTTAGTACTTAGATGCAAGACACATTTTGTTGTCTTTTGGTTTATTTTTGGCAATGTTTGCATATCTTTTCAGCCCACCAGCTGACTTTCATGCTTTTCTGTAAATGTGGCATGTATTTAATAACTTTTCGTAATTGGTCAATGCTTTGGTAGGATTATGTCACATATGACTCAATTTTCCTGCTTTACCTACCACTAAACATCACAGGTGAAGTCATGCTTAACACCTCTATAGCTTAGAAGTTCCATGTCATGTCCTTTTCATGCTAGTCCTGTGCATGACGATAAACCACATTTAGCAGCAAGGCCTCTGATCGGGAGATTGGACATTTTGGGGAGCATGGAACCACTTCTTAATTACTATTGTCCCCAGGTCCACACTGACCCAGAGTGGTAGCACCTGTTAGGATTCCAGCTATGGGTAAATAGTGAACCCCCAAATAAAAAGTATAAAAATACATTTTTATAGTAAAAATACCAGTAATACTTTTTTATATAAAAAAAAAAATTACCAACTATACATATTTGTAGTAAAATTACCGACAATACATTTTATAAAATGACCAACAATACTTTTATCTGTAGTTGAAAGCATATAATTTAATATATTTAATAGAAGCCATAAAATTGTGTTCAAAATATTTAGATTTCGGCATTAAATAATCCATAGAAGTTGATATGCCGCTAAACAAAATCCACCAACTCCTTTTCAAACATTTTTCATCTTTTAGTTTGCTATCCAAGAAATCTTAAAAGCAGCTTTTCTATTATGAACATTTTACCACCAGATGGCACAATCATTTTGCATGGAACTCCCAATCATATGTACTGATGTTTAAAAAAAGTTTAGTAATTGTTTTAGGCCACTCTTATAACACCTTTTTGGTTTATGGGTTGGTCTCTTTTCATTAACCAGCTCTCCATAGGTGTGTGGGCATACAGGCTTATTTCATTTTCTATGAACATGTATTTGGTAATATATAAAGTCTGTTTAAATATGCTTCATGTTAATTCACCAATTGATTGATATATTGGTTAATACCATTTGTTATTCTTAAGTACTACATCTAAGTTTCATCTAAGGCAATTAGTGTAGGCACAGCATTTCTGCTAAAGAGAAAGAAAATTAATTTGGTCAGGTTTTGTGAAAAACCTTGCGAACACTTAAATGATGCAACTGCAGAAATGAGAACATTGAACTGAACACATTATTCATTCCACAAGAAAATTAATAGACCTGGCGGAGTCCATCCTTCTCCAGGTCAAGTCACAGATGGATGTCCTTCAATTTGAAGGCATGCCTTTATCACGGACATGTGGCCTCAGATTCCACCTAGGTGATCCTCTGCCCTGGTAGTTGATTTCATGGTAATCATCAATTCAAAATGAAGAAAAATTATTGTCTGTATAAAAAATTTAATGAAAAAATGTTTAAAGTTTAATTTTACACATAAATACATACATACATGTAATCATTAAGCAATATTTATAGCATTGAATTTTATTTATAAACTTTGACCAAAATTGCTTGACCTACTATTGTTCTTGTAGTTTTTGCTTGATCAAAACTATTTATTAAGCCAGTACTTATTTATATTGTAAATCTTTACAAACCACATTATGAAAAATGGTATGGCTATCATGCTAAGTTTATTGTTTATATTTGAAGTTATCCTTTGACAAATGTTTCATCTGCTACATGTTTTTACCTGTAAAATTTCAAATGCATCTGTGTTATAAATATTTATTAAAATATGCTAGTTATAGACTTGTAGCCTGTATATTTTTCCTGCTTCTTCATTATCAACAGCATGACCGAGTATGGTTGTAGGGTTTCTAAGCACCTGACCAGTTCGCTCCACATATCTGGGTTGAAAACTAAAGAAGTATTCATTCAGGTTTAGGATGTCTTGAGCAAGTAGACCTAGCAGAGCCCATCCCTCTCCAGGTCAAACCATGGCTGGATATCCTCCAACTTGAAGGCATGGACATGTGGCCCCAGATTCCATCTAGGTAACCCACTGCCTTGGTGGTTGATTCCTGTCTAGGAAGCTCTCTGTTCACACTGGCAGTGTACATAGCTACAGAACCTAGTCTATTCCATTAGTAGATGGCCATTGGCCTTACAAGAAGGTCAGTGTACCTTTTGACAGGTCTTATTTTTTAACCCTGTTTTAGTATCAAGCTGCTCTCACCACCAGAAAAGCCTGATCTAGTTTCCAATGATCTAACCTGGTGGCAGTTGTAGTTGGTTACATGGTACCAGTATTACTTGTAGAGTGAGACCTGATATAGTTGCTTAACCGTTGAATATTATACTTTAGAATTATAAATGCATATGTTAAGAGTTCTTTATCTAATATAAATGTAATACTGGAGAGGTAAAATGTTGACCATCTTTTTCCAGTC
This sequence comes from Acanthosepion pharaonis, assembly GCA_903632075.3. Lineage (NCBI taxonomy): Eukaryota > Metazoa > Mollusca > Cephalopoda > Sepiida > Sepiidae > Acanthosepion > Acanthosepion pharaonis. Next base: position 674,914 of record CAHIKZ030000726.1, on the reverse strand, counting down.
AAAGTTCATGACAATGAAACATGTCAATTCCTTAGTCATTCAGTCATCAGCCTTGGCCTGACACTGGACATTAGATTTTGAAGAGGGAGATGGTGTTATGCAAGACATACAAGCTAATGTTGCATTGCTATTAAAATTTACAGATACCCTTTCAAAAGCCCCATGATGACAGAGGAGTGGGGATGTGTGTAGTTGACCTAATATTAAATCAATTTTGTTTTTGCTCTCAATATTTCATTGTGTGAGACTGCAACAAAGAATCAATGTATTTTTTAACACTGTTTAACATATTTTTGTGTGATCTAAACAAGAAGAATGCAACAAACAATATTATCACCAAGTGAGTTTAACCTCACATAAAACAATAAATAGGTCAATATATGGATAAGGGGCGGTAACTCTACCTGACTTATCCTCATTATCAGTCCCTTGACTGCTTCAGTCCTCGGTGGGACTTATGGGCAGAAGAAACAGACAGAAGGATGATCTGTTGGCGGTGGCTCTCAGGAGTTCCAGCATTATCATATCTATCCACTCTTTGATGTCTAACCAGCTCTTGTGTTGCTATTCTTGCTTGTGTCTGCCTTCAACAGTGCCTTGTTGCATGGTCTTGCCAAGGCTATGTTGTGTAATGTTGCTAAACCATGCCATCTTCTGATGCTTAATAGTGGCAAAGAGAGATTTCTGTCGGCTCACGAGACTTTTGACCTTGCTCTGTACATAGTCATTGGTCCCAGTCGGAGATATGGAGGAGCATTCTCAAACATTTGTTCTCAAATGCCTGCTTAATCCCTTTTTCCTGCCTCAACCAGTAGTGTCTATGTCTCACATCTGTAGAGGAGGATGGATATGACCAGTGATTTGTAGAGCTTGTACTTGGTATGAAAGCTGATATTTCCAGTCTAGCCATTGCTGCTATGATTGTGGTGATTTGTGTGTGCAGATTTCTGTGTTGCAGGTGCCATCTTTTGACAGGCATTAAACAAGCAACATATGAATTTTAAAATTTATCCTTCTCTTTGTTGTGTTGACTATGTGGGATATTATTTAAATATAGTGATGAAGCAAGAGAAAAAACATTCAGTCTACAAGTATATCACAAGCTCATATTTTGCCAGTTTTCAATTTATCATTATGAAATCTTAAAGAAAATCTTTAAAAATAGTATAGAAATCTTTAAAAATAGTATAAAATGAAGTTAAGTAAATTTAATTTTTAAATTCAATGAAATGAATTGACGTATTCTTGAAGAAAATTTCTGAAAAAGACTTATATTTTAAACCACCAAAAAATATCACTGGTATTATGAGTGAGTTCTGAAATGTTCCTACCCCATCTAAGAAGGGATTCCAAACAATTGATATTTGGTCAAATTTTGCCAAGTGGTTCGGTCTAAGTACTTTTTAGCACCTCTTCAAACAAATAGATTTCTTTTTAAATAGTGTTATTGTAAAGCAGCATAATCAGAAAACTTTCCGCGTATTATTATTTTAACAAGATAAATTTGAGCTTTGGAGTCAGCATATCGTTTCTATTTATTTCATTTGGTAATGTGTAAATTACGAGAGTTTTCTCCCCTTAGATTTTTAGCAATATTTTAGGATTATTTCCCTTGTTTTACTCAAAGTAGAAGATGAAATAATCTTTCGAAAATTCCGTCCCATTCATATCATTTTTACTTTATTCTAGTTTTTTTTTTTTTTAACATTCAGATGTTGGAAAGAGGTCGTTAAAAAATTCTGTAATGCTAACAGAATTCTTGATATGGGAGGAAACTTTTTCAATGAAAGAAAAACAAAGTTTCCCAAATGTCATCTTTCATGAGAGTTTTTATATAATGTGATATTACCATAAAATTGTTGAAAAACACCAATTATTAAAATAACAATATTTAATATTGATAAAGCGAGAGAGAGGGTAAACATTTATTTTTTTGATTAAGCAGAAAATTCATGTCTTTGTTTCAATATTTTTATTGTGTTCAAGAAAATACTTTGTAGGAATTTTTCCCAGTTGGGCATGTGCACAGCAGTGAGAGTTGAATGAACAAAACCTACAGCTTACAATAACTGTTCAACAGCTTTTAATTCTGGTTGAAAGAAAGTACAAAATAGTAGTATATTGTGGGGGGGTTTTCTGGTTAACAAAGTTCTTGAGTAGATGTTTTACAGAGAGAGATTTCTCCACTAGTTTTCATGGAAGGAATGAGAAATCTGAGTGAAACTGCTAGGACTGACCTCATCTTCTGCAGCAAGAGTTGTGTGTAGTTTTTACTTTGGGTGGGTGTCTCAAAGAGAGATTTCTCTACCGGTTCCCATGATTTAAGTCAAGCTACCAGTATAGACCTTGTCTTCTGCAGCAAGTGTTGAGTAGCCCTTCAAGCTGGGCCTTGAAGGTTGCGACTGCTGAAAACGAAAAATAGGAAAGAGATCTAGCTGTGAATATAGAGGATGCTATGTTCATCAAGTGAGTTAGTTTCTATAACTTTGTCAAAAGGCTTCTTTATTATAAGTATATTTGAACACTAATTTAAAAAAATGATAGTTTTGATTTTGAATGTTGTCAGCACAATGAATATATAAGCAGAAAAATATGTTTTTGTATGGTCTGCATTAGCTCACCATTTGCAAGTGTGGACAAATCAATTCAGAATATGTAAACTCTTTCATTTTAGATAATCTACACTAGGAGTTGGCAACATTTTTGAGAAAGTGGGCCAGACAGATCTGCAGTGTCTCATAGGAATGCCATTATATCAAATGTACTATAATAAATTGTCTTGACTTAAGATGGCTTCGTTCAGAAGACTACCTTGGTCTGGGGAAATTTTCTTCATGGCAATGTTTTCTTGACTAATTAAGCAAACACATTACCTAAGTATCCAGCTTTCATCAAAATTTTAGTACTCAAAATCCACTTCTTAGTTTCCATGGGCTTGTTTTTGTTCAGACAAAAAAGACTTTTGGAAAGGAGAAAAAAAAAATATGGGAATTAGGTTAGGTTGGTGAAATGGACAAAAATCCTTCACAGGCCAGATGTGGTCTGGTGGGGGGGTGTCTGCTGATTGCCAGCTCCTGATCTACACTTTGATAAGTTTTGATGAAAAAGAATGAATCAAAGTGTGTGTAAAGATGAATTAAAAAAGAAATCTGTCCATACATCACTTCATTAAAAAAATATTGTTTAGCTTGAGGATTATATCCATTCCTCACATTTTCTGTAAGTTTGCTTGTAACAGCAGTGAAAGCATTTTATAAAAATAAACATTCAGATTTTATTTTCTTGAAGGCCTTAAAGCAGTGTTTCTCACCCTTTTTAAGCAACAACACACCTAGGAGAAAATGAAAATATCATGGCACACTTAGCAAAATTATCAATTGGTTACATTTAAATGTTATAAAATAAAATCATATGTTACATTAAGTCATGGAAAACAATAGATTCAGGTTTGAGAAAGCTGGCACAAAACGTGACTGGCATTTATTAGGTACCAGAAGAATGAGAAAAGGGTTAGGGAGAAAAGGGACATATGGAGTTAGTCATGCTCTTTAGGGAGCATACATTAAATGATAATGCAAAGGGAGCATATATTAAACAATAATGTAACACCACAGATTTTTAAAAAAATACACAAATATGAACCTACTTTATTTAATGTTTCTATTCAAATATTTTAAAAAAATAATACTTTTTAAAAATGAATATTAAAACAAAGTATTTAAAATAAAATAATCGAAGAATAGCAAAAAAATTATTTGAAAAAAGTTTAATACTTATTCATTTATTCAAATACTAACTCTGACCATTACTACTTGAACACACACACACGCACACATATATATGTATTCGGTGACAACAGTGTGCCACGGCACTGCACTTGAGAATCACTGCCTTACAGGATCAACTTTTTATTAATATTTTTCTCAAATGAAACATGTAAATAATGATTCCCTCCATTAAAAATATATTTTGTTTTTATTACTCATTTGTATGAAAGAATAAAACAAAGTAAACACACTCAATTTATGTTGTTTTCTTTTTAATCATTTCACCCCATGCAAGGTGATAAATCCACTAAGATGCAAAGAATGAGGATGAAAGACAATTGATAAAATGAACAGGATCCAAGGAAACAAGATGATGATTGATGTTCCATTTAAATTTTTGTAGTTAAGACAAAAGCAAGAAACTGGAAGAGAGTTACACAGGCAAGAAGTGTAAGAGAAGAAACTATCAGAATATAACTTAACTGTTACATATAGCTATTTTATACAGTAAAATGATGAGACCTAACTGCCAATCTAGTACTATGCTTACATTTATGAAGTTGAGGCACCAAAGAATGCTCATCATAACAATTACCATGAAAATATTTATAGAAAAAGCACAGAGAAAGTTCCATTACAGTGGTCGGAAAGTGACTGAAGCTGAGATGCAAGGTTGGGACTGATAACATTGCAGATTTTTGGGGTTTTGTCCAAAACCCCAAGATACATAGCAGAATCATCAGGCTAGATGTGGCAACAATATTCCATGCATGGACAAATGGTAAGCTGACAAAGGTGCATGATGGATTCAGGTGAGAAAAAAATTGTCTTACACGACAGTGAACCAACTTTTTTGGCAACAGATTAAAAATTGAAATGAGAAATCCTTGAACCTATTGATGACTGTTTGCTGTTTGGTCTATGATAATCAAATGTTACAACTAAATGAATATTGAAAAAAGACTGTGCTTCAGAAGAGAAAGCTTTAGCTGGATTGACTGGTGATGATGTGACAGTAGGTCCCTGTGGCAAATGCGCATCAGTACAGACACACAAGAGGCCTCAGATTGTATGTGGACATATTTGTCAACACCGGTCACATCTGGGTTTTCCTTAAAACCAGCAGGACAGATTAGTATGTCTAGATATGAGCCTCTCTGCAACTGGTCAAGATCTGGGTTTTTGTAAGATATCTCATGCCAATAAAAGCAACAGGAAAACCAGCAGTTGGCAAGACACAGTGTCTTGTGAAGTAGGACTTGTGTGTATTTTGTTGCTGTGGTTTCTGAGGTAGTGTAATATTTGTTACCTCCTGTCTTTTTCCCCTCTCTGCCTATTTCCCCCATAACTTCTGGGAGAGCAATTGGTTATCATATATACTCGTATATCATGTGACTTTTGAAGACCTAATTTTAAGGGGGTTGCATCATACATAAGATATAAAATTAGCATATCTACTGCTGGCCCTGGCTATGCCATTGACCAAACTATCCACTTACTGTAGTCAAAAAGTACAGCTGTATTTAAAATTGTGGCTTACACGAGTATATGTGTTAGTTGTTTCCCCCAGCCTCATCATGTTCTTGCTGTACATTGGATCAGGACATCCACATGATAGTATCTGATCTGATTCTGAAGTGCTTGGTGTTTTTATGACTAGCAGTAAAGCCTATGAAGTAAGGTACTGAAAGTGGCCACCATCTTGACCAAAATAAAATAAATAAATAAAAACTTTTGAGGACAAGTAGCACTTGACCTGAAGTTAGAAAATTCAACTCATGGGTTTATGTAAACAGTTACAGAATTATCTGACCATTCACTGCAATCCATAATTTTGTTCACAAAGAAATCTTTGTCCAGGTTTTATCTATCTAGTCCTATTTGGATTTCATCTCTTGATAATTTTGTTTCTCCAACAGCCCACTTAGAAGCTCTATGTCCTCAAGATAATTCTGTTTTCTTTAGGCTGGCATATTTTTTTAGTTTTTCTTGTCTTCAATGACATCCAAATACCTGGCTTACTTTTTGTCAAAATCTTTAAAGTTGATGCTTTACAAAGCATTGTGTTTAAATCTTACACTCTCTGAACTTTTCAGTTCAAAATGGAGAATCTCATTTTGAGTAAAGAAAACGAACCCCAGAGCACTTCTGCTATGTTAGTAAAATCCAAATTACCACATCAACTTAATTCCCATTCTAACTGGTCATCTTGCATAGATTTATTTAGTTGTAAAATTCATACCAGTAAATATTATATGGTCTTATTATTGCTACACAATAATGTTAGGTAAAAGTGGGTGAGTTCAGAAACAGTCCACTTTCCTATAATTACCTGTCAAATAGCTGATACAACCATTCTTAGTCTTGACAGGTGGAAGCCATTGTAAACATACAGCATGGTCCTTTCCTAGTCTCTCACTGACCAAAGAAATCACCTCTTGTATTTCAATTCTTATTTGCAGCATTGTGCACAAAAACTGGGAAATATTTGGTGTTAAACAGGAAGAAATGAAAAGGTGAATCTTTTCACCTCAAGCAAGGTAATAAAGTCACTAGGACGTAAGAGTTTAGTGAGTGTTAGAGAATATGAGAAAAACTATTATTAAGGTGAGAGGACAATAAAAGAATAAGAATTAAGAAGATAGAAGATAACGATTGACATTGCATTTAAATTTTTGAAGATCAAAGTTGTCTGGGAAGCAAGAAACCAGAAGAGAGTTCTACAAGTGAGGAGTGTGATAGAAGAAACTGTTAGCATAACACTTATGGTTACATCTAGCGGCCATTTCAACTGTAAAATGAAACCTTGCTGCCAATCTAGTACTGCACTTAAATTCATAAAGTCTAGCTACCATAGAGGGAAGTTTTGTGGTGGTACTGAGCAAGCGAAAGACCGGATGTTAACCCTCAGAGGTCTAGATAGCAAATGACCAATACTGGTCTTTATGCACCAGGCTCGACGCATAAGTTCCGTGGAAAATCAAAAGAAATAAAAAGAATATAATAAGCAATTTCCACCAATTAAACGGCCCGCGCCATATCCAACAGTTTGTTTCAGCATACTGACTCAGATCCGATGGACACACATAAATAGAACGATGAATTCACTTCTGGTCAGAAAGCCTTGAAGTTACTGTCATAGAATGTCGCCACGCTTTTCTCACCCATCAACCCGACGCCTCCAGTTTTCCTTCACCAACGGAGATATCAAATGACACCTACCAACCCATTGACCTCACCTTTCATCTCCTGGAACCTTCATGCCTAAACTTAAGTATTCACAAAATGACACTTTAATTCCTTTCATAATCTGATTTCTTTTCTTTGAATGAACATTTTAATAACGGACTTTGTGCGTGTTAATCAAGAAACATTATACTTATCATTGATGTGTATTTAAATATAAAGTGTTTCTGATATACCCTTCTCTTTCATATTTTGTTTGTTTATGTTATGGTGACCTCAATTTGATTGCTTGTTGAACCTTTAGGCCAAACTAGCAGCTGTCCATAAGTGACTGCTACTGCTTACCTACCTTCTTATACAAGCAACAATTACCAACGAATATACACTTCCCACAACACCACAGTTTATCAGAACAATTGTCATGTAAGCATTTATAGAAAAGGCACAGGGAAGCTACATTATGGCAGTGGGAAAGGGACTGAAGCTGAGATGCCAGGTTAGGACCAATATTGTTTCTAATATATTTGATTGTTTCAATAAGTTAATATATTTTGGTTCTCCTAGGTGCTTAATACAAGGGGTGGTATTAATAATTGGTGGGGGTTAGAATTTTTCTTAATATGCAATAAAGGGTGGAAGTTTGAAAACCACTGAAAGGGTCAAAACAAAATTTTAGAATTTAAGTTAAGAGTTTTTTTTTTAAATCATGAAGTTTATCAAAAGAATGAAACATGATAATTCAGGAAAGGATAAAAAAGAACAAAGGAATACTATTTTTCTCTGCAATACTATGTTTTAAACGGTGCAAACATAAAAGCAAGCAAATAAAAACTTGAACCAACTATAATAATATTTCCTGTTTGATTTGTGAGAAAATTTATGAAATTTATAAATGGTTATTTTAATAAGCTTGGGGGTGGGGGAGTGGGGGGAAAATTTCCTAAAAGAAAATAATCATCCCCACTTCTATTAGGTACCTAAGAGCTTTTGCTTTTTTGTTAAATCTCAAAATATACTATTAAAAAGTCAATTTTATATACTTTCTTTTACTCCAAAGCTGTGATCTAAATGCTAAGTTGGTTACCACATTCATGACCAAAAATGGTTTTATTTGAATAACTCAGCAATTTAAATATAAAAGCCACCAACAAAATAAATATTTATTTATAAAGATCACAAAAGACCAAAATTTTAAATAAGAAAAGTTATTTTACATCTTTCGGTCTACAAACAATTATTTCATCTTCAAGTTTTAACTTTAAAGGAAAAAAATTACAGCTTGATGATGGAGACATGGATCTTCGAAAGTACTTGCTTAACTTAAAAAAATATACACTAGAAACATCTGACAACAGTTTTATAAATGAGGATCATATCATTCAATGGATTAACAGTATTTTAATGCATACATTATATTCTACTAGCGAAGCGATTTTGCCATTAATCACATTAATATTGCTGATTGATTCTATGTATGATTATTTCTTTATATATAAAATATATGCTGCCTAATATTATATGTTTATATATATATATATATATATATATATATACACATGCATATACACATAGTCTTTACTAGCAGTAGAGCCCGGCGTTGCCTGGGGATGTAACAGTAAGAGGTAGAAGTATTGACCATCATAAAGACTGAAAAATAAAATTAACAAAGATTATTGTTTAAGGTTGACGAACACGCATGTCTTAATTATTTTTTTTTTTTTTTTTTTACGAATTGGTCAAACCCAAACTCAAACAAAAACATTGTTTTCAATCATTATGAGTCTATTGATTGAATAGAATTTTATCATAAACAATTGTCTTGTAAATGGAATTTTTAAAGCATTCTGAATGTAAAAATAAAGAAAAAAGTGTGCAAGACAATAAGAAACACTACCTGCCAAAAAAAGTGAAGTTTTGTTGAAATCGGTTGAAAAATGTAGGAAATCCAATCCAAGATATAAATGTACAGACACACACACACAATCTGAATTTTATAATAAGTAAGATGTATATTTGTACACATATATACATACATGCATGCAACTATTTCTTATATATATATATACATGTACACAGATATACATGTATATGTGTAGATTTTTAAATCACCCAACTTCAAGTAGGTCCCTGTCTTCTCCACCAATTCATAGACTGCATTGTGTTATTATTGTCTTTACAATGATCAGTATAACATATAATATAGGTTCTATTCTTAGGTTTACTGTTGAGAACTTTGAGATTAACACACTCTCAATACATTTCCTTCTCAGTGAATCCTGTTCTTTTTTCATAAGACCAGCATTTTTTTAAGTCAAAACTGTGTTCAGATATATTACGGTGTACCACCAATGCATTTAAATTATTGTTATACACAATATCTCTGCATTGTTCATATATTTGTTTTTGAGGTTTCTGGATATTTCATTGATGTACATCTATGGGCATATTCTACAGTTTTTTTTTTTTTTGCATATTCCTGCTTCTGTTCTGTTGTTGTTGCCATCTTGTTTAAAATTAAGTATATCTCTTCCTGGTTGGCATAATGATTACCCCAAAATAATATCAAGGTCTGCGACCAGATATTGTTCTTCTGTCAAGGGTGAACTATAAAATCATCCTGGTTGAATTAACAGTACCATATGAATGCCGGATGGAACAAAGCCACGATTATAAAACTAATAAATATGAAAATCTAAAATCAGAGATAATAAAGGAGGGTATAATGCAATTGTTAGAGCAGTGGAAATTAGAGCAAGGGGTTTCATTTCAGGCACTCTGTACCAATTTCTGGGACAAATTGGAATCAAAGGGCGTATTAGAGCCAAAAGTATAAAACGCCTAATAGAAATAACTGAGAATAGTTCTATATGGATATGGAAAAAATGAAATACTTTGTGGAGTGTTTCAGCGAACATGACGTGACTGCGTAATGAGGTTCACGTTGCATTCTCAGAACACGAGGTTTGCCGTTTTTCGGAATTTTTGTAAATTTAATTTCGCCATTACACATTTGAACTAGTTTATCTACAACACTTGTATATCGTTATAATGGGGCCTCACATCAGTGAGGGGGGCCGGTGTGAAACTGAAACCGTTGAGAGGAAGGCCCTGAAACGGTGCACATTCTCTCCTGATGACCCCAGTTTAAATATAAATTCGAGAGGAACACATCAAAATTCAGTGAAGTCATATGCCGTAGAGAAGCTCAGTGGAAGTGTCATTGGCATGAGGAGCATTACACATTCAGCTCGCTTCAGGTGAGTTTCAATTACTTTCCAGTAATTTCCTTCTTCTCTGTCTTAGTGGTGTTCATGAATTTTATGTTATGGTTGGACAGGTTTTTTTCAATGGTGGCTGTGATGGAATTGGTAGGTAGGATTATGTATTTGATTTTATGGTTGTTAGAATTGTTATTATATGTGGATTTTTTTATTATCTGTATTTCTGTTATCAACAAAATATCCAGAAACCTCATACAGTAAGCAGGCTTTGTAATTTTAGTGCTCAGTACAAAGAAATAGATAATTAGTATTAATAAAAGAAGATAAAATAAAAAAGTAAAAGAAATTTTACTAGTTTTCTTAATACTCAGATTATTAGCACTACTTAAACAGACTGGCCCACTCATAAAAATATAGATGACATTCTGGGGAGGGGAATAATTTTCGAAGATTAGCATTCTGTAGATCTTTCTCAAGTTGCGACATTTGTCTGAATTGAAAAATATTTTTTTTATTGATTTAGAACTTATCTGGACTTGTGTGTTATTTGCAAATGTCAAATTTAAAACTGAAATTTCATCATTGATATCTCTATATTTTTAAAAAAATTTTCTATATTTTTTAAAACTTTTTTGGTGGTGACTTTTTTCTTTTGCACAAATATTTTAGAATAATTATTAACATTAAATGATGAATAAAAGGAGAAATAGTAGATATTTGCTTATTGTCTGGTTCACACTCTTCCCTGGTTTTTTGAACAGGAGTAGAGGTTTATCCCTTGTTTCCTGTTTAGGATTACTTCTACCTACTTCTACTCTATACTTCTGAGTATACTTTCATTCATTAATTAAATCTTAACATCTTCAAGTTTAGAATTAGCCATTATCTTATCTGCATAGCCCCAAGAACTTCACTTCTTACCCTTTCTTATATGAATACAACTCCACACAGTAACCCTCTACCTTGATTGGCTCTTGTATTAGGAGAACATTAGCAAAAAAAAAAAAAAAAAAAATTACTTTTATCAATGTAAATTTTTGTTCTTTAACTAAAAGTGTATATATCCATCTTCTTTATTTAAAAAAAAAAACATTTTGTAAAAAAAGTCATTTTGCATGCAAAATAGCTAAGTTCAGATAACTCTGTAAAAAAGCCAGGGATCAATTTTACACTGTATCAATATTTTGAACAGGACCCTCCTCCTAAAAAGATAAAAAAATTGATGTCATGCCTTGAGAAAGGTCCAAAGACTGCTAATGCACAAAATTTATTTGCCAAAAAATGTTTTCCTATTTTTTCATGAGTGGACCAGAATAGTTAACTAGTGCCAAATTACTTTTTTGATATTAAAAATTTAATTTTTAAATCAACAGCCACTAATTCTCAAGAAGCAGACTTACTGAATAGTTCAGTATACAAATATAAACTGAGAGAAAAGACATACCTCTGGCAAAGATGATTTGCCTTTGTAAAAAATTAACAAATAATTAACATTTTTATTCACACAATTTTATGAAAATTTCATTTTATTCCTCAGTAAATAAAGGGAATACATAAATAATTGTTCTCATTATTAATCATTGACAATAATTGCAGAAATCAGTAGCCATCCATATAAAGGGCAAAAACATTTTATTAAAAAAAAAAGAGAGAAAAATGGACCCATATACGGTTTTGAAATTTTTTCATGTTTGGTCTGAAACTAGCTAAAAATCAGAGACCAACTTTATAATTTCTGATAGCCATTTTTTAACTAAAACTTTTTTACACATTACTAAAAATATTTTCATTTAAAATGAGTCATATAGTAATTAAATAATATATTAATAAATTGTTGGCAATAGAAGTTGTATTTAAAATTTAACTCTGAATTATAATTTTCTGAATTAAGTTTAACGTTAACTTAACACTAGTTTATTAAAATGTTATTTCTTTCAAAAATGTATTTTTACTTTTTTTCCGGTTACTGATCCGATGTAATATTTAATTTTGTTTTATAAATGTAGCTACATTGCACCCATAAAAAAAAGGAGAGGGTGCTTTATAATTTATATTTTATATGAAAAAAAGTATGAAGGAGTGGAAAAAAGTTTCGTCCTTAGGACTTTATTGGTTGGACAAACGCGTTGCACAAAAACTTTATCACTTTGTCATACTTCTTTGACGTTCTCTTAAAATTGTTCTTGATATAATAAATTTTTATAATAGAAATTTATTATATCGTTTTCCCGCATTAGTAGAATTAATACTATATTTTGTAAGAAGATATGGTAAATTGGTTTAAAAAGTTTTAATTAGGTACCAGTAGTTAGAATTAATAAAATTATTAATTAATCATACCAAATCTTCTTGCAAATTTTTACTTATAGTACATATTATTTCTAGTAATGACAAGCACACACATTATCTGTGTGTGCATATAAAAAGAAACTTGAATTATAGTTTTCCAATTCAAGAAAAATAAAATTGTATGTATTTAGCACTTAACAAAAATATTTCTGGATACTACTTTTAAAGTATCAATTTATTTATGGGGTTAAAAAAAAATCACTGTTAAAAACTAAAAGGCAGGTGAATAATAGCAATATTCGATTTTTTTAAAGCAATCAAACTTATTTTGATAGTAACGATTCATCCATGACCAATATTTGTTTATTGCTAAACCCTTGTAAGGATTTCGACACAGCACTTTCATATGATCGGATAGGGACCAAATCACTTGTTGGTGGTAATAATTTTGATTCTTTGGCAAGAGCATACAATTCCATTAACATCTCCGTTTTTTTAGGATTATTTAAATTTTCAGTGTTCCACTGAGACATCCAAAATCCATGTAACTTCAGTGACTTAAAAATAAATGCTCCAGTCGGAACGGTTACTGGTTCCCGGGACATACCACCGTAAGTGACCATATAGCCATTCGTAGCTAGATTTCTGATTAATTCGGTTGCAGCTTTACCGCCTACGCAATTAAATCCCAATTTGGGAGGTTTACCCAAATTTTTTATCAGATTTTTCATTTCAGGTGTACGGCAGAATTCTTGGGTGACAACATGGGTAGCTCCTTGGGACTTCAGGGTGGCAGTAAGATTATCAATGTCTGGTCTGTTACGTACAATGTTTACAGTACGGAAGCCCCAAGCTGCAGCCAGTTGTATAACGGCCTGTCCAACGGCACTATTAGCTCCATTCTGAATGATAACATCTCCTGGTTCCAGTTTAATGAAGTCCTTCATCATCCTGTAGGCAGTACACGGGTTGGTAGCGATGGTAGCTGCACTAATAGCGGGGATATCGTTAGGAATCTTCTGCAAGTTTGTTTCATCATATACAGCGTAGGTCTGCCACGTGCCGGATCCCGAATGTACGGGAAGTGTCCAGTCTCCTACTTTAAAATTTTTCACGTTGCTACCGATATCAACAATTTCACCAACACCTTCGTTTCCGACCACTGCCGGCAAAGGGGGTTTAATCATATAGGTTCCTTCAATCATATTAATATCAGCCGGGTTTATCGGAGCCATCAGCATTTTCACAAGGACCTCATTGTCCTTGATTTTGGAGGGCAGTGAAAGTTCCTTACCTTCAAGGACATTTTTAGGGTCGCCATGAGTTTTGTAGGTAACAGCGAATGATGTTTTGATGTCGGATGCCATGCCACGATAGTAGGCATATCTGATGACGGAGTAATTGGCAAATAAACCAAGTCTTCCAATTTTTCTGATCGCTGACCACGCCATGTTGTTAAGAAGTTGTTGGGAATTATCTCCCTTACTTTCGATAAACATTAAAAACAGAATTCTAAGATTTGATTTCCTATGTATATATTTTATTTTACTCAACTGAATTAATTTATGTAAAAAAACATTATAATTTTTATTTAGGGTAAAATATAATTTGAATAGATAAAAAAATAACGCGACGTGCTTAAACTCTCTTGTGAGAATTTTTTGTTGAGATTATTTTTTTGTAGATTAAGGCTACGATACTTGTCAAAAAATAATATTGATTTTTCTTTATCGATGTAGATGGGGTCCTGTTTATATCGATACAGCGTAAAATCGATTACTGACCTTTTTTACGGAGTTCTGGACCTATAAATTATTTACAAATATCAAGTGAAAGTGTGGCCACATCATCGATAATTAAAGGATTTTCAAAAGCGGCAAAAAAACTAAAAATAAAATGGATAGTTTTTAGTTAGAGTAAAAACTTGAAGAGAAAATAATGACAATCAAAATGTTGACGTTCCACACTTCAAAGAAAGGGTTAGAAAGGAAACCTCCATCAATACTGTAAAGAGCGATAACAGTTTATTAAGTGTTGAACTTGAGAAAACTATTTTCCTTAGAAATATTTTATTTTTATAAATTTCAACTGAAAGCAGTAAAAGCTGTTCAGTGTTCAGCAGTCAATGAATGCCGAATGTTTTCTTAGGAAACGGCTTAATTATTCCCATTACGAATACCATAATTATATTTTTAAGTTTCTGAATTTTTAAACTTTCTTTAACTTTTTATTTGTAACTTCAAAAAAATCTGTTTATTATTCATTTGATAATTATTAACCTCAGAAAAAATGGATACATATTTAAATTGTTGTTAATGTTCTTTAATTAAAATTAAAAATGAATATGCCCGTTTGTTTTTTATTTAAGATAAATCGGTTAAAATCTACAATTCGCAGGCCCCAAAATGAAAGTAATTTTGTTAAATCACTTCACTTATGAGAGCCTAAAAGATATCTTGAGTGGTTAAAAAAAAGTGACTACACTACACAGTTAAGTAAAACTCGAAGCACACAGTAGTTGTTGACTGGTTTAGATTTTGTAGGGACGTGTGTTGCTATTTCGCTGGAAATTGATGAAACATTGATTGTAAAAAGAAAAATATAACAGCGGCCGAGTACTTTATAAAAATAATTTTGTTGATTGGTAGTCACTTTCAATCAAGTACTCAGGATATCTTTAGGCTCCCATAAGTCAAAGTGTATTAAAATTATTTTCATTTTTGCGCATGCGAATTATGGCCCCTGTTTTATGCCCCGCCCCCGATTCTAGACATTTTTTTTTCCAATATAAACCTTTTTATAACTCCCTTACTCTAATTAAAAAAAAAAATCTGTTTTCGTACACAAAAGAGCTAAAACCAATAACTCGGTAAAAGTCGACGATTGATTAAACATTGTATCGATATTAGACCCCATGAAAATCTATTAAAAAGTAAAAATTTAATTTTTTTTTATTTTATTCGGACAAGTGTTGCAGTTTTTACCGTTTTTAAGTAAGGCCTGACTGTGTTTGTCTTAAATGTCAATGTCCAAAAATTATTTACAAAAATATTTTCCATTATTTTTTTTTTTTTGAGTGGACCAGTCTAATTAAGTAGTCCCAAATATTTATTTCATATTTTTCCAAAACATTTTCTTTTTCCCCCTTAGAAAAATGCATAGTTCCTTTTTAGTCTTTTTAAGCAGAAAAGCTCCCTCCCAGAAAAATATAAACCGAAATTTTAAATTTATTATAACTCTGAAAAATAATTAAAAGTTTCTGCATTCTAAATTAAAGTTTAAATTCTGCACATGCCGTGTACATTCAGGATGTTGGTAATCATTCCTTTGTAGTTCTTAATAACATTTTTTTGTCTTTTTGCCATCTCTCCCAAACTTTGCTCCGCCACCCATTCACTCAAGCTCGCGTGGTAGTTTATGCGTTGCTTTCGTACGTCTCTAAGTACATTCAATCTGTCTCGCGAGTATAAATTTTTACAAGCCCTCTTTCTTCATTATCTACCCCAGAAATTTCAACTGTCTCTTCCTTATGTTAGTTAAGAAGTGTCCTTTTTTGTTGCCAATATTGTCTCTATGTTCTTTTCGGCTTGATGGTCGAACTCTCTGTCTCTGATCAGAGAGGAACCTGGTAAACTCGGCCTTGTGCCACATCCACCCTCGTGGGACGGCTAGTAAATACCGTCTCTATGTTTTTCTTTCGTTCTTTTCTTCTTTATTTTTTTTTTAAATGAATGCTTTCTTTTTAGTTTTATAAATTTTACAAAATTTATAATCAATCGATTCATCTAAAAAAACCCAAAACAAAACAAAAAAACTATTAATAATTTTGGCAGTAATTTATATTTACCAGAATGGGATGCAGCATATGAGAGACCAGATGCGATTTAAAAGCGAAAGCATAATACAAGCTGATAAAAGATTATATCGTGTATGGTCTTCCATATCATTTTCCTCCCTTTTCTATCACCAGGTGTGTTGCTTAGCAACAGAAGCCTTGTTGTTGAATGGCGGCGACGGCTAAGAAAAAGAATGGCAAAAAAAGGACAGAAACCTGCGACTAATAACACTGGACCATCAAAATGGGAACAAGGTCTCGTACAAGCACAATTAGAGGAGGTAAAAATAAAAATATTGTTTTTTATTAGTGGAACCTAAGATTTGTTTTCTTTTTAGTGATAAGATTACTTTTACTTTTTAAAAAGAAAAGAAAATTTATTGTTTCATGGCCACGATTCTAGATTTTTTTTTACCGATTTCTTTCTTTTTATATGTCTAGAATTGAGTGGATATTCAAAGAAAAACATACGCACACATATAATTTCTTGTATATATACAGTTTACTTTTACCAATTATTACAATTGTTCTGTCTATCAGTGGTAATAGCAATGGTAATATTTGCCGTTTCCTTAAAGAAACTTTCGGCATTTAGTGCTGCTTTTGGTTGAAATTTATAAAATCTTTCTATAAAACTTTTTTTTTTCAGGAAGATTGCTTTCTTAAGATTTCTGTTATCGTTCTTTCCAGTATTGATAACGGTTTCCTTCCTCCCTTTTTGTTTAGGGTAGTGTGGAACGTCAACATCTTGATTATCTTCTTATTGTTTTCTCATCAAGTTCCATGTGATATCCATTTTAGTTGTTACAAAAATGAATAAAATTAAATTAAGAAAATTAATGACTATAAGGAATAAAACTAATTTTAATGGTTGTTTACTTAATGTTATAAAATTAATAAACAAACCTAAAAATATATAGTTATTCCCTTTGTGTTTTCTCTCTCTCTCTCTCTCACACACACACACACTTTGGAAATCTAAAATAGAAATTTTTAGAGATCATTTGGATTACATCTAAATAAATAAATGGTAAATTCTGTCTGTCCGTCCATGTGTTTGAAACCCCTCTAACTCGGGCCACACTTGCTCTACATAGACATATTATACCTTTTTGGAATCCAGATGATCCTGGGATTGAAAATCTGCCCTTGATCTGGTGCTTGAACATCAAGCATTGGGATTTGTGTCCAGATGAGGAGGGAAAAGTTAAGAATTCAAATTTTAAAATAACTGAAAAAAAATTAGTGATTTTAAAAGTTTTTAATTTATATTGAGTTTAAAGTAACACAAAAACTTTATGTATTTAAAAAAAATTGTTTTAAATTCAGTTTTAAAAATATCTCCAAAACTTTGTGAATTGAGGAAATCAATTTTATTTCTTCAAAATGCCAAGGGATCAGAGTTAAAGTGAGAGGTTTTGAAGTTCTGTAGAGTTTGTGATTTGAAGAACTTGGTTTTTAGCCTGATTTGGAATTTTGGCCTAAATCTGTCTTTTGGCCAGAATTGGACTTATAACCTGAATTAGAGTTAAAATGAGGTTTTAAAGTTCCATAGAGTGAATTGAGGAATTCAAAGTTATTTCATCAAAATTATCATTGCTGGTTTCTTTAAAATTATCATTGCTTTCTATCTTTGTTGTATTCACTTTGTACTAATGCCCTTGGAAAAGACATGAATGCATTTCTTCTCCTACCAGTTATGGGTTAAATATAAGTACCTCCAATGATTCGCTAAAAAATGAGCATACATGATAAAAAAATACCCAGAACTTAATAAAAACAAAGTTTTACTGACAAAATATTCATGTTATTATTAAGAAGAAAGACCAAAGGATTTTTTTATTAAATTATATTTTTTAATCCTTTTTTAGAACCTTGAAATTTTGTTTAAAAATTTTGTTTTTCTTGTGTTAATGGGTGACCATAAATTAGTATGGGAAATTTGAGCATCTTTTTTGCAATGAAAAACAGATCGATTTGGAAATCCTTGCAAAAATCAGATAATTGTTAGATTTTAATGAAGCCTTCATGTCATATTCACAAATAAATAAAATTATTTTAGAAACATTTCCTTTTAAGAAAATCTTAGTAAATATATATTTTTTTATATCTGTTAATGCCTTCCATTTAATTTTATGAAACTTTGAGAAATTCATCATTGATTTAATTGATTTATTTTTTATGGCTTATCAACTCTTTGAAGGTTATTTAAAGCCAGAAAATATTTTTGGATTGTAATAATTTTTTTTTTTGAGATAATAATAATTTAGTGATACAAGACTTACTAATTAATCCATAGATGGGGGAAGAGGTGGATTCATACCTTCCTAAAGAGTATTTGTGCATAAGTGATTTATAATGAACTCAACTAAAATTGGAACTCTACTCTCCAATTAACAATTTTAAGCCATTATCCTTTACACCACCTGCACATCCAAGGTTACAACACCTGGTATTCCCAAGTAGTCACACATCAAGGTATTGACTGGTTTCAAAGTTGCTTAACTTTAATGATCCTATGGGAACCAATGTTTCAATGTGATATGGCTGTAAGTCCAAATTCATTTTTGTGGTGCTTAATGGTTATATTAATTATAAGGACATGTCTTTAGAATAATTTAAATCAGTGGTTCCCAACCAATTTTGGGCCATGCCCCACTTTGGTATTTCTAAAATTATGGTGCCCCCACCCCCTGTAATATTTAATTCTTACATATTCAAAATTTTACTGCAATTCATGTGAAGGAAGCAAACTGAATGCTCACACGTGCTGATTGGCCGACAAAACATGGGCTCTTCTAACGACATGCATCATGCCCTCTCTTTTGTTGACCAAGACATCTGAGTGTAGGGAGACTTGAAATACTCTGTATGCCAATTACACATTTACGTACATATACACAAAATATTTTTATGTATGCATACTGTATATGCATTGTATATATTAACACACATTAACACTCTCACTCAGACTCACTAGAAAACAAGTCACTGTTAATAATTCATTCTCGAATTGCCCCCTTATTTTGTTGGTATAGTAAGCCCCACCAAAATATTACCATGTTCCACCGGTGGGGCATGCTCCCCACGTTGGGAATCATTGATTTAAATCATCAAATTTATTTTTGTCAAACAGGACACTCAGTTACAGAAAAATCTGCTCTGAATCATAAAGTAAAAAATTCAGTAAAACTAATTCTAATTAATTAGAAAAGCTTTTAATTGCTTTTATGAGTGAGATATATTATTGACACTATTGTCTTTAGAAAAATTTTTCAATGAATAATTTTTAAAAGAATTGTTTTCAGTTTTTAAAATTTTGATGTTAATAATTTATAAAGTTTTAAATCTTTTAAAATTCTGTATTCATTTCTTGCAGCTAGGTAATATTATTACTAAGTAAAAACTATATTTACTAATCATAAATGGAAAAGCTTACTACGATTAAGCAACCCCAATATTTAAAAAAGAATTGTGGATTTTTGTGTGAGTATAAATGTGCTGTTTTTGTAAATACAGATGTCTGTACATGAGATTATCAGAACATAAGAGCGGTAACTATATATAGTAAATTTAAAATTTATTGGTAATATTCTAATATTTCTCCAAGCAGCATCTTTGTAAGTAGGACTATAAAACCAAAGGGCCTAAAATTCAATAAGATATTAGATTACTTAGAATATCTTTCTAAATTTTTGATATTACTGAGTAGTTACAAAATTATATAAAAATGCATTCATGTTGTATTCCTCAAGTAATTTTTACAGTTATGTTACCTTTACTTAAAATGCCAAATATTAAGCTATTGATAAATCTGTCAACAACTCATAAAAACACCCACCTCTATGTTAAAAAACGTTTTAGAAAAGTATACGTTATTTTTGAAAAATTTTTTAATAAAAAGAATTGTTGTATTGTCAGATTTGTCAATATGGCTGATTTTAGCGATTTCAAAAAAAAATAATTCCAAATAATTTAAATTCGGTTTGAAATACAGCAAAGCGTCTTACTTATTGGAAATATTAAATTTAACCTAATAAACTAAAATAAAAGCTTCAAGAAAGATTTTCATTTTTATAATGCATTTTGAATCTTAGTTGTAGCTTTTTTGGAAGTACCTAGTTAAATAATAATTTATTCTGGCAAAATCTAATTACTTCTTCATTATCCCCAGAGATTTTAATTTTACCCCATCCAGAGTAATTTAACTCAATTTACCAACCATTTCACTCCATCTCACCTAACTCCAGGTTGGTCTTGTGACCTATCAGTTCTGGAGCATTTCTATATATCTAGGTCTTCTGTTAGTATGAGTATATGCTGTGTATATCAATGCATCAAATATTTTTGTTTCTTTCAAAATTTTTATGAGTGTTTATATATTTATTAAAGCAGACTATTATGAAATACTATTTCCTTTGTGCTTTTTCAGTCCAACATTAATCATTAATCCTGTTTATCATGCACCTCCTCTTAATGTTTTGGCACTTATATCATCTCTATGCCTCAGCTATGTTAATTAGGCAGTTATTTATATATCACTACAAGGTTTTTGCTTCAATAGCAATAATGTTGTTAATAATAATAGTAATAATAATAATGATAATAGTATGTTGTTGGTTCAATAGCAATAATTTTGTTGATAATAATAGTAATAATAATGATAATAAAATGTTGTTGCTTCAATAGCAATAATGCTGTTAAAAGTAATAATGATAATAGTATGTTGTTGGTTCAATAGCAATAATTACGTTGATAATAGTAATAATAATGATAACAGTAGGTTTGTTATGAAGTGTGATTTCCTTTGTATTTTCTAAGTCCTGTGGTAGTCATTAATCTTGCGCATCATATTCTGCCCCTCCCCATACTACTTGGGAACTTATATAGTTCCTATGCCTAAGCTATACTAATTAGGCAGTCATTTACATATTACTATACAAAGATTTAAATTGAAATTGATTATGACTAATTTATTTAGAAATGAGCAAATAGTGAGATTTGAATTTTCAAGGTGAATTTTTTGCAGTTCATTTTTGGTATATGTGTATCTTGTAGAAGAAAGATAAAAATCTATTCATTTATATCATGGTGAATTATATATATATTCTAATAAGATTGGAATTAATGCCCATTGTCCCGCAAAATGGGCATTAATGGGTAGAAACCTATTAATTAATTTTTGACAAACATCGACCCTTGTGCCCACAATTAGACATAGTGTCAAAAGGATGGTTTTTCCCACCACACTCTGCTTTTTTTACTACCCTTCAATCTTCAGCAATGTTTATTGTTTTAAAAAGCTATGATTAGAAATTGTAATAAGATCTAAACATTTGAAAGTGAATTTATATATTTTCGCTGTTTTTCAGAATTGACAACAAAAATAATAAATTCTATTTATTTATTAGATTGTTTTCTTTATAAACCTATAATTAATGCCAGACTATTTTAGGAGCCTATAATTAATGCTGGACTATTTTAGAAACCTATAATTAATAGTGGAATTTTATTTTAATTTTTATAATTAATAGCAGATTTCATGGTGAGCATTGATGGTTTAATGAATTGGTTTTCTGAAAAATACAGGGTTATATTATACTGTAAACTCTACAAGGGTCATACTATTAGATTTTTAACTAAAAGGAGCATATTAAAATGATCCATCTTTATCTATGTAGATATGTATGTTGATTTTTGTTTCATATTTTTTATTGTAATATTTATTTGCTAAATTCTTTGTGTATTCATGATTTTGCAATTTTCTGAATTGCATGGACACAATATTCCTGATTAATTCAACACTTTTGGACCAAGTGAAGATCTTTTTAAAACAGTTCATACCAAATATAGTGACCTCCTGCGATTGTATTTATTTTAGGTATTTATAAACCCAAGCAAGGCTGGGTACTTTTGCTAGTTTACTGAAAGCAATATATTGATACAGAAAGCAATTATCTCTCTTTGGTAGAGATAAGTCACAAACATGGCTTCTTCAGACACAGGAGTATCTCCATATTATATGAAAGATTCTTCCTTTTTGTTTCTCCTTACACTCTGCTTTGCCATGTAGATATATATATATATGATATATTATTCTCTGTGTGGGACACTTGTACATATATATATATATATATATATATATATATATATATATATATATAGTTTTGTGTATGTCTTAGTAGTATACAAAACTGTCTGAGAATAAAGCAGGTTTGTCATTTCTTTTTTCCTTTCAGCCATTCTATGAAGTATGGTGTTATATCATGGATATAATAATGCCCATAATGATAGAAATACAAGTGTAGACAATAAATCTTTTTTCCATAGCAACCTCCTGTTACAACAATACTGAATATTTAGACATCTATAAAGGATATAAGTGGAATAAACTGACTTAAGTAATTATAACAGTGTCTTCAAACACACACTACATTAGACATCTGATTTGTAAAATATTAACTTCATTTTTTTCTAATTCTGGTTTACTTAACTATTTTTAAAATCTAAAATCATTGGTATACCAACCATGAATGGCTGTGCAGATAACAATAATGGCTATACAAGCAGAAAGAGGTGTCAGTGAACTGTGTTCAACTTCTGGCCTACTCTTATGTTCTCCCTGCTCTTGGGAAATCATGAATTCATTTCAAAGTCCTGAAGAGATATAGCATTTAAAAAATCCCATCCATCAAAATTGTTAGATTACTACTCCCTGATGATAATTACAAAGTGTGACATTTTGAATTACCGTCCACTGATGATAATTACAGGTGGTGCGAGATTTGAAAGAATCCATCTCTTTCTCTGTAACTTTTCATAGCAAAAGGACATATTCTTTTTGCTCCCACCGATATGTAAGTAGCTCAACTACTGACACTGAAGGTTGCTTTGAACTCTTCACATTTAATTTCATTTCCCTTTTTTACTTTTGTAAAATGTCCTATCAATATATTTGTTAATATTTATTTATTTAAATCCTGTCTTATTTTTCTGTGGACTCACATGAGTCTGCCAAAATTGTTTGTGTATCAAATGTACCAAGAGAATAAAAATATCATTAAGAGTTTTGATACCTGTAACAAAAGATTAAACTGGTTCACCTGAAAAAACAAAAAAAGGTAAAAAAATCCCAGGTTTTTGTTGTGTTTTTAACCATTTTAGCAAGGCAGTAAAGACACTAAGATGCAAGGGATTACCGAGTGTGAAAGAATAAGAAAAAAGAGAAACATAATTAAGAAGTGAGAACAATAGAAGAGTAATCAAGAGATAATGATTTACATTGAATTTGAATTTATGAAGATCAAAATTGGCTGGAAAAGGAACCAGAAAGGAGTTGTTCAAATGAGAAGTGCAAGAAAAGAAACTGTTAGCATTGAACTTACAGTTACATCTAGCGGCCAATTCAACCATGGATTGATGAGACCTTGCTGCCAATCTAGTACTATGCTTAAATTCATAAAGTCTAGGTACCATAGCAAAGAGTTTGTCCAAACAATTACCATGAAAGTATTTATAGAAAATGCACAGGCAAGCTACGTTACAGCAAAGTGACTGAATCCAAGATCCCAGCTCAAGACTAATAACATTGCAGATTCTTCTTTAGATTTTATCAAGAATCTCTAAATATATAGCAGGAGAACCAGACCAGATGTGGCAGATATTGAATATTTAAATTAATTTTTTTTTTTTAAGCAATCCCCATAAATTATATGAACTGCTCCACTATTACTATAGTCTAGTGTATTGATCAAACTTTAAATTATGTAATGGTCAGTTTTAACTCGGTACCTGATGATTGTATTGTGCATGAAACTGTTTATAGAAAGTATTTATAGAAAAGCCACAGGTGGGAAAGTGACTGAAGCTGAAATGCTGATTTTTTTTTTTTGATTAAACTTTATTTTTCTGTATTATTATTGATGACGTAAAATTTCATTTCTTTATAGGACTTTTGGAAAGTCTGCACAGCTCTTCTTATTGAAAATAAACTTGAAGATGCAGTAAATGTGAACTTCTTAAACTCTGCCATTGCTACTGGCTCTCGCCGCCTTTTTGGAAAAGTAACAAGACAGAATCTGTTCCGAGAGGTAAGAAGCATAGCATATTAAATGAAAAAAAAACCGTTTGATACAGTGCCTATTGTAGAATTCCACCTTTTAAATGTTATCATCTCCAATTCATCTATCTCAATATCCTTTTGTTTTGTTTGTTTTGTTGAGAGCGAATTCCAAATACTATGAACAGGTTGGTTGTTTGATTTTGTTTGGTGGCATATCAACCTCTATGAGTTATTTAATGCTGAAATCTAAATATTTTGTACATAATTTTATGCTTTCAAATAAAGATATTTTGTACATGATTTTATATTTTCTGAGTAAAGGTATGTGTTTGAGATATATATATTTTGTAGATGTATTGTTAGTAATTTTACTATAAAAATGTACGGTTGATTTTTGTTTGGGGATTCACTTTTTGTCGATAGCTGGGACCCTAACATGTGCTACCACCTGTTATGAACAATGCATGTAACCTCTCACCCTTATAGTTGTCCAGTATGATGCCCTAAATAGAAAACTTCGCTACAAATATGCATATACTTTACCCTTATTTTTAGAAAGTTTTTATTGCTGTGTATCATTTTTGATAAGTATACATACTTATTTCTGTTTCAATTTCTGGGATGATGAATTATCATTATTTACATTGTTTGCAATCAGACTATTGTCCTCATTTTTCTTATTATTGTTAAAATGTTTCAGCTGCACCCCTGACCTTCTTCTGTGTGTAACCTTCAAGGATTAACACAGTTCAAAATTCCCTGAAGTTTACCTGGATCAATAGACACCTGAAGAATGCTGGAGAGCACAAAAACAAAGTTGTTTAACAATAACAAAAATAGTTTGATAGCAATGAAGATGAGGTTATTAATCTGACAGTAAATAATGTAAATATATATGTAATAAATATATATACTCTTCTAATTATGCATACCCCAACATAGGTTCTTTTACAAGTTAACTTGTAGAAAATTATTTGATGTGCCATGGAAATGTGCCAAAATAGCTTGAGGCGAATGAAGAAAACAGTAACCAGCGAGTAAATTCAAGCTCTCCCAGCTGGTATTTCAACCTTGAGTCGTTCCTTCTTGAGTTCTGTCTCCAAATCACACTAACTGCCTGTTCTTGCCGTCAACTGTGAACGTCCCTCGAAGAACTCCCCGACTCGGAAAAAAGTAGTGGTTTTTACAGTTGTTCATATACCCATAATCCCTTGCATCTTCATGTGATCCCATAATTCATTGCGTCCATGTCCCATAATGCATTGCATCGTTATTGCATAAAAATGTGATGCCAGTCCCCCCTCATTCTTTTACGTTATCTGGCCGAGGATGGATTAAGGCAGAGCGGTAAGTGCTTTTTTCTCTCCCTCATTTCAACTGCAGTAGCTTTACATGCTAAGCAAATACGGGCTCTTTTTTGGCGGGGACAAGGCAAGTCGCGACCAGTTGTGCTCGTCCCAGGTTCTGTTTCATGTCCGCCACAGATCAATATGCAATTATATATGTATATACAGATATTTAATTTTCTGCAGGATAGAAAAAATTTCAATATGGTATTAAAGCAAAGTGTAATAATTTGATAAGTGTGAAATTGCATTAGAAAAGAATAAATACTCGAAAAGGATGACATTAAATATGAACTAAAAATACAATATAAGAGAAATAAAACAGTTCTTTTTAAATGTCTTAATAGAATTAGGGAGAAATAAAACATTTCTTTTTAAACATCTTGTGGAGGGTTGTATTGGACTTTGTGTCACTAACAGATTTTGAACATCTGTGAACCACAATAAACAAAACAAAGACTTGAGTAGAAAATGAACCGCCAATGTTTATTGATGTATGTAGGTACAAAGATGTGAATGTGTGGAGAATGGTTAACCCCAAGTCAGCTTGATGTAGAGTGAGGTTGGCCAAATCTCCCCTTCACTGGCATGGCTACCAAACATGTCCGAACTCAATAGCTGGGAAGTGAGAAGAGACCAATCATGCACTTTCCAGAAGTGGTGTCATAAAATTCACACATGACTGTAAACCCTTTTTGGTTTTCTTTTTTTCTTTTGCATTATGGCAAAATGAAATTCTTTAATTTTTAATAATTATTTTATTTATTAGTTTATTTCCATTCTTCCACAATCTCAATATATTTGTAAATGTTACTGAGTATTTTTTGTGTCTCAATGTATACAACATTTTAGAGCAGTGATATGAAGAAAGAAAATTGATTTTCTTCAAAAGAAAATCTAACTCCTCATAATGTTCCAGTTGTTTATTCGATTTCTTAAGTGACTCTGTGTAAAAATGCTGTCTATAGAAAAAGCCAACTACCTTTACTTTTCCTTTTTATAATAACTCAATATTAGAGCAGTTACATGTCAGGGTTAGTTCATTCTGATGTGAATAATACAATCTATTTTATTGAGAAATAACATACCTAATTGTTGAAGTTCAAATCTTAGGACTTATTACAACTACAGCAAACATTTAAAGTAGCAGGTCAGCAGTTAATTTGATTGAAAAATCTTGCTGTTTCTAATTATCACTGTTAGAAAGTCTTAACTGATTTACCTTAGACAGGAAATGTAACTTTTCTATCACAGGTTTAAATTACTGATGCAACTGAAAGCAGTTTTTACATTTTATGAACAATTTGCTACAAAAATAAAGTTTACTTTTTCTTTCATTTGGTACTGAAGATATTTCATAATAATGGTCTGACCCAGAAATATAAATGATTCTAACTGCATTCAATTCAGGTACATTTATATGGAAATCCCAAGAACAGACCCAAAGAAATTCCCCTCTATGCAGAAGTGTGTGAAGCTTGTAAAGTTCATCTTGATAACAAAGAAGAGATACCAGATTTGTTATTGGCAAAGCTCATCAAATACAAATTGCTGGCTATCAAAGCTGAAGATATCAAAAGAAGACAAATTGGCAGCAAGGTAAAAAAAATGATATTTTTTTTATTATTAAATTATGTTTTTAGAATAAAGAAACATTCATAACATCTGTTATCATGTTGATCAATCATTTCATCTTGAATGAAAATTAATTTTCTGATAAAAAGCTAATTGTATTTTATATTTTGCAACAATATATCAGGATTTTGATGGCAATCATCCTTGCGATGCACTTCTGCATGACAATCACTTTACTGGTCTTTGTATATTTTTGTTTAATCAACTTTTTAAAATATAAATATACCACTTTTTTCCTTACAGGCTTTAAATGAATAAAGGCATCTAAATTAGCAACAGCTTTTCATTTTAAAAGCAACTGTCATGTCTGTTATTATCGGACTTGAAATGAAGAGCCATTATTTTCTTAACATAATGTTTTCATTGGTGGCATTGCAATCTTAGAAGACCATTGATTTTTCCATGTTTGAGAGTCCAGACCTCTCATGCAGTGTCTTTTATGGCTGCAAAGTTCAATGTGTGAGAGACAAACATGATCACAGATGTTGCATGTACAGACCAGTCTCAATAATGCTGATAATGGTGTGATTTTGCTGTTTGTACTTTTTCTTTGTTCTCTTAGCCTCTCTGTGATTAGCCAAGGTGATCACATATATCAACAGCCCACTGCAGATTGACTATTACCATTAGAGATGGTGTTGAGTGGTGTTTTCCTGCTCCAATTGAGAAAGGTTTTATAACCAGTGACTGCTAGCCTCCTGTGTTTTGCTTCCTCTACATAGTGCTCTGGAGAGGAAGCTCAAACACAAAAAGCTTGGTTAAGGTGTACGGAAGCTTTGTATTACCCACTATTTTAAAGCCTATAATATCTATAATCTGTTAAAATATCAAAAATGTTCAGGATTGTTCATTGTTTAACATGTTTTTCCTGCAAGCCAGTGATAGTTTTAATCTAGCTTTGTGCCAAAACATATCTAAGTCCTTGTAAATTACAGGAGTAGGCAGTTCAGTAGAGTAACAGAGTTTTAGAGCAGTCGCAGTACAACCAACTTTATTGGAACATTCAATAATTGGATGGTTTCTACAGGAATGTTATGATCTAAATTTTATCTGCAGGAATTTGAAGGTGGAAAAAACAAATCTGCTAAGGCACCAAAATCAGCTGGGAAAAAAGGAGCAGCCAAAAAACCACCAGAACAGCAGAATAGTGCAAAACAAGGAACTCTTCTCAAGAAAAGATCTGAAGAAAATCTTGATCAGAAATTTATTGGTAAAATATAATTTCATTTCTACTTTTGTAAATTGATTTTGTTTGATTTTTATTCATTATCATTTCACACATTTATGTCTGGGTAGTTTGGGCACTTCAATGTAGTGGAATGGTTGGCAAGCTAGATCAATTATAACTGAATAGTGAGTTCAATCCTTACTGTGTGCCCTGTAATTTCACCCTTATGCCACATCTAAGCTACTCTAAGAAAATCACTATCAATCCTGCTTTCTTTCCTGAAGCCAATGTACTGATGATGAGAGGACTATGTAGATGACATAGGTGTTCATAGTTGGGATAAGAATGATCTTGAACAGAAAATTCGCACCTTATATCAAGGGTTCCAAGAAATGGGACTTGAGATAAACATTTTCAAAACAGAAACTAAGATCTAGAATTGGAATGAAAGCAGTTATGAAATGTACTCGGAATTCATTATAAAATACAGGATTTGGAATTAGTAAATATCAACATTTCACATACATTGGCATACAGATCAGCTATAATAAATTAAGTATAGAAGAAAAGAAAACTGAACATAGAATTGGCTGAGCCAGAGGTAGTTTTGTCCAACACTGAAAAGAAACCAAAACATCAACCTGAAAACTCAAGTCATGCTCTTAAATATCTTTGTTAGATTGAGACTTTCATATTGATGTCATGCATAGCACTAAAACCGTTCAGAAATATCTAAACTGCCAGCTCTATACAACTGCTTCCTAAAATCAATGGTGAAAAAAGGCTTTGAGTGAGTAAAATTTTTCCATGTGTGTATTGTTAAGAATATAGGTCACTGTCGTATATGTAGATTTATAAGATAAAAAGGATATTCTTTTTAAGCTATATATATATATATATATGTGTGTGTTTTCTATTCATTTTTTTAAGGCTCTTTGAACTCATGTCATCAGCAGTTGTGAGTAACTGATGCCAATGTCTTCCTTCTGCTTTGAGAAAGTTAACTTCTTTATTGACCTCTCACTAAGTTCTGGCCACAGAAAAAAGACCCCTACACACTCACTTCCTGACTGTCTCACTGACTTCTGGCTGCTTCACTCACTCCTGACTGTTTCACAGACTGCCTCTTCACTCACTGTCCAATTCCTTATATGTGTACTGGCTGTGGGACCCACTACCCATTTTTGTCTACTCATGTTCCACCAACCAGAAAGTGGACCACCTAGATAGCTTTTGGATAGCTAGTTTTTTTAAAGGACCCTATTTTTACAGCTATCTAAAATCACTAACAAAACTTTG
Source organism: Acanthosepion pharaonis (assembly GCA_903632075.3). Taxonomy (NCBI): domain Eukaryota; kingdom Metazoa; phylum Mollusca; class Cephalopoda; order Sepiida; family Sepiidae; genus Acanthosepion; species Acanthosepion pharaonis. Next base: position 645,106 of record CAHIKZ030000726.1, on the reverse strand, counting down.
ATGATTCAAAGGTGGGCTGGTGACAGGATTCCTGAAAAATCTTGGTCATTAAATGGGCTGGGGAAAACATTCCTGAGAAACCCTGGTCATTAAATTGACTTAAAAGGAAAAACATCTATCTATTCATCTCCTAAGGATGTGTGAGAAATCATATTTCTACAATACGTAACACAAAAAAGTAATGCACTCAGAAATGATTACATGCAAAAATTTCTTATATCTGTTTAATAGGGTGTCTCAAAAATATTTCCATTCTTACAGATCTTTCCTCCAAATGTTATTTCATATATACAGACTGTCTATGACTTCACTATATTATTATTAGGGTTTATCAAACATAGTTTTACAGACCTTTACTGCAAAACTTTTTTCATGTACACATTGAAAAACTATCTATGACTCTAATGTATTATTATTATTAGGGTTATCAAAAGTATTTTTATGGACCTTTACTTCAAAGCTTTTTTTCATATACATATCTAAAAACTATGACTCAAATGTATTATTATTATTATTAGGGTTTATCAAAAGTATTTTTACAGACCTTTACTCCAAAGCCTTTTTTGTGTATACATCTAAAGACCAGGGCTGGTGTGTACTATATATTGCCCCATCAGCCTCCTATGTATCATTAACAAATTCTTTGAAGCTATCATAAAGAAGAATGTTATTGATCACATAAGCAAAAACAAACTCCTGAGCAACAAATAATATCATATAGTTTTCACTCTTCTAGGTTCACTTCTGACGTCCTATTATCACATATAGAATCAGTGAAGCACTCAATAATAAAATATTTCAATAGTGATTGACCCTAGACATCTCGAAGGACTTTGATACAGGGAATTACTAGACAAACTAGTCAGTTATGGAATCTCTGGGTGAATCCTCTCAGTTATCAAGTTTACCATGTGAGATAGATCTATGAAGGTTGTTATATATAGCCAGTCCTCTGAGGCACAGGTGATCAATGCTGGTGTCCCCTCAAGATTCCGTCCTCAGTCCTAACCTCTTTCTACATTATATTAATGATCTATCCAAGAACACGTTCAGATCCTTAGTAAATATGTATGCAGATGATACCACTGTGTATGGGTACACCTCCAAATATGTTGATCATAAGAGCCTGAAAACTGATCTCTCCTCTTATCTATTTCTCATAGTTCAGTGAGGTTGGTATCATTCAAAACTAAACTAGTAACATTTCATCACCATCAAGCAAACCCTAAACCTGCACTAATTCTGATGAGTGGTCTTATGCTCAAAGAGGCCTCTTGCCTTAAACATCTGTTGCTGGTGTTAAAACTCACTATCGACCTCAAATGCAATACATATATTTGTGCTATCACAAAAGATGCTGGGAAAATGGTTAGTTCATTATATCACACCAGAAAAAGCCTGATGCCTATTGTCAAGCTCTATATTTACAAGAGCCAGATCAGATCAGGAATGGAGTATTGCTGCCATATCTGGGTTGATGATGCCCAATTCTCACTCTCCAGCTTCAACAGAGTTCAAGAGCACTTACATGGCCTGATGGTTGGTGAATTATTCTCCAGTCTGCAATCTTTATCTAACAGATGAAATGTTGCTAGCCTCACACTATTCTATCACAATGACACAATAAGCTTCACCTAAACATACAGGACTTATTGAGAGGTTCAGTAATTAAAATGCTTTTGATACATTTTAATACTTTTATCATTTGCCTATTGAAAGATAATGTTTTTATAATGTATATTAAGCCTTCCAATGTCAACAAGATATTCTTTTGATTTAGTTCTGTTTTTTTACAGATGATGAACCTGATGATGGGCCACAACATTACATCATCATATCGGGTTTTTACAATCCCAAGTTACTTATACAGCTATGTGAACTGGACATTCACATAAACACAGTGATAAGATATAGATGTTCAGATTATAACCGATTTGTTAATCTGCAGCCAGAAAAAGATGACTCTTTGCCAAAAGACTCAAGACTTATAGGTAAAATTTTAAAATTTCTAAATTCATTCACTTTACAGAAAAGTACCTAAATTTTTTTTTAATGGTTCTAATTTTTATGTTCAGTTTCTTTTTTATTACATTTTTAATGTGAGTTTATTTGTATTTGGCTTTGAAACTATTTTTATTATCATCTTTGTATACTAGAAGAAAAGGTATCTTTGTAAAGTAAAAACAAAATAAACTGTACACAATTGCTATCTATTTTCTATATCCTCATAATCTTCTTCCTCTTACATTCATATCATACACCTCATTCAGTAGCCCTCTACCTTGAGTGACTCTTGGGCTTAGTATCAGGGTAACGTTAGTGGAAAAAAAAGCTGTAGCTTGTATAAGTTTAAATATTTTCTTTTTTTTAAGTGTTTCACCCCAAGCAAGGCGGGAAGCCACTAGGACGCAAGGGGTTACAGAAGATTTGGAGCAAGATCAAATAGGAGTGATAGAGGAAAGGATGAGGAGAAGGATAGTGGATAGATCAAGGCAACTGGAGATGTTGATTGACATTACATTTGAATAGTTGAAGATTATAGCTCTCGGGGAAACTGGAATAGAAATGGGAAAGGAGTTCCACAGGCGAGAGGTGTGAGACATGAAGCTATTGGAGTAGAAGAGACGGCTACATTTAGGAGTTTCGACAGTGAAAGGTTGAGAACGGTATGCCAGCCTTGTAGGGCGCTTGAACTCATGAAGTCTGGGAACCAGCGAATGCAGTTCCTCGGAGCAAATGCCATGAAACAGACAGAGAGAGGCGATGGCACATCTGTGAGAAAGTGACTGTAGACAAGATGCCAGAGCAGGGCCAATTATATTGCATATCCGCCTCTGGAGCCTATCAAGAACCCCGAGGCAAACAGAAGGGGCTCCAGACCATATATGGCAGCAATACTCCATGCAAGGGTGAATTGTTGATTTGTAGATCTGGAGGATTGATTCCGGGGAGAAAAATTTCCTGGCACGGCACGGGGAGCCAACTTTCCTTGCGGTGGACGAAGCAATTGACTCAATGTATTTGTTCCATCTCATATCAGCAGTCAACGTGAGACCGAGCTGCTGCAGAGAGGTGCTCTTGAGAAGTTGAGCATCAGACATTCTAATGGAGGGCAGGGAAGTTTCTAAAATTAAAATAACTATTAGGTATGTGTTAAAGAATGTGAAAGCCAGGACCAGAATGGTTAGCAATTGGTTGGAGTGTCTCATGCTGACAGTGATGGATTGCTTTTGTCTAAGTTTTGGATATAAGTCCAAATTCAACAGAGGGCTGCAAGAATTCTGAAGTGTTGATATGCCTCCCACACCCGGGTTAGAGACTGGCTAAAACTGCCCACAGATGGACACTGAGTCAACGTGTGACATGTATTCCCATGATGTTATTCCCCCTGCTGCCTCTTAGAATCTAAGCTGCCACCACTCTCTCCTAATAAAACAAATAAGAAAAAAAAAGAAATGTCCTTTTCATTGATACCATTTTATATAATAGTGTGGGGACATAGAGACAACACAGAATGTATCATATGCATTTAAGCATAATTAATACTTTTATTTTCTTAATTGTATGAGTATAACATTTTTTCAAGCAGTTACATTTTCAATAACTATGTTAAAAAGAAAACTAATATAAAATTTATGGAAGTGCAGGTAATGTAACTGTTATTTGAATAGGAATAGACTCCATTGCCAATGAAATCAGCAAACCAAGTTCAAATCCCAGCCTAGTCAGTTGTGTTCACTTTTGCACAAATGATCTTGGGAAAGGCATGAATCTATCTCCAGCTATGTGTTGAATAGCAGAGTAGAGTGGGCTTTTGAGCCCTGGATAACAGCCAGTCTAGGTGATGAAAAACTGAATTCCAAACCATGCAGAAGGTAACAGGAAACCACACCATTATCTTTCCCAAGAAATATTTTCCCAAATAATAAAGAAAAGAACTCTGTGGAGAGCCATGTTTTTCTGTGTTCTGTATTTTAAAAAATAAAAATATTTACCATGTTGAAAGAATTAACGTACAAATAATTTTATCAAATTGCCAAATACTAGAATAGATTAAATGAAATACTTAAGACAAAATAAAGAAATAATGTATTTTTTGTATCATATTACCAGGTTGCATTCAATTAAATTCATTTATGCAAATGAAATCCTTTTCTTTTTATTTAAGCTGCTGAAGAGGCTGCAGCTGCTGAAAACATCCGCATTAAAACAGGCACCGAGGCATTTTGGAATGAGATTTTCCCTCTTCTGATGAGTCAACCAGTTGAGTCTCCGCTAAATCACACACATGTACAAGACCAATGGGTTCACGAACCGATGCCACTTTCAGAAAAAAATGAGGTTCAGGTAATTGAATTTCAGTCATTGTGGAATTCATCAAATGTGGCACCTTAGAGATTGGCAAAATCAGGAAACTTGCAATAGAGGAGTTACAATTTTCTCAAATATTTTTATTTTTATTTTTTTTTTTAAGCAATTCACCCAAAGCAAAGTGGGAAGTCACTTGTACACAAGGGGGTTACAGAGTGTGAGCGAGAGTTAAAGAAGTGTGATGGAGGAAAGGATAAAGAGAAGGGCAGGTGATAGTTTAGGGCATCTGGAGATATCGATTGACATTACATTTGAATAGTTGGAGATTATATCTATCAGGGAAACAAGTAATAGGAATGGGAATTCCAGAGAGAGGAGGTGTGAGACATGAAGCTATTGAAGTAGAAGAGACAGCCACATTTAACCGTTTAGGCAGTGAAAGGGTGGGACCAAGATGTCAGCCTAGTAGAACACTTAAATTCATGCAGTCTGGGAACTAGCAAAAGTAGCTTCTTGGAGCAGTTACAGTAAAAGTATTTTAGAAAAGACAGTGGGAAGTGACGGCATGTCTGTGAGAGAGCGACTGAAGATGAGATACCAGATCAGGACCAACCACATTGCTTATCCATCTCTGGATCTTGTCGAGGACCTTAAGGTGAGCAGTGGGGGAACCAAACCATATATGGCAGCAGTATTCCATGCAAGGGTGAATTGTTGATTTGTAGATTTGAAGGATGGACTTAGGTGAGGAAATCTTTTTGGTGTGACACAGGGAACCAACTTTCCTTGCGGTGGATGAAGCTATTGATTCAATGTAATTGTTCCATCTCAGGTTAGCGGACAGTGTGAGACCAAGCAGTCGTAAAGAGGTGCTCTCGTGGAGTTGAGCATCAGACATTCTAATGGGTTACAGGGATGGTTCCCTGTGGTGAGTAATAGAGAGCAGTTTTGTTTTAGAGGATTTAAGTTAACCAGCCAATTCCTGCTCCAGTCTGCATCCGATTGGAGGTCCTTTTCGAGACTTTTATATGTTAATCTTAATTAAACTGTTATTTGTGACTAATGGAATGTTCAAGAAATCCTTTCATGGATGCATGGCATGATAGAAAAAACATTTAGCTAAGATTTCAGAAGCTAGTGGTGATTTGGTTAACTTAGTAATAAACTGATGCTGCCCATTTTTCTGAAACTATTACTGATGCTAAAGATTGTCTTATATGGGTACTGTGGGAAAATGAAATAAAATCATAATAATGAATAATAAAAAAAATAAAAAAAAATACATGATAATTCTCATGATGCTAGTAATAAAGGCACCAGAAATGTTATTACCCCACTTGGCTTTGTCAAACACCCATTAGTTGGTGTTATATCTATAAAAAGACAAACATTTCCTTCACCATTCTCTTTCTTCCTCTTACTCCAAGATGTAGCAGTATGTGGAACAAAGATGTCCCCATTGGGATCTGTTCATTTCTCTGGTCCACTGACAACTGAGTATGGTGTTCAATGCATGGTGTTTGCACATGTCTTCCAAAACCTCAGCCTATGAAGTAAAACAAACTTTTTCTTTGGTTGTTCCAACTCAGCACAAGGCTGACTTGAGCTCGACCCTCCAATGATGAAGTTAGTACAAACCTTTCAGGGGTCGTTCCAACTCTGTACAAGGCTGAATTGAGCTCAACCATTATAATGATGCTTATCCTTACTTACCTTAACTTCTGGACCGAAAAAAAATGGACATACCTGAGAGACATCGAGAACTTTATTTCCTTTCAGTTTCCACCCTAAAAATAAAGAATAAACGGTCCATAGTAGAAACCCAAATTTTTGTATGCTTCTTCTTTAATTGTTTACATGTGAACACAAACACACCTACAATACATCAAATACATAACCTTTAAATTCCATAGTACTGCCTTATAATAAATAACAATAACAATAATGGTCAGCTACTCATTTCCAGAACACACCCATCTGCTAGGGCAGATAGCAGATCAAGGCATATTTCTGTTTCTTCAACACCTACAGAGACCACCTGTGGTTTATACAGCAACTATGCTAAGTGGACCTTAGTTACAGTTTCTGATAGAGATTGTATGATCTGGCATGATGTACAGTTCGAACAAGTCCATCACACCGAAACCGTCTTTCGCAATGACTTGTGACATTGTACTAGCACAATCATTGATGGCATATCAGAACAGTTCAATTGATCCAATTTCACTCACAAGGCTTGGGTCAGCCTGTGGCAGGGTTTACAGTAATTTTTTGAAGGTGCCGTATGCTGGGATCCTCTCCCCAGGCCAATAATATCAAGAAGTCAATTTCCTGATCCGCCATGGTGAGATTTGAACCTGAGTCACATTTTTGGAAATGAATGTTCTAACCAGTTGGCTCCCTGCCCATATGACTTCTGGGTTGACATGCCTAAATATCTCAAATACATCTTTTTTTTTTTTAATCCTTTCACTTCATAAAAATGAGGGTGGAATTACAGTTGGGGTGTATCTCTTAAAGAAAGGGAAAGTGAAGGGCAAGAAATAGAAATAGGCACTAGGTGGATTGGGGGTTGTGAGTGGGGTATGAATGAAACAGAAAATATCCATCAGGAAAGTTAAATAGAAATACCAAACATTAACATTTTTAATTAAAAGGAAATCTGAAAAACAATGGCAAACAATAACATAAAGCAGGGTATCTGATAATTTTTCTCTTCCTTTTCCAGCGTCCTGGGTATGATGATAAACTACATCTGCATCCTGGATATGACAATAAAATATATCCGTGTCCTGATGGTAAGATACATTTTGTAAACTACATCCAACAGCATTAAAAAAATATTACCGGACTCTGATCAGGAGGTTGATATGCCATAAACTTTGAGGAAAATGGGTTGTGGAACCACCTCTTAATTGCTAACTGTGTTCCCAGGTCCACTCTGACCTGGAGTGGTAGCACCTGTTAGGGCCCCAACTATGGGTAAATAGTTAACTCTCAAACTGGGTTTAAAACCCTTCAATACATTTTTTGATGAAAATCCATTGATTATTACCAGCAATACATTTTTGTAAATAATTCCCCATTACCATGTCAAATGCATTGCATTTTTGAAAAAAAAAAAATATTACCAGAGCAATACATTAAAAAAAATATTTTTTGGGGACAAGGCAAGTCGCCACAATAAAAAACTTGTTGGCATTAAATAATCCATTGAGGTTGATATGCCATAAAGTTGTGGGATTAAAAACAAACATGATGCAAACAAAACCACCTCCCTCACACGTCCGGTTCCAAATTTGGTCGTGCATTTACCACGGAGTCTTAACAGACTTTGTTTTCCAATAATGGTATGTGTGCAGTAATCTTTTTTTTAGGGGTGACGGCCAGTAAACCGCCTACTGAAAATGTATGGTTTTGACGGCTTCTGTGGTTACAATGCCATTTCCAGACTATAAAACGCCCCAGCTGTTTTATTTTTGTAACTTTCATTGTCAGTCAATGTTTTGTTTGCTGGGACACCAGTTCTTGCCGCTCACTATACTGCTCATACAGTTGAGGATTCTTGCAATGGGTTAAGATAACTACCACACTTTTCGTCAGGTGTGGCTTCAACAACAATTCCTTAGACACCGCTGGATCTACAGTCCCAAATTTGTTCCATGCCCACTCCTGGTGGATGTGGGTCACCTGACATTAAAAGTCACAACTTTGCACTGTCAGATGTATTTTATTGTCATACCCAGAATGAATATGATAATTTGTTACTTCTTGATATATGATAATATATGATAATTTGTTATTTTTTTCAGGCTGCTTACTGTGCAGGATTGTTTGATGACATTGCACATTTAATGTACGATTTGGTTGATAGCAAACGCCAATATGAGAACTACATCAGAAACATGAAGATTATTACAGTTCCTAAAATTGGTTATGTTCCCAAGTTAAGCTTGGTAGGACTACCTGGTAAGATTCTTTGAAAATTCTAAACTTATAAAAGGCATAAGGTTAACCTCATTTGACTAGTCTTATCCAATAAAATAGTATTAAAATCACATAATTTTGCCAAGAAATGGAAATATTGATTGATTGATACTAATCCAGTCATCTGGTTATTCCATGCAATGTAATTTCAGTCAAACAAAAATTTTTTAATTTCTCAGTTAGTTTCACTCATTTACTGCTACTGTCTTTCTGGCACAATTTTTTTTTAATTGCCATGTCCCTTCAGGAGGTAGATGATTGTGGCTCCTCACAGATTACTTTTCTCTGATATCTGTAAATTGACAAAAACTTCTGATCTGGCCAAGCAAACACCCTACTCCTTTGATTGTGTATCAATGCGGGAAGAAAAGAAAATTCGGCATTCGTCACCTCTCCACGTCCTTGTTGTACAATGGATCTTCTGTGGTTTCCTGTTGCCTCTTTCAAGGTATTAAATTCAGTGTTGTCCTTCTCAAGGCTATCTACTATTTTACTTATGTTCAATTCAAGGATTACTTGGCATGAAATGTCACACAGGGTGATAAATTCTGGGACAATTCTAAGACATTATAAATATAAATAGCAAATTGGAATAATTCTTATTTGTTTTTCAACATTTATTATTATAGTTTACTTTCATTTAGCTTCCAAACATGTTCCAGTAAAGAAAATAGCATCCCATAACTGCTTTCTTTTAATCATCTGAGAGAATCCTCTTTACTTTCCATCAGCATGGCTGATGCTAATATCCAGGAGAGTGACAATTGTGTCTTCTTTGAATAAAATTTTCTGCTGAAATGAAGTGGAAAGATTATATTGAATCAATTGCTAAGTCTGTTGTTAGGAAAGTTGGTTTCATGTGTCATCATGCTAAAAAAGTTTTCTTGCCAGAATCTATAAACAGAAAGGCATTATTTCAACTGCAAACGGCACAAGGGCTCTTTTTTGGTTCCATGGCAGTTCCCCAAGTTGTGCTTGGTGAATCCTGGTAAGATTCACTTATAAAAATGTACACACAAATATATATATAAATATATATATATATATATATATATATATATATATATATATATACTAAATTTTTTTTTAATTGCCATGTCCTTCATTTGTTCTTCCTTTGAATATTGTTCCCAGATCTGGTCTGGTGCTCCTATATATTTAGAGATTCTTGATAAAATCCAAAAAAGAATCTGCAATGTTATCAGTCCTGACTCTGAGAGAATCCTCTTTACTTTCCATCAGGATCTCAGGAGAGTGACTTCAATCATTTTCCCACCGTAATATGCTAAAATTTTTCTTATGTTCAATATAGTTTCCCTGTGCCTTTTTTATAAATGTTTTCATGGTAATTGTTCTGATGAGAGTTCCTCTTTAGTACCTCGACTTTATGAATTTAAGTACAGTATTATTAGATTGGCAGTTGGGTATCATCATTTTACAGCTGAAATGGCTAGATGTAACTGTAAGTTCTATGCTAACAGTTTCTTCTCTCACACTTATTGCTTGTTAAACTCTCTTCTGGTTTATTGCTTTCCTGTCAACTATGATCATCAAAAATTTAAATACAATGTCAATTGTTATTGTTTGTTTTTCTAATTGCTGTTCTTTTATTGTTCTCTCTCCTTAATAGAATTTTTTCTTATATTCTCTAACACTCAGTAAACCCCTTGCATTTTAGTGGCTTTATTGTCTTGCATGTGGTAAAATGATTAAAAAAATAATGTAAATGATAAACACTGTATTGTCTGTAACAGATAAGATTAAACTTTGAAAAAGGAAAAAAAGTGTTATTTCTGTATGAAACATATGTAAGTTATACATATATAGCATTAACTTTTTGAGTGTATACCATAAAGAAATAGGAAGTAGGATGAGACAGCTGTTAGACTGAAGGCTTTTACTAAATTTGATTACCTGTAATCAGGTGAAATCACTAATCCAACATCCTATAACTTTTAATGATATTGGCCCAGTCCAATATGAAAGAACTAAAACTGACAAGGAGTCCTGAAGAATTATTGTTTGTACAAAATTGAAAAGGAATAAAAAGAAAATTTGAATAAAAAGAAAAGTTTGAATTGGTTTCTAAAATAATTTCTTCAAGTTTGTTTTTAATCTTAAATTCATATTAATAAATATTGTCATGAGTAACTTTTTTTCTTAATTGGTATCACCCTATGCAATTGGTATCACCCTATGCAAATCCACTAAGACACAAAGAGTTACAGGGTGTGGAAGAATTAGGAACAGAAACATTAATAATGAGTGGGAAGAGGAAAGATTAATCAGGAGGCCAGTAGATAGCAATTGACATTACATTTAGATTTTTGCAGATTAAAGTTAGCTGGAAAGCATGGAGCTGGAAGGGAGTTCCACAAGTGAGAATTTATGTAAGAACTTGGTGAACTGATTATATTAGGAGGTGTTGGAAAGTTTTTGGCTTGAGCAAGAAGTTCTCCCCCCAACCCCCAAATACTGATCTTCAGTTAGATCTTGGAAAGTGGTATAGACTGAGAACTTTCCAAGGATCCCTTGTATGCTTTGAAAATTTGTCGATGCAAAACTCAAAAGAAAATATTGAAAACAGTACATTTGCATTGGGTTAGGAAATTTAAGTTAATTTTTTTTATCACTGGCTGATTTAGGACAAAAAATTCATTAAAATATTAACAATCATATCACAGTTCTGCTTGTTCTTTCATTCTTTTTAAAAATCTTTTCACTCCAAGCAAGGCAATAAAGCTACTATGATGCAAGGGGTTACTGACTGTGAGAGAATAGAAAAAAAAAGCATTTTTAAGGAGAGTGAACAATAACTAATATGAACAGGAATCAAGAAGACAAAAGAGAATGATTGACATTATTTTTAAATTTTTGAATATCAAATTTAGCTGGAAAGCAAGAAGCCAGAAAGAGTTTCACAAATGAGAAGTGTGATAGAAGAAACTGATAGCATAGAACTTACAGTTACATCTAGATGCCATTTCGGCTGTAAAATGATAAAACCTTGCTACTAATTTAGTACTTAAGCTTAAATTCATAAAGTCTAGGTACTATAGAGGAAAGTAATATTTATTTTAAGTAATACAAAAATGTAGCACAAGACCAAAAGGGGGGGGCAGGGGGAAGGCTGGTTTTCAATTTGTCTTATCTTTAACTTAGCTAGCCATGTTTATTGACCCAAACATATCACATTATTCCTTATACCAAAACAACACATTCTTACTTACCATTCTTACTACAGCCACCATAATAGCTCAAAGTCTCTATGTACTTCTAACTAGTTTTCATATGTACAATTTGCCTGTAGTGAATAAAAATAACAATATTTAAAAATGAAACCCCAGTAAATACCAAAGAGAAAAGTTCATCAGAACAATTATCATGAAAGTATTTATAGAAAAGGTGCAAGGAAGCCACATTACTTTGTTAGCATGTATGTTACACTCTGTAATAGTATGTGTATCCTTGACCACAAATTCTTGGTATAACAGTAGCGGACAGAGTAAATCTCTTCTGGGGTGTGTAACCTTGCAGCTCAGACCAGACACCAGATTCATTTGCAGGGTGCAGCTTCTTCCAGTTGGATACTTGTGGCCTAATACAAGGAGAATAATTATTTGGCCTGATTGTTAGCCAAGAAAAAAACCATGAGATGAAATTGTAGCAGTCGGCAAATTTTATTCTGTTGCAACCTTCTTATAAGTGCTGGCTGTAGGCAAGTGAGGAAAAGTGAAGGGGCAAACAGTTTATATGGTATGTGTCTTCCTTTCAGGTGAGTGGTCCTCTGTCTTAGGCTGTTAGGGATGACTGTCTTATAGAGAACAAGTGTTCTTTGTCTTGTCAGCTTTTGTCTAAAAAAGTCATACATCAAGTCCACTTCACTCAGCTGACCTTATTTGTCAAGACAATAATTGTCAAAATGATTTCTGTAACATCTTGCAAATGTCTCCTTAAAAAGATATCAGCTGACAACTGATATTGATACAAGTGCATTGAAACTGTATATATGTGTTTCTTGAAAGAAATAAAAAGAAGATATAGGAAGTGATAATGTTCTTGTATGTTTAACATTTGCTTCAGTGAAATGGTATAGTAATATGAAATATGATAGTGTGAAATGATTAATTTCAGTAATAAAAATGAGTAAAACTTTGGAGTTTTCACAGGTCCTGCTCTACATGATTTTTTGGTTTTGTTTTAATCATTTCACCCCAAGCAAGGCGATAACCCCACAAAGATGCAAGGGGCCAGGAAAATGGAAGAGAAGGAAAAGAATTTAGAAAGAACTGAAAGCTCAATAATAGTATATATTTCAGAGTTTAGGTGGAGATGTTAGAAGTATAGATTTGAAGTAAAATTTAGAAGATACTGAAAACCCAATCCTAGACAGGAAACAAGGGATAAAACTCTACTTCTATTCAAAAGACTGGTGAGGTGTGTGAATCAGGTGATCAAACTAAACCGATGATATAAAAACCTATTTGAAAAATTATCATGTGATATACAATATATGACTGTATGGGTTTTAATTACAATTTATCCCCCTTGAAATCTAATGACGATATGTCAAGTGTCAACCAGAGAATTTCTATGGGTCCAGTCAGTGGCAGACCTACATTTTTGGTGTCCTGAAGCTTGAACAGATGTGGAGGCCCCTTCACAACTATCAACAATAGATTTGAGGATCCAACTCCCAAAATGTAGGCTATGAATAGATTCTGGTGAGCTTAATGAGCCTATAGAGTTGTGGTTCAGGGCTGCAAACCCCCAAGAAAATTTTCAAATTTGACCAATTACAGGGGAATTTTGAGGCCATATGAAATAGGTATTAGAGGATATTATAAGGCCAACATTAGCTACGTCAACCCATTAGCTTATGATTCTATCACTAAAATAGCCTTATTTTAATAACACAGTCTTAAAAATACATTGATTTTAGTCTTAAAAAATTGCATTAGGGGGACTTTATTTTACTGTCAAAAAAATAAACAGATAACTACTCGGTTAAGAATAATTTTAAAAATCCCATTTCTAAATGTATTTATTTCATTCTTCCATTTTGTGAAACTGTTTTTTGAATTGCCAGAAACGCCTCTTCATCAAACTGGTCCTTCAATCTCTGAGTTTAGTTCAGAGGCTCCAATACATGTGGACACTCGATATTACAATGACCTCATGGAAACAATACCACTTGAAAGTGTCACAATTCCTGTCATTATTCATTGCCTGATTGAACAGGTTAGTTAAATTTCACTTTGCTTTTTATTTATAATCAAACTAATATCCTCATCTTTGTTGTTATCATCATAGCATTGTGCACTTTGACCTTTTTCAGGCAACTTTCAGGAAATTTCAAAGTGAATTTAATGAATGGGAGCAAATTTTTCTCATTTCGCCATCCACGTCTAGGGATATATTGTCTGGTTCATTTTAGTCCTGTTTCCACCGAGTCTGAGTCTGTACTAACCAACCCAGGGATTGAACTCACAATTACTATATCACCAAATCCACAAACCAGTGTCTTAATACAATGTTCTTATTACCACCTCTGCTGGAGCTCCTTTTTGTCAAGCGTGACCCACCTTACCCCCCTTGTTTTTCTTTCTCTTTTTATTTCTATCTTGTATTTTACAAGTACAGGATTGATTGATTGAAAAAAGATTACTTAATCAGTTTTGAAACTAGAATTTTCCTTCTCACTGGTGAAAGATATGTAGTAATAAATATTAGGGATCTAACCAGTAAGCCAACCATTTCTAATTTCATTGCTAATAAATGAATAAGATTGATGAGTGAAAGGATATTAACTTCCTCCACAATTTAGTTTCATTCTTGCTTTGATATTAAATAAATTATATTCTAGAATTATTGGAACTTTATTTCATTAAAGTTAGCAAATAATCTTGAAGTATTGTTTAAATTCTAAAATAAAAAATACTTTAATGAATGTTTGTATAAGATTATTTCAGATAAATTATTTTGTTATTTACTGGCATGGTCATCACTCTTGAATTTTGTCAGAAGATTTCATTTGTTATTGTGAATTCCATACTTTTGTAAATAAGTGAACATGTATTGCATTGAAAAACTTTTCACTTGTGGAGCTCTCTTTCAGTTTCTTGCTTTCCTGTCAACTATGAACATCAAAGATTTAAATGCAATGCCAATGCTCATCTTCTGTCTCCTTGAATCCTCTTTGTTGAAACACGGGTTCCTGTACAATCACCAAAGTTAAGCAATGTCTAGTTCCAATTCATGTTGGGTTCATTATATTTATTTACACACAAATACCCTTGGGAAAGTTATGAATCGACCTCTTCTCCCCAGCTATGGATTAATTAGTAAGACTTGTATTACTAAAACATTATCATCTCCCCAAAACATTTCTTATAATTTAAAAATATTTTCTGGCTTTAAATAACCTGCAAAGAGTTGATAAACTGTAGAAAATGAATTAATCAATCAAAACTGAATCCTGTTCTTTAATTGTCCTTTCTGTTTCTTCCACTCTTAGTGACTCCTTGCATCTTAGTGGTTTTTATTGCCTTGCTTAGGTGATATGGTTTTAAAAAAAAGCTGGTTTTTGTCAATATTTAATGAAATAGTTTCAGATAGTTTCTTCATTGTCCATGAATACGTCTTGTGGAACTCTGAACCTGCTTAGCTTTAAACACAGCTCCACTGTTCTTTTGTGGAATTTGGTATATATCCGAGTAATTGGAGTATGCATCCACTACAATGAGATAGTCCCTATTGTTGTGAGGGAAGAGAACTGCTGCTATTTTCTGCCAGGGCTGAGTACTTCCTGGCTTAAGAGTGATTGTTTCGGTTCCACACCTCTATATGTTTGGCAGTTGATACAATTCTGGATGATATAATCTATTTCTTTGTTCATGCCAGGCCAAAAAACTGATATCATTGCTCATCATTTGCACTTGGCCTTGATAGCCAGTATTATATCTTCTCAAGGATCTGTGTCCTCAAGCCAAGGGGAATAACCATACATTTGCCTTTGAGTATCAAATCTTTTCGTGCCAACAACTCGGTTTGAGGGTTGAAGTACGGTGCATTTTCTGCTTGACATTGGTTGATGCTTGCTGGCCATCCATGGGTGATGTACATTTTTAGGGTTTGCATCGTAGGGTTGGCTAATGTGACTATTCAGATTTCCTCCATTTTTGTATCAGGGATAGGTACATATTTTAATACCACAACAACCTGAGCGTCTATGTCATTTTCAAATGTGTCTGCTGTGTCCATAAGCATGGCACATGAAAGTGCATCTGCAGCATGCATGTTCATTCCTGGTATGTGGCTTATCTGCAGGTCATATCTTTGAACCCTGAGCCTTATGCATTGCAATCAAGGTGGGTAGTCATTCAGAGCCTTTTGGAATATTGTTACTAGAGGCTTATGGTTTGTCTGGATTTGCATAGATTTTCCAGAAATATACTGATGGAATATTTCACATGCAAATTGTATAGCTATTGCTTCCCACTCAATTGGAGAATATCTGCTCTGTGATTGTGTGTGATACATAAGTGACTGGTACTCATTCTCCTCATATTGCTGTTCCAGCCCCTTCTTACTTGCATTGTGTGATATCTGGATCAGTAGCTGAGGGTTGTAAAATTGTAGGATGGACCATGAGGACTGTAACTTTTTAATGTCATCAAATTCTTTCTTGTGTTCCAGGCCCCATGTGAACACTACATTAGGTTTCTGTAGGCTCTGCATGTGAAATGTTCATTGTGATAGATTTGTAGCATATCTATCAAGGTACTTGACCATACCTAAGAATCTTGCCACTTCTGTTGGGTCTTTAAAGGTCAGAAATTCAACTATGAACTTTACTTCAGCTGGGTCAGGTTGGACGTTATTTAAATCGTCAAACTAGAATTTTCATGTGTATTTTTTTAAACACAATTCAATATGGAGAAAGATACCTTATTTAATGTTGGCTGCTTCTCTTTTATTACAACACTCTCAAAATATATGTGTGTATATGTATGAATAAAAAGAGACAGGAGGGAAAACTATTCTTAGCCAACACATTTTGTCATCTGAGGGACTTTATCAAGGAAATGTAGGATTTATTTTGTTGCATGTATTTATATACAAAAGCAAGGATGTCACATGCAACAATATAAACCCTACATTGCATTGATAAAGTCCCTCAGATGACAAAATGTGTTGGCTAAGAATAGTTTTTTCTCTTGTCTCTTTTTATTCATTTTGTTCCTCTACAGATACACTCTACCTGAAAATAAATTACGTGTGTGTGTGTGTGTATATATATATATATATATATATATATATATATATATATATATATAAAACTAACAGCAAGAACACATTTGAACAATTTTTGTTAAATTCAACTAACAAAGTCTGTCAGTTTAATTTTTCTAGTGCATTTTTTCAAATAAGATGTTGTACATTAGGATCAAAATTGTGGATAAATTGTTCAAAGTTCATCATTTCTTCTGTTTCTGCTTATATGCTTTTAACTTTCTCAGTCATTAAAAAAATTTAAATGTTGCAAAAACTTTGTTAATTACATTCTGATATTTCTTTGGATGCTACATTTCAAATTTAAATATATTTATTGTATAAGTGATGTCATGTGTAAAATGGTTCCCCAGAATTTGAGAAAACCAGAACATGAATGTATTAAATATTTTATGTGCATTTTGACTATTTTATACACATTTTAAAATACCATCTCAAGAGGTTGTTTCTATCTAAATATAAATCATGTGATAATCTCTTATTTTTTTAGGTTATAGCAACAAATGAACATATTGAACCACCAAGTGAAAAACTTATCCCTCCAACATCTGATGGTCTTCATCAAGAAGTTGCAAATCATTTAGGGGAGATGATTCAGAAACTCAGCCTTGATGAAGAATGTCAGTCAGTAAGTCACCATTCAAATATTGTCATGCTGTAATATATTTTTTTCTCATAAAGTGTTAAACTGTTATAAACTACTTTAAGAAATAAATTTTAATTTGATAATCAGCAGGACCTGCATTCTAATGTTACTCAGTAAAAATCTTGCAAAGTAATTCAGCTTAAGTACATTTTAATCTTTGGGATAGAGTAAAATTGTCTGGGTTTATTTATTTCTCACTTTTAAAACCCTTGTCCAACAAATAATTTTGGAATATTAAGGTAACTTGGGAAAATATGCTTGTAGGTCATTAATATTTGATAACAAATGATAAGAAACTTTCAATATGTTTTTTTTTAACTCTTTAAAAAAATTTTCTTCAGGATATAAGTGATTATGGCTATAGACGGATTCCTTTTTCTTTATTATCTGTGAATTGCCATGACTTTTTGTGAAATATAGTGGAGTGGTTTCCCAATTTTTAATTTAGAATTTTTCTTCTTGATTGGCTGCCATTCAAGGCTTGAGAGTCCAGACTAGCCTGATATTTAACTCATAGCTGAGGTTGAGAGTAGATGGTGTCATGTCTTTCCCAAGGGCATTATTTATTTTATACTAAATGAATTGACCACAGTCAAGATCGTCGAATCAATGATCAATTTTTCCCTTGCTGTATAGTATGTGCTTTGTATATGGAGGTTGTGTGCTGCTCAGACCACATGCCCCCCCCTCTCTTGGCTGTACTGCCAAGATCTAGAGGAATAGAGAGCATTACATTTGTGACCAGCTTGGCTGCAGGAGTTGCTGGAAGATAGTGTTGATAGTCAGCTGTCTTTGGGGCTCCACTCTAGTTTTTCTATCTGGATTTACTTCCATATCCATGTCTGTGTTTGGATATGACCGCAAGGTGTGCTATATAAGATTCTGAGTACAAGAAAGGTATTTCAACATATGCTACCAAACAAAAAAATATTCAGAGGAGATATGCAAAGAGCCTGTATATATATATAAATAATAAAAAAAAAAGAACAAAAAAAACAGGAGGCTAAATGGGAATAACTGTGTCACATTTTTAGATAAAATATATAAATATCCATGCAAACAGAATATTTTGGTATTTTCTATATATTTTTTAATGATTAAATTTGCTTTTGTTTGTTCTTTAATATGGTTGCAGTAACCACTGCGCATAATTCAGTAATATTTGTTACCTCACTTTAGTATCTTTTACTGCATCATAAAGTTAGTTTACAAACTTTAACCAAACTATTTTAGTATGCTTTTAAATATTTATTATATGAGTGGGCAGTAGAAATTTTTTTCATGTGAAAGCGGGTGATGACACAAAAAAGTTTGGTACCCCTGCCCTTAGATGGATTGCCTTCCTGGGCTGATGAACCCCATCAACTCAAATTAGTAAATAACATATAATAACAATAAGCAACTTAGCCTGAAACTCTGCAAATCTGCTCTTCTTGATAATTTTTTTTTTATATGAGTAGAAAACAAATACTACAGTTCAAAGCCAACATTTACAGTGAACAAGAATTTAAAAATAGTGCACAAGCTGTATATTCTTAAGTTCAGAATAGAAGGATGGAATGAAAGGGTAGGTTGGGAAAGTCATTCAAAATTAATTTGTTTGTAGTACAAAATAAAGAAGGGAGAGGAGGTTTTCAACTTCAGTTATTTTCCAACTGTGCCTTTTCTGTAAATATTTTCATGGTAATTGTTCTGATGTTCTCTTTGGTAGCATGCTTTACAATTTAAGTGCAATACTAGATTATCAATTAGATCTCATCATTTTTCTGTTGAAATTGCTAGATGTAACTATAAGTTCTATGCTAATAGTTTCTTCTCTTGCACTTCTTGTTTATGGAATTTTCTTCCAGCTTCCTGCTTTTCTGTCAATTTTGATCTTCAGAAATTTAAATGCAATGTCAATCTTTATCTTCTGAATCATCCTGTTTTTTATCATCCTCTCTCTTTAATAATGTTTCTTTTTTTTCTCAGATTCTTTCACACCCAGTTGCATCTTAGTGTCTTTATTGCCTTGCTTGGGGTGAAATGATTAAAAAAAGAACTTAGACAGACTGTAATAAACAGACAGGTTGCAAAAACGTAGAAAATAAAACAAATGGGGAGTCTGGAATAACAATGGGTTGGGTAGAAAAAGTATCAAGCTTTAAATAGCCAGCCAGGCTGATGTATTCTAGCTACTAGTCTACTTATATGAGGAAGTGCAGAAGAAAACACTTCCTAAAATTCGATTAAATGACCAAATGTCAGAATTTTTCTGTCTGAAGTGTTATTATTTAGAATTAGAGTTGTCTGGAAAATAGCCTTGAGGATTAAAGAATTGATTCATGAATTTGGTGGTATAGTAATTGTGAGTTCAATCCCTGGGATAGGTAGTAAAGATTAATTGGAAGCAGGACTAGCAATAACTGATCAGTACTAAAAAGATGTGATATCACTGGACATGGTCAGTGGAATGAGAAAAGTCTATCCCACTTACATGCAAATACCCTTGGGAAAGGTCACCTCTTTCCTCCCTCAATTATGGGTTAATTAGTAAAACTTGAATCATTAAGCTATCATTATTTCCCCCAAAATTCTTAGAATCTAAAAATATTTTCTGATTTTAAATAACCTGCAAAGGGTTGATTAGCTGTAAAAAAAAATGAATGAATCAATCAATAATAGTTAAACACTCCACCATCTTTACCAAGCACTATCATGGCATTCACAGACAATAGCCTTGAGGATTAAAGCATTGGTTTATAGTATTGTGGGGGTTTAGGGGTATGAATTTTTGAATTTACCCAGAAATTCATACCCAGATGTTCTCAAGGACACATGGCACAGTGGATAAAGGCATTGGTTAGATCCAGTGACAGGACCCAAAGAGTGTGAGTTCAATACCCGGTTAAGGCAGTGGAGAACTTTCAGAGGGAAATTAACAGGAGATAACTGATAACTGACATCCATCAAACATGCCATGTGGAACTAGAACAGTCTACCCCAGTGAGCGAAATAAAGGGTTCAGTTTGACATTCCAACCACCTGAAGAAGGCTGGAGCATACAACAGCTGAAACATTGTGATAAATATAGTGACAAAGATGAGGACAATTAGTCCGAATAATGTAAATAATGTACATAGTACCTCATCTCAGAAATATAGACAGACTCTGGAAATAATCAGAATTTTCTTTTTTAAGGCTTTTTGGTTGGGTTGATAACTTTTCAGCACCCTTCATAAATATCATAATCTGTTATATCTGTTTAGAACAAGAAAAGGTTTTAGGTAAAAACATTATGTAGATATAGCTGCACATGCTATTAAAATATTTTTTTATCTTTATTAAATTTATACATTTGATTCTACATATAAAAATATGTGTCAAGCACAGTTTATTAAAATCCAAGTTTTTCTATCAGTTTTAGAAAAGAATCCATCAATAAAACCATAATAATTTTTCTCATATATGCAATTCATATACAACTATTATTTGATTTAACAATATGGTATTCTGACAATAGTAAGAATAAATATAAGACTATTGATATATTGTATTTTGATTTCTATCTTTTTGTGTGTTTATTATAGTCTGTGGCTCATATGCTCCCTGAAGAAAAAGTCTTTCAGAAAAAGAAACTGCAGATGCTTAACCAGTATGATGCAATTACAAAAAAGTTCCATCATTTGGTTCCAATTCATGATTTTGATCCAGAGGAAGTGGAAATGAAAATGCTGCAAGAATATGCTCTCCATAACAAGCTTCTTTTCCCAGAAGTGTCAGACTCGGAGAAAAAATCTTTGTCTGCTCGAACTCAGGAATTTCTGTATTTTTGCTCAAAAAAAGATCTTCCAATGACAGGTAAGAACATGCACTCACATTCATGCACACAGTCACACAATCACACACATGCACACACATGTGCCAGAGAGAAATGCTTATTACTGTTAGTTTTATGTTTTCAAGAATATCAAGTGACTGTAATTGTTTGAACTTAAACAAAATGATGACAGTTTCTGTAATGTATAGTGGAGCATTCAAATTGGTTGTAAAAAAACACATTAAGAAAACTATGCAAATATTTTAATATTTGTTTGCAGCAAAGTAAACTCATACTTACGTGTTATAACCTGTATGAACTAGAAGTAATTTGGGGTAATAGATTGAAGTTTATGCCAGTTTAAAAACAGACCTCTTTAGTGTAGCCTTAATCCTGTCAAAATTGAAGCAAGAACTAATGTCGCACATTTATAATAAAACTTATTTATAAGACTGAGGATGTTATTAGTGTTTTGAGAAGGGTTTATGGAGATAATTTTTTGAAAAAGTCAACAATTACAGATAGATATCTCATTTCAAAAACGATGAAGGAATTGAATTTTATGAATGGTTTGGCATGCCACCAACATCAATTTGTGAGGAAAAATCACTATTGTTTAAAATTTAATTGATGGTGACAAACAGCAAACAGCAGAAATAATAGCTAACATACAACAGATTTCAGTCAGTTAAACCCACAAAAATTTTATCTGAAGAATTATAGTTGAGCAAATTTTGGGTACCAAAACTGTTGTTACACCTTGATCAATAAGAGACAAGAGCAGAGAATTCAATGGAAATTTTAAATAAATGGGCTCAAAGCCAAGAAGGCTTACTGAGGTGTTTTGTGTCTGGTGATGAAACTTGGCTTTACCAGTAGAGTCCTGAAGACAAATCTCAGTCAAAGCATTTATTACCTAAAAGAGAAATTTTTTGAAAAGATAAAGCAATAGTATTGTGATGAATTTTAGGCTAATCTTAAGTAGAACCACCCTCTGAGAGCAGATTTCATATGTCTATGTGGATTCATTGCATACTGTAAGGCAGGCCTCATGCACCATGAAATGAAACATTCCTATCTCTTCAAAGTTTCATAGGCACAATTTCTTAAGTGAAAAAATCTTTTTATCAGACATTCATTTGTCATTAATGACAAGAGAATCTGTCATATTATGTGGAGTATCCTGTGGATATCAAACTGACTAGACATGGTTTATTGACCAATGCTCAATGGCATAAGTCCTATCTATCTATCTATCTATCTATCTATCTATCTATCTATCTATCTATCTATCTATCTATCTATCTATCTATCTATCTATCTATCAATATTAGTCTGTTCATATCTATCTAGCTATATTAATCTGTTCATAGCTATCTATCTGTATTAGTTTCTTTATATCTATATACTTATCTATCTATCTTAGCCTGTTCACATCTATCTATATTAGTCTCTTCATATCTTTGTATGTCTGTGTGTGCATGTGCATGCCCATTCATATCTGCATATGTGAATTTAAAACACTTTTATGATTCACTCCTTGTAAATTTCCCAAATTTTCTCTGCCAAAAGAAATGTCAGTTCAACTCCAATTGATTTAACAAGCCAACATTAGAGTTAAAGATTTTTATCCAAGGCTTGACTCCTTTGATTAAAGGAATAATGCTCTTAAAGAAAAGCCCTTAAATGGGAAATGTCATTAATATAGCTTCATAGTAAATAATAAGAGAAAAAGGTTTTATATTTTCTGAATTTAGTGTAAAATATTAGAAACTGAAATATTGCACTTGTGCAGTTTACTAAAGAAAATTGAACTGTAATATCTATCATTATTTCTGTCCTATTCTTATTATACATGATTTAATGCAAAACAAAACAAATATACCCACAGGTAACTCGTACTTTATTTTGAATATTTTATGTAGTACTTTACAATGAATTGTATTTTTAATGAAGTGAAAAACTTTGATAAAAAATTTGAACATTAATTATATATATCTTCTAATATTACTACTTGTCATTTCTTTAATGATTCAGAAATGCCAGTTCACTAATCACATTGTGAAGATCTGAATATAATTACTGTAGCTAATTAAGTTTTACTATGGAAACAGGTATCTTCAAGCCAGATTGGCATATTCTTTTTATTTTAAATGGCGTCTTAAACTTTCATATTTAAATACTGTGGAAAACAATTTTTTTATGAACCTGGATGTTGGCTTTTTCTGGTAACATATTAGCCAATAGATACTTTTTGGTGTGTACACATCCTGAAAGTATATCTGATCTTTAATTTAAATGCTGTTCTCAATTCCTAGAAAAATCTAAAAATTTTCATTCCTCCAGTGTAACTTATACTTTTTTGCATTATATTCCATTTTATATTCAGGCTCAAATTCTTTGCCTCCTTAACTTCCCAAATGTATATAGACAGGGTAGTACTGTTATGATACTTACCAAGCTTCCCAGGTATCATGTGATTATAGTATCACTGTTTAAATTGGTATTTCATATAACCAGTGTATGTCCTAAGCTTTATTTATTATTGAACACTTTTACTGAAAATCTTGTATATATATATTTCCACAAATAGTAAGAATATAAGCTAACGCTTAAATAAACTAAAAGTTTAAAATATAAAATAAATTGATGTTTCAAGAGAAACAGATTTTGATATTATTGTATTAATAATATTACTATGATATATATATTTACAAAACCATATTTTATTAACTATATTAGTTGTGCTTACAATCTTACTCAATTATAAAAATCTTTTTGTCTTTGACTGCAAAATTCACTTGTTTAAATAGTTTCAATCTTTATATTTTGATTTCTTTTTAAATAATTTCATATAAATATGTAATTAAAAATCATTCAACTGTATAAATTACTTTCAGCCCATTCTTTAAGATTAAAAGAATTGCTCAAAAAACCTTTAAACAGAGAAAATGTTAAAACTGAGAATGAACGTGCCTGTAAAAAAGATCAAATAAAAAAGATGAAAACATGGATGTGGCTTACTAACATTTTTAAGCTTAATTAAATCATTAATCTATTAAAATATAAGTTTTATTCTCTTATTAATTTTGAATACACATAAAATGAGCCAGATAGGTGAAAAAAAAAAAAAAAACAATTTGCTTAATTTTTGCTAAGAAGCAGTAAGTTTTCAACAATGCACTTTCAGAAATAGTATCTGTGATCTTCCAGGGCTGTTGTTTGGTTTGTTTAACAGCATATCAACTTATGGGTCATTTAATGCCAAAATTTAGTTTTCTTGGGAGCTTTGGTAATTTTTTTTTACTATTAAAATCTATTGCTGAAATTTGTTTTACTATTAAAATCTATTGCTGAAATTTTTATGATAAAAATGAATTTTTATACTTTCATCGTATTTTGACCCCAATTTGGGGGTTTACTATTTGCTCATAGCTGGGACCCTAACATGTGCTACCACCCCTGATCAGGGTGGACCTGGGAACAATAGCAATTAAGAGGTGGTCACAAGCACTTCAAAACTTCCCATCTACTGATCAGAGGGCTTGCTGTTGGATGTAGTTTATTGTCATATCCAAGATGATTTCAGGACTGTTGTGTAAGATGTTATATTTGCATTGACACAGTACAAGGGGAGATGCAAATTTGAATGCATTGTGGATAATTTTGAATTAAAAACTGTCTGGGCATGGAGCTAGCAGCTTCATGCCATAAAAAACACACTTACTACAGAAACCACAGCAGTGACACCAGATATTCTGAGGCTGTAGCCTGAATACTCCACAGGGGAGTCTATAGGACTGAAACTAAGAAGTATTATTCTTTTCCTGAAGTATTCTACCAGGTATCAGATTTCATATTGACCCAAAAGGAAGTTTTTAATTATTAGAAAAAGAAACTATATTTTGCTAGAAAAATTACATCTTGTCATCACTATACCCGCAAACAGTTTCCTTAGAAAAAGTTTGATTGTTTTGTTAACTATGCTGATGCTTGTGGTCCTACCTAGGATTGAACTCACCATACTTAGCTAACAAATTTCTAAGATAAAAATAGACTCCTGCTTCTCAGCTTAATGGATGTGATCTAAACAGTAGCAGTCGCTTGGCTTCCTTCCTTCCAAAGTGGATTTAACCATTAGTCATTATTTGAGTTTACTGAAATTTTCCTCAGTGAACATTTTTCTGGTGAAGTGCTGTCATTCAGTTTATTGAGCAAGACCCTGTTTTAATATGTTCAATAGTGAAGTTTTCTTTAAATTATTTTGAATTGTAATTCCTGAAAAAAATGTGCATATGTTTTATCTTTGTTTCAGTTGTGGATAAAGTATTATGTCAAAATGTACTGGAATGTATGTCGCTTGCCAGTGTGAATGCTGAAGGGACCTTGGAGCCAGCGACACCAACTTCTGTCATTGCCTGGGATTATCCATACAGTTTGCTTGAACAGAAACAGTTGATCAAGCCAGTCATACGGCAAAACAATATTTTATCAGGTGCATCTAACATTCATTTTAATTCCTTTAAAATCTTTAGAGCTAGATATTGATATAAATGTCAATTTGATTTCTTTTATATTACTTGTTATAGTGATATGTTTATGGATGTGTTTTTTTGTTATTGAAACACAACAAAAATGTAGCAAGATTTTTGTGTGTGGACAATGGCATTAATATGATTCAACTTAAAGAATAAATTTTATTTGTACTTGTTTTGGAGATAATGACTAAATTTTTATTTTTGTGACAAAATCATATCAACATTAAAAGATAAAAAATGAAAAAAATGTGACTTGCTGTATAAAATAATATGATTAAAATAATGAGGGTTTTATTTTGTGAAAAAAAATAATTACATATTTTTTTACAAAATAAATGTATCATAATTTTATAGGTGTTGTTATTTTGTGCAAAAATTCATAATCTTTTCAATTCTTTTTCATTTCCTCTTCCAATAATGAACATTTTGTGGGAAAATTAAATAAAATCAATAAATAAAATAATAATGATGAATAAAAAAAAGCAAAAAAGAAATGCATTTTCTCATAATGCTAGTAATAAAGGAACCGGAAATTTTATTACCACACTTGGCTTTGTCTAATGTCCATTAGGTGGTGCTGTTTAAGTCTATAAAAAGAATAAACATTTCCTACCGCTTCTCTGCCTCTTGCTCCAAGTAGTATTAGCACATAGATGAGGATGTCGCCACTGAAGCATGTTTCTTTCCCTGGTTCACTGACAACTGAGCTCTCTTTCCACTTTCCAATGCATAGTGTTCACATGTCTTCCAAAAGCTCTACCTATGAAGTAAATCAACATTTTTTTTTGGTCGTTCCAACTCGGTGCAAAGTTGACTTGAACTTGACTATTATAATCATGCTTATCATGACTTACCTGAACTTACTACTGAGCTAGAAAAAGAAAACGAACATAATACAAGAGACAGTGAGAATTTTATTTCTCTACAGTTTCCATTATAAAAAGAGAATAAATGGTCTGTAGTATAAACCCAAGTTTTGTAGATTCTCCTTTACTCAACACAGAGAACCCTCCCTGCCTCCCATCAGAATGGCTGATTCCCAACTCCTCGAGAGCATCTCGTTATGCTTGCTTTGTCTGACGCTGTCCACTGACATGAGGTGGAATATATACATTGAATCAATAGCATCATCTACTGTAAGGAAAGTTGGTTCTCTGTGTTGTGCCAGAAAGTTTTTCTCATCTGAGTCCACCCTTCAAATTTATAAATCAACCATCTGTCCTTGCATGGAATATTGCTGTCATTTATGGTTTGGTATTCCCAGTGTACGTCTCGAGGTCCTTGACAAAATCCAGAGATGAAAATGTAATATGATAGGTCTTGATCTTGCATCTAGTCTATAATTGCTATCCAAAGACATGCTGTGGCTTCCCTCTGTCTCTTCTACAAGTATTTTTGCGGCAATAGTTCCAACGAGCCACATGAATTTAAGTGAGCTACTAGGCTGGCATCTTTAACTGTCAAAACGGTTAAATGTAGCCATCTCTTCAAACTCAAAATTCCTGGTTAGCTTTTGGAAAGCATCTTTCACTATCCCAATGTGTCTTTGGATTTCAGTGTTACATTTTCCATCCTCCGTTAAAACATTTCCCACATATATAAATTGCTTGTTTGTATTTTGGTATCTTCACTTTGTAATTTGCATGATAAAATAAATCAACTTCAAGTCAGCCATTGGTGCTTCATTGTTATTAATCCATTAATGTCTACTCTAAAATCTTATTTTCATACAAAAACTTAATTTAGTAACACTCTACCTTGAAATGACTCTTAGCAGTGGTGGTGAGAGGGAAGGACAGCCAGCACAAATGTACTGGTCCTTGAAATCTGAGGGGCCTCAAGAAAATACCTTTAGGGTTTTAGGGAGGATTCTTTACAAAAAGTAGAGAGCAAAATTATGAATTAGTATTTTATTGAAAAATTTATGAAGACTAAAACCAATTCCAAAGAAGCTTAAAAGTGCATTTTTTAAACTTTCATTGATGCAAAATGTGCAATGAGTTCCTCAAAGTCTAATTCTTGTGCCAAATCACACTCCATTGCAAGGGTTGCTAAGTAAGATATGCACTTTAAAAAGTCTTGTAAGACATGCTAGATCGCGTTTGTTTGTCTCAGCATCTCCTTTTCTGACCATGGGGCCTCAAAATATTTTGAGTGCCAGGCCTTAGAAATTCTCTCCCCGGTACTGACTTTGGAACAATATTAAAAAAAAAAAAAAAAAAAAAAAAAAAAAAAAAAGCTAATTTTTTTTTTTCTACTCTGATTTTCTCTGTCAGAACATTTTCAAAGAGAATTAAATTTCTTCAAAATGTTGAGAAAAGTGAACTGTTTATTTTTTAATCTGTCAAAACGTTTTCCAACCTTCTTTTATTTATTCTTTTGCAGAGGATGCTTCTTGTTCATCTCTCCGAGAATCTTGTGATGAGTTTGAGGCATCTAATTACACCCATTCTTCACTAAAGGTCAGCTCTATAAATCAGAAAAGTAGTAGGAGTTATTCACACTTTAATGAGGTTCAAAGTGGTTCAAGGTTCATCTCATCAACAAATGCAAGTAAGCTGATCCTCTGATGTGATATTAGAATTCATAGAGTAATTGTTTAATTCTTACAAGAAACAATATACAAACAAACCCTGCATCTATGGACCACCCCCCCATCAATGAACTTTGGATGCAATGGATAAAATCTGCAGGCAAATTAAAAAAAATCTGCAGAAAAAAAAACTTCCAAGTTGTCAGCGATGTATTTCAAAATTTGCAGGCTTAGCGGAATAAGTTGTATTAGCTCTCCAAGTGACCGCTTGGCAGCAGTGTGTGTGTGTGGCGGGGGGGGTCCTATCAATTGCAAAACAAAGACTGGTGTACAGTATAAAGTAACTGTGAGAAATCTATTATTTTTGTTATTTTGATTAATATCAAGTCATCCCATAAGTTCTGTCCGAATTTTAACTTTTTGTTAAAATGAATGAAATTTAAAGAGTATTTTATAATGTCTAATGGAGCTGAACATTATTTTTATGTTTAGATGCATTTAAACTGATCAAATTTTTATTTCAGAGAACAATAAAATTAAATTTTGTTTGATTAAAACCCTGCTAACATGGAAGCACCCAAGAATCATTTGAGGCACATAATGCTTTATGAGTTCAAGAAAGGAAACTCAGCAGCCGAAGCAGCTAGAAACATTCACTCAGTTTATGGAGAGGAATGTGTGAATGAAAGAACTTGCAGAAGATGGTTTGCAAAATTCAGAGGTGGAGATTTTACCCTTGAAGATGAAGATTGAACCAGACGTCCAGTCGAGTTTGATGAAAAGCTTCTTGAAGCAGCCCTTGAAGAAAATCCTGCTTTATCAGTTGAGGAATTGGCTGTGGTTCTCAGTTCAAACAATACAACTGTTCATTGTCATCTTCAACAACTTGGAAAAGTTCCTAAACTTGGAAAATGGGTGCCTCATGAACTGTCTGAAAACAACCTCAAATCCTGAGTTGACATCTGTTCTTCTCTCCGTTCTCACTAACTTGTTTCACCTTTTTTGGATAGACTTGTGACTGGTAACAAAAAATGGATCTTTTATTGAAATGTTAAGCATTGAAGACAGTGGCTTGGTAAAGGGGAAGGACCCCAACCACAGCCGAGAAGGGAACTTCATGGGCAAAAGATTCTTCTTTCAATCTGGTGGGATCACCAAAGAATAATCCACTTTGAATTCTTACTACCTAATGCAACAATTAATGCTCAAATATACTGTCAGCAATTAGAACATTTGAACCAAGCTTTGAGGAAAAAAAGACCTGCTCTAGTGAATTGAAAAGAGGTGATGTTTCATCAGGACAATGAATGGGCGATCCGACACAGCAAGAATCATGTCACAAAAGATTGAAGAACTTGGTTGGGAGAAAATTCCTCATCCACCTTATTCTCCCGATCTTGCTCCTTCAGACTACCATTTGTTTCATAGCTTACAGAATCATTTGGAAGAAACAGCTTTTGTAACACAGGAAGAGGTTAAAACTGACATTTGTGAGTTCTTCGAATCAAAGCCAAAAGATGTGCTATATTTATGGGATAAAGTGCTCAATATCAGAGATAGAGCGTGTGTAAATATAAAAGTGAACATAGTGTCCTGACGATTGCATCTAGCATGAAACAGACTTACCTCTAAGTGTTGACTTCTATGTTCACTTTTATATATATATATATATATATATAATGTAGATAATATTAGTGGTCAATATATATATATATATATATATATATATATATATATATATATATATATATATATATATAATCCAATTCCCAATGGATAGAATCCAGGTAGAGCTCAATGTCCAGGACATAATTTATAATAAAAGGCTCAAACACTAATATTCCATGGTTATAATTTATTACATTGGAATCGTAATCACGATACAATTCATCAAACCTACAAATTACAAATTAATTTGTAGGTCTGATGAATTGATTGTGATTACGATTTCAATGTAATAAATTATAACCATGGAATATAGTGTTTGAGCCTTTTATATTATATATATATATATATATATATATATATATATATATAAATATATATACTGTATATAAATATATACAGTATATATATATGTGTATATATATATATATATATATATATATATATATATATATATATATATATGGTATGCTGTATATATACAGTACAGTATATATTTATTTATGCCATATATAGTATTTATATTATGATCATAACTACTAGTAGTTAATATAGTGGTTTATTCAAAAATAATTCCTTCCCATCTATAGACAATTGGCTTTAACGGACCAACTGCACCAACATTTTTCTGTACTTTTATTGTGAAAAAGAAAATTAAATCATAATATTTAATAACAAAAGTGATGGAAACATAAACGAAAAGAATCTAAATTAAATCTACATTATATACTTCCAAAATTTAAATTTAAAATTCTCAGTGCCCCCCTTTTCTTCATGTGCAATCGCATCAGCATAACCATAAACTTAGTTCGATGATGTCATAAAGGATGAAATGTGAAATGTCTTTCTTTCTCTCTTCTTCTCGCCTTCTCTTACTCTTCTCATGCTCCTTTCCTCTCTTTCCCTCTTTGCCTTTCTCTCTCTTTTTCCTTCTCCCTCCTGCTGTCTATCTCTCTTTCCACCATGATCGTTCTCTCCCTCCCTCTTTTCCTCTCTCTTCTCCCTCACTCACTCTCCCCATCCATCTCTTCATTCCACCTCATTCTCACTTTTTCCTCCTCTATATATCTACTCCCCACTCTCTCTCCCTCTTGCTTCCACTATCCCTCCCTCTTTCCCTTTCCCTCACATTTCCCATACCTCTCTTCATTCCACCCATTCTTCCTGCCTCCTCCCCTCTCCACTTTGAAAACCCAATCTTACAAATTTTATTGTGGGTCATAAAAGATAAAACACTTAAAACCGAAGATAAAATCACACACCATTCCTTTCTATGTCTTTTTCTTTTTATGTGTCTGTCCCTTCAGTACATAGGCGAACATGGCTCTCCACTTCTCCCTATTCATTGTAGCTTTCAATAAGTTTTGTCTCTTTGCTACGTCTCCCAGGCTATGTTCTGTCATCCATTTGCCTAAGCCCACTAGGTATGTCATGTGCTGCTTTCCCTTGTCTCTCTTTCCCTCTATTTGACCTGTGAGTATCAATTTCTCAAAGCCCTCCTTTCTATGCGGATATTCCAATCATAGTGTTACACATCATTAGTTCCAAAAATGTTGATGACTATTGGAAAATATAAACAGAATTTTGTGAATGCTATGTCAATGATGTTAGAACAAGGATTTTAAGATAAAATTTGCATTTGATTTGAGTTTTATATTCACTTCTATTGACATTTATAGGTGAATTGGAAGAAACTTGCAATACAGAAGATGAAAAAAATAACAGAGCACAGGCTGCAAAACTGATGAATGATATTTTGAGTTGCAGAAAAAGAAATTTGAAAAATTGGAATTATGTTGAGCATTTTGATTCAAACATTTTTCAGCAGGTAAAAAGAAGCAACATCATTACTTATTATTTGTTTTTGTTTTTTTTAAATGTTGATAATATTAGCAAACACCTGAGATAGACATCCATGAAAACACCATGTGGAAATACTTAGTATAAACACTTAGTATAAACAGTGTTATAATATTTCTTAAATGAAAAAGTATTCTAAATGATTTCAGAGAATTCTTTAAAGAGATTAAAAAGTCAAGAGAATGTTGATTATATCAGTTCACTTGTTGAGTGCTACTGGTATTGTGTAACCCAGTACTAGATGCCACATGGCTGGATCATCGAAGACTAAATCGGTTATCTTACTGTTATATTCTGTTCTAATAGGAATATATACTTGACAAACATGGTGGATAATGGTTTATTGTAGAAAACCAGTAGAATAAGAATAAAGGTAACAGTTATGTACAAGATCGTCGCAAATCAATCCAGTAACGAGTGTTACTATTGGAAGGTTGGTAGTTCTCGTGTAAGTCTGAGTTGTACTCAACAGATCCAAGCTAGTCTCTGTAGTCCGTTGACTTACAGATACTTATAGGAAGTTACTACCTATAGTTTAGTCACTCATGGGGATGACAGGTTATTCCATTACATCACTTACCAAACTTTTCTGGTGAAGTAGGTGGTCAGCTACCCAGCATGATTAAAAATAAGACTGGTCAAAGGGCAGGTGAACTCCCTGTAAGGTCAATGGTAATCTATAACAGTAGCAGTAGACAGGGCTCTATATCTATGTATATAGCTTTCAACCGAAAAATAATGAAACCTTGCTGCCAATCTAGTAATGTGCTTAAATGAATAAAGTCTAGGTTCATAAGAACAATTAGCATGAAAACATTTATTGAAAAGACACATGGAGGCTATATCATGGCAGTTGGAAATTGACTGATGCCACAATGTTAGATCAGGACCAATAATATTGCACATTCTTCTTTGGATTTTATCATTTCTTAATTTTTAATCTTTCCACTTCATGTCAGTAGAAAATGTTAGCCTGAGATGATGCAATGAGCCTACTCTCCTGAAAATTAGCACCAGCCATATTGATGGGAGGCAGAAAGATTTATTTCAGATGATTAATAGGGAGCATTTTTGTTTTGAAATTGAATGTATAATAAAAATTTTATAGCTAATTGTTTGATCAAAATAAGAGAGATTTGTTATTTTGAGTTCATATATTTTTTTACTTGTAGGTTTTACGTGATGCTTTATACACTTTGCCATACTGTGAGAAATATTATCATCATCGTAGTAATTGTTTCTACATCATGCTTTACAATCCTTGCAATGTTGAACACTGGAATAAAGAAAGCTGGAGTATTCAGTTGCATTCAAATGTGGGATTCAGGTCAGTCCTTTCAATAAATGTGATATGAATGATCAGATGCTTTTATTTGATGTTGATATGATGTTTAATAAAAACCAAAACCATAGAAACATTTATATATATATATATATGTGTGTGTATATACATATACACACACATATATATATATATATATAAAATATGTGTGTGTATTTATAGTGGAACTTTAGATGATGAAATCATGCATCGGATTTCTACCAGTGCTTTCGGCAAATTTCGCCATTGCTTGTGGAATGAGTAGGGTATTTGGGTTTACAAAGCTGTTGTACTTGCCATCCTTTTTTATGGCTCAGAGTCATGGACTCCATACAGGTACCATATACGCCAGCTAGAGGTTTTACATAAAAGCTGTCTGCGTGCAATCTGTGGAGTTAAGCTTCAAGATAGGACATCTAATGTAGACCTGTTTAACAGGTGTAATATTGGAGGAATCAAGACTTTTATCATACAGTCTCAGTTACAGTGGACTGGTCATGTCTTGAGAATGTCTGATGACAGGATACCCAAAATCCTAATGTACAGCCAGTTAGATCAGGGCTACAGGAATGTAGGACGCCCATAGCTAAGATACAAAGACAAGCTGAAAATCAACTTGTCAGCAGTCAATATACCATATAACACTCTTGAGTGCTTAGCTTTGGAGCAGGTAGAATGGAGATCAACGTGTTTTAGTGGACTCGGCAATTTTCAATCTGCTTGTCTGAATCATCTTCAAGAAGCGAGAGCAAGATCTAAAAGGTCAGCCAATCTAACAGTGATCTCATTTCACAATCCTCATATTTGCTCCATATGTGGCCTTCTTTGTAAATAACTAGCGGGTCTTAAATGCCACTTAAGATTATCACACAAACTTTTGTAACTGAATCAATAAGCTGTCAGATCCTCATACGTCAAAACCGACGGGAAAGTCAATTATATATATATATATATATATATATATATATATATATATATAGAGAGAGAGAGAATTCATCCACAGTCATGACCATTTATGAAAAATAATTTCTTAGTTTTTGATTCTTAGCTTAGTTTAAATTTAACGTAGGTCATATTTGATTGGTTGGTCTGAGTAAAGCCCACAAACCTTATACCACACTTTTTTGTAAAAAGAGGTTGTATTTTGCTTTTAAATCTAAATAAATCATTCACTTGCCAGTAATTTATAATTGCCTGATGAGATGTATTGATACAGAATTGTGTAGCTATTTTGACATGTTTTCCATTTAAAATCCTAAAATAAATAATATTGGTCTACTGTGTATTGTGCCCTCTTTTAAATTGAATGTTACAAATTTGTTCTTATCTTACCTATGTTTATATATATATATATATATATATATATATATATATATATGATAAAAACTCCTTATTAAACCAAATAAGTGGATTAACTGTAAATTGTGTAGCATAAAAATTCTTAAAAACTTCTACCTTACAGTATGATTTGAATTTGATAACACTTTTTCTTATAGTAATAATCACCAAATGGACTGTGGTACACTTTATATCGCTTACTTACTTGTAAGATTCATTTTGATTTAATATTGCTTTGTATTAATGTTTGGTTAGTATTATTAACATCTTATATGGATGTGCAGGTGTTTAATTATTATTATTATTATTAACATCTTACATTAATAAGTTGATAGTGTCAACATCTTATATGGATGCTCTTTATTTAACATTTTTTCAAATGGTCATTTACCAGTTTTTTAAAGAGGTCTTTTATCAACTATAAAATTTTATGTAAGAAGCTGAATGAGCATATAACTGGTTAACATTATGCTAAATAACCTCCCTGCTTCTTTTAGCTTTTACTTATTTAGAAGGTTGAATGTCAGACTTAGATACATCTTACAAAATAATGTAACAAATTGTATATAAAATGGATAACAATAACAAAAATTGTTTTTCATTAAAAAAACAAAAAAAAAAAATGAAACCAGGGTATTTCTGAAAGATAACATTTTTAAAGTAGGCAGAAACTGTAATTGAAGTGCTCCATATTAAAAGATAAATAAATAAAATTAAATGTTCACTTATCTGGTTCTACTCTGATTTATTTTTAATCAATTCACCTAAAGGAAGGTATGAATACTACTAGTACACAGGGGGTTACAGAGAGTGAAAGTGAGAGAAAAAACTGGGTATAGGGTAGTTGAGGAAAAGATAAGAGATGACTAGGGTTTAAGATGACAGAACATGATGATTGACGTTGCATTTAAATTTTTGAAGATTGTAGTTCTCAGGGAAGTAAGTAAATGGAAGGTAGTTCCACTGTCAGGAAGTGTGAAGAAAGAAGCTGGTGGTTATATTTAGCTATTTCAACAGTAAAATGGTGGGACTTAGATGCCAATCTAGTAGCTCATTTAAATTCATGTAGTTGAAGCAACAGGGAAAATGCTCATCAGAGCAGTTGCCATGATAATATTTGAGAAAAAACAGAGGGAAGTCACATCATGTCTGAGAAAGTGACTGAAGTCAAGATTGATTACATTGCAGATCTTTTTTAGATTTCGTCAAGAACCTCGAGATGAATAGCAGGAGCACCAGACCAGATATGGTAACAGCATTTTGGTAATTTTGCAAATGGCTGATTTTTGGTAGATTTGTAAATGCAGCTATTGATTCAAGATGAACTCTGATGAAGAAAAAACCTTTTGGGAGTAGTGTCATCCTTACTGCAAAATGCTCTATACTTGGGAACTGATGTCATTTTGAAAGATTAAAATTTACATAAACAGTGTAGGACCTTTTTTCCTGCCCCAGTTAACCAGGATTGAATTAAACTTAAGAAACCCACTGTCAGGAAGTGTGGAAGAAAGAAGCTTTTCAAGAGTGGCCAGGGGCCAACTATGGATTTGCTATTAAGACAGGAGTAAATGGTATGTCATCTGCAAATGCCTGTTGACATCAGAAAGATCATAAACAGTGTAGGACCCAGGATAGAGCCTGGTGGGGGCACCTATGTTTGTGTGAAAGGATCTGGAAGCAAGCCTGTTCAGAATGAACTTCATTTTATGATTTGAAAGGAATGATTAGATTAAATTAAACAATCATCCTGTAATACTGTAGCCCTGAAGCTTACATAGAAGACCAGCATGTCAAACCCTGTCAGCTGCTTTTGAGATATCTAGAGCCACAGCTCAAGCCTTGCTGTTATTATCAAGAGCTTGATATATATATTCAGTGATGGCTGTAATCACATTAGTGTGGACTGGGTAAAATGGAAGCCATATTGTTTGTTAGAGATTAGGTCATGAGAGGTAAGATGCATAACCACTTCAGTATTTATTAAAGCCTTGAATACTACAGAGCTGAAACAAGCTGGAAAGCAAGAAGCAGTGAGGTAATAATTGTAGAGTTTGGAGAGAATTGGAGCGAGTTTAGGAGCACATTTCTTTAGGCCAATGACTTGGTTTTGCAGAGATTGTATCTACTCATCAAGGGACTTGATAGTAAAATATTTTTACTATCAGCACAAATGGATGTAATTTGATTGAAACTCATAGTAGGGTCAGATAAATGAACATTTAACTTTATTTGTTACTAAATATATATAATAAAAGGAAGGAAATCTTAGTATAATTGTCTGTTTAAGTATTTAGACAATTATTTTCTGTACTTATTCTTAAAGATTAGATTTGTTTCTGAATCAACAACTGTTTAAGCTAAATAATGATTCCTGTCATGACATTAATTTGTTTTTTTTTTTAAACATGTTTCCATGATTGGCTGAACTTTGTTTATTTTTTAGAAAAAGAATAAAAAAAATAACCTTAATTATGGATAATGCTGTTAAGAAAAATATTGCAAAAATAACAAAAAAATCCAGAGTTTATCTTAAAATCATTAAACTTTAAAAATCACTTTTTCGCATCTTTATTTTTTCAATGCCTTCTTTTTGTTCATGGTCAGAAATTATATGCTGCATGTTGCTGCCAATATTCAAGACTGGATTCATGAAGAAGAGAAGAAATATGATGCACTTTTAAACAGTTTGCGAGTTCAAAAGATGAAGGAACAGGAAATGGCCATAGCTGAAGCAGCACTCACAGAACAGTTGGCTGAAAAGGCTCCCAAAGATGGGAAGAAAACCCCCAACAAGAAGGCTGCACGAGGTAGAGTGATAATTGAGTCTGTTTAGTGGTTAATATACATTGTTTTGTTGACAGTTGTAATGGGGTGGATGGTTGGCTAGTTGATGTAACTTCTTTTTTTTTTTACTGAAAATGTAATGAATAAAACATACAATGATAACAATAATAAGACTTTAAGACACGTGTTGACATTAAAATCAATAATGTGTATTTTTCTTTTCATGATCATGTGTTGTAGAACAACACTATACAACAATACGGTGTCGCTGATAGGATGTTTAAGTTGCCGAGATGAACCAGTCTTGGATCTGGTGATTTGCAGCCCAGGCTAAGGCTAAAAAACTAAAAGACAGCAATGCAAGAGGAGGAGAAAATGAAATAACTGACCTCTTTCTAGATTCAGCAGGTGTGAAGCTATAATGAAAATTTCTGTTATGGCATACACCAAAGAATTAAAGAATTTGACTTTTGTCGAAATTTCAAAAATGATAAAAAGAAATTTATGACCTAAAAAGAAACTTGTCATAGCAGAAAGAACCAAATTTTTATCCATTAAACAGAAACAAGATTGGTCAATAAAACAGAAAACAAGTGATAAATCTCTACTCCTGTTCAAAAGCTGGGGAGGAGTGTGAATCAAGTGATAGGCAAACTTATCTACTACAGAAACATAATGTAAATCTCTTGTATTAAAATAATTCATAAGTCATGCAATTCCATTTAGTTTTACATGGGGTGAGTTCAGTCAGTTGTATGCCGTCTTTAATATTGGACTTATGTTAGTTTGTTACTCATATCTTTAAGCCTGTTTAGGCTCAAAGGTTAAACACAGCAGCAGAAGGGTTGTTCTGTAGTGAGTATGAAATAGTAATAACTCCCTTTACCCACTTCCTTCAAATTTGGGTGAGCTGAGGGAAAAGACGGAAAGAAATTTATGAGCCTATGTGAAATTTTCTTTGGAAAACCTTGCCTTCACAGAGATTGACCAGTGAGCTGAGAAAAGATTGGACCAATGAAAACCTTGTCTTCACAGAAATTATCAGTTGATCCAAGAAAAAGAAAGAAAAGAAGATAGCAAGCCTATGCAAAATCCTCTTTGGTATAAAATGAGGAAAAAAATTACCATAACACGAGAAGAGTGTCTGAAGTCATGTGAAATGTTTAGTTTTTGTTCATGCATCCAGCATTTAGATTTTCACCAGTGCCAATTATATATCAGCCTTAACCATGCACTTAGCACTTCAAAGAATTTTCTCTCAACAATCCAAGTATTTCAAACTCTCTTCATCTACTTTTGAAGATATGTAAACTGCATATCCTTTATGTGAGCAACAAACTTTCTTACCTTTGTTTTAAACATTTTTGAATATCATTTTGTGTTAGATTATTTCATCTGTTGTATGAACATTTCCTTTTCATGACAATTCGTTAAAACTATGGACTTTCAAAAATTTCTGTTTATTTTCCTGAAATGAGTTACTGACACAACATCAAGCATGTAAATTCATCAATGAATTCTTGTGTTTTGTTTGTGTTTCCTCATCATTACTATCCTTCATTAATCTTCTTGGCATGGGTAAACCAACTGTTCATTTTAACATGCCACGATAGGAGGAAGGAAGATCACAAGATCTTGTGTCGCATGACTACTGATAATAGAGATAAAGTGGGGCACAAATGAATAAAAGTACAAGAATAATTTTGAAACAAGATTTATTCTTTTTTAGAAAACATTTATAACAATCAATTTTAGTCCATATTTAAACAGTAACATAAAATATTTGTGCAACAACTTTTTTAAAGTTTAAATAATAAATTCTTTTTTGTAAAAGAGCTCACTTAAAATAATGATAAATGTTAATTACAAATTTGAACAAAGCACTGAAGAAGGTGGAGAAAGAGTTTATATGGTGACAGAATTGGTGTCAAAATTATGGGAACCAGTCTGAAAGGTTCTGTGTGGGAGTTGAAAGAGATCTCAACCAGATTAAATTTTTCTGGTTGCTTATAGACTATCACTGGCTCCAGAAAAAGATTTTTGCTTTTACCCTTGGTTTTTTTTTTTTTTTTTTTTATATAATCGATTTCACCCCAAGTAAGGGAGTAAAGCCACTAAGACACAAGGAATTACTGGATGTGCAAGAATTAGAAAACAGAAACTTTACCATGAAGCAAGAAAAAAAGAAGATTAATCAGGACTGTAGATAGTGATTGACATTGCATTTAAATTTTTAAAGATTAAAGTTGGCTGGAAAGCATGGAGCCAGAAAGGAGTTCCACAAACAAAAAGTGTGAGAAAAACTGTTAACATAGAACTTACAGTTACATCTAGCTGACTTGACTGTATATTGGTGAAAATTCATCGCTAGTCTAGTACTGTGCTTAAATTCATGAAGTATAGGTACCCTGGCAAAAAGCGATATTTATTCTGCTATGTACAGATATGTTGCACAAGGCCAAAATGGGGAAAAGGATGGTTTTCTTCTGTCTTAATGTTAAACTTAGCTAGCCGCAAACACTGACCCAAACATAAAACAATATTCCTTACACCACAACAACACATTCTATGAAAGACTTAACTAGTCCCCATATGTACAATTGTCTGTGGAGACTAGGAGCTCATCCAAACAATTGCCATGGAAGTATTTATAGAAAAGGCACAGGGAGACAACTTTACAGCAGTGAGAAAGTGACTGAGGCCAAGATGTCAGATCAAGACTAATAATATTGCTAATTCTTCTTTGGGTTTTATCATGCTATATGGCAGGGGCACTGAACTATATGTGACAGCAATATTCTAAACATGGAAGAATAATAGACATTTGTTAATTTCAAAATTAATTTCACTGAATCTGTTCTGTGTGGGTGTAGTGGAACACCATACCATTTGATAAAGAGGAAGAATATCGGACATATCTATTTTGTTCTTCAAGTCGGCAGAGCTTAAATATTCTATATTATAATAATATTTATTAATATAATAATATCAAAATATCAGTATGACTCCATATAGGCATAGAAATAAGTTAAATAAGAGAAACAAGTTTATGGCCAAACCATATAACAGTGTTGGAGAAGACTGTAATTTGTCTTTCAGTGAAAAATGACTAATTCTACAGCAAATGGGTCATTTACATACATAAAGCAATATTTACATTTTTTTTTCATTTAATTTTTGGGGGCTTTGAAAGGATGTGTCATCTCTCCTTGAGTTTGGGATAACATAAATTATACTAATGCTACTTAACAAGTCAAATATCTGTGAAGCCTGATTAACCAATGAAATTCAAACAACACAACAATAAAAATACCAGTATCTATTTTTTCTTTTTCTCTCTATATCTCATTCTCTGATAAAGCTTTAATAAAACTGGAAGCCATTTTCTATTTGTTCTTTATTGTATCATTTTGCTGAATTTCAATCCATATTTGATCTGTATTTGATCTCAACTTATATATATATATATATATTCTTTTATTCATCGGCTTGCAGCCATATCATTTTGAAACACTAGTCCTTGTATGATGTCCAGTTAAGCAATTTCAAGGCTGGTCAATACCTAGGTTTGGTGACTGCTTGGGAATACCAGACACTGTAAGCTTGCACTTGCAGGTAGTGTAATGGATAAGAGGTCAGGATTGGAAATCAGAGAGCTGAGTTACAATTTCAATTGGGTTTTTATATTCATTTATGCATAAATACCCTTGGGAAAGGTATGAATCAACCTCTTATCACCTGCAGCTTTAGCATAATTAGTAGGACTTGTATCAGTAAATCACTATTATCTCCAAGAAGCTCTTACACTCTAAAAATATATTCTTACTTTAAATAACCTGCAAAAGGCTGATAAATCATAAAAAAGACAGAACAAACAAATCGTGCCTCATTTCAACACTGAGGTAGAAGTTCTTGCATTAAAAGAGTCAGTATGTAAACTGATGTAATAGAATAACCTGTCACCCCCATCAGTGACTACACTATAGGTAGTAACTACCTATAAGTATCTGTAAATAAACGGACTACAGAGACTAGCTGTGATCTATTGCAGCTAAACAGTTGAACTCTCTGTCTTCGGGCAGAGAGGAACCCGGGCAGTGCTCCGCCAAAGGGCAGAGTCTCATTCGGGGAGGTAGACTGACCCTGAACCTGTTTATGCAGGTCCAAAAAGTGAATATTTTTGGCCAAGCCTACAGGCTCAGAGAACCCCCGTTAAATCGGCCTTGTGCCACATGCAACCCTCATGGGGGTTAGCTAAATATATTAGCTGGGATCTGTTGAGTATGACTCAGACTTACGTGAGAACTACCGACCTTCCAATAGTAGCACTCACTACTGGATTGACTTGCAATGACCTTGTGCATAACTGATACCTTTATTTTTATTGTACTGGTTTTTTACAATAAACCTTTACTTATTTTATCCACCTTGTTTTTCAAGTATATATTCCTATTAGAATGGAATATAACATAAACCTTTATATATTTATTTGTATGAAGAAATATAGTCTTAAGGTGTGCTATATTTATGGGATAAAGTGCTCAATATCAGAGATAGAGTGTGTGTAAATATAAAAATGAACATAGAAGTCAACACTTAGAGGCGACAGTCTGTTTCATGCTATATGCAATCGTCAGGCAATCGGTGGCCTGACGATTGCATATAGCAGGAAACAGACTGTCGCCTCTAAGTGTTGACTTCTATGTTCACTTTTATATTTATATTCATTTGTATGTAAGCCTCGTATTTATGTGGACCAAATAATTTT
Source organism: Acanthosepion pharaonis (assembly GCA_903632075.3). NCBI lineage: Eukaryota > Metazoa > Mollusca > Cephalopoda > Sepiida > Sepiidae > Acanthosepion > Acanthosepion pharaonis. The sequence continues at coordinate 603,261 of CAHIKZ030000726.1, read as the reverse complement.
TGCCAATGACCAAACATTAAATTTTGTGTCATATTTGCTCTTGTGGAAAGGCAAATTATTATTATATATTGTTCATAGTGATGGTTTGAAACTGAAGTAATAATTGGGGATATTTACATTTGTTCCTGTGTTGTGTATTTCAGCCCAAAGCAAAAGTCCAACAAGATATGAAAGTATATTTGCATCTGATGGAGAATTTATTCGTCAAGGATCGCTGAAATCTCTCAAACAAGAGGAGGAACTAATGAAGCTAGAAGAAGAAGAGAAAGAAAAGAAAAAGGGACAAAAAACACCCAAAAAGGTATAACTTGTTGGAATTTTTATGCTTTCTGAATAGCTATCAGTTATATTACCTAAATAGTGTGTTTATATATGGAAAACAATAACCTATCACTGCACTTTAAAGTATCTTCTTCCAAATAACCAGGTTTATACCATTAGACAATACCCAAGGCTTTTGAAGAAGAATTAGGGAAATAATAAAATATAAAAAGGTATAAATACATTCTCATTTTTTTTTTTTCAGTAGGTTTGTGATAATTCAAACATAAACAAAACAAAACAATCAAAGTGTTTGTGGGAAAATGAAATGAAATCAATGAATAAAATATTAAGGAATAAAAAATACAAGTAAATAAATACATTTTCTCATGATTCTAGTAATAAGGAACCCACTATCATAAGTGGCCCCCAGGCCTTGTACAGGGTCAACCTTACTGTAAAGAAAAAAAACAAAAACAAACTGGAAAGGATTTTTGGTCACCTGTGCAATTTTATGACACCACTTCTGGAAAGAATAGGATCACTCTCTTTCCACTTTTCATGTTTTTTTGAAGCTCCATCCATGAAAGCACAAACTTTTATGTTGGTTATTCCAACTCAACTTAAAGTTGACTTGAATTTGACCATTATAACCATTCTTATTATTACTTACCCTAACTTACTTCTGAACTAGAAAAATAAAATGGACATCCCCAAGACACATTGAGAATTTTGTGTCTCTACAGTTATGCTTCTATTTTTATATCCGTAAGGAAAAGCAAAATCTAATTTCACATGGATGTGTGACATTTTTCAATACAAGGTTTTCATTAGTTAGAAGATAATTTCATTCTGGCTCACAAAACTCTTTTTCTTGAATTTGTGACTTTGTGGGAGTTATGAAGGGAGTTATTATTTTCTAAATGGTCCAAAAATAACATGTGGTAGTTTTACAATTATGTCTGCCAAGTATTTTCATGGTATTTGTCATAGTAATGATTGGTTATCAAACAAACTTTCTAATGAGACTTTATTTGTTGAAAAATATATATAGGATTTAATTCCTATAATATAATATACAAATTGGTTGTAGTACAAAATACAATTTGCTGTTCTGTAGTTGAGAACCTAATCTCGCATAGAATGAAGAGAGAGAGAGAATCCTTCTTGTAAATCAATATGGTCAAACAAGAGAGAAGATTTACTTATTTAAAATTGAGTCAGAAAAAAGACCAGGTTTCCTCATTTCAAATTGTCTTGGTCAAACAAGTCGCCATATTTCCTCATTTGAAATCATCAGGGTAAAACAAGAGACAAGATTTCCTTATTTCAAATCATGTATGTTAAACAAGTGGACAGGTTTACTTATTTCAAATCATCTACATTAAACAAGAGGCCAAATTTACTTCTTTCATATCATATGGCTTAAATATAAGACGTGTCTTTATTTTAAATTGTCTTTGGGCAGTCTTCACTTTACAGTCTTAATAGGGTTTAAAAGTGTCTCCCAGTTCTTGTGGGTGATGAAATATTTTCCACCCTCCACCCTCTCTCTCACAGGTGGGATGTGGTGAGCCTCTCACTGCTCTATCACTACTTCCATGGAAAGTAGTTGGATGAACTACATTTCTTGGTTCCGTTATGTCTAACCTTCACGGCTAGGACCCACCATGCAACTTACATTGTAGCAAAAAATCCGCATTCCCTCTGTATTTGATCGGTGAAAAGTAAGTTCCACTCGAACAGCTCCTTCCCACAAACCACTGTTCTGTGGAACAGACTCTCAAGAGCATAATTCTCAGATCACTACTGTCTTAACCTGTTCAAGTCTAGAGTTAGTTGTTATCTTCCTCTCTTAACTGTATAAATTACCCCTTAATGTAGCCCTCTACCTCAAGTGGCTCCTGGGCTTTGTACAGGTTAAACCTTAAAAAAACCCCCAAAAAACAAAAGTGGTTGTAGTCCTTTACATGGCACTCATAAAGTACTGGGTATTCAAAAAGCAGGGATAAACTGAGCATGAATACTGTGAAGAATGCATACTCATCGTTTTATATATGCATTCGCTTGCACAATCCATATCAGCACATAGCATAATTATTTGGCTATGAGCTTTGGCAATTGTACTTTATGAGTTCAAAGGCATATAGTGTTCTCATTCATGTTGTTGAATATGAGAGCTGTTTACTTTGATTTGGCTAACCATGACCAACTTTGATCAAGCTATATTACTGAATGTATTACACTCTGCATTTCAAATATTATTATCATTAATATTAACTGATTTGTTTGTTACAGCTTATCAACCTTTTTGTGTATTATTTAAAGCTGAAACATATTTGGGATTGTAGGAATAAATTTTTTTGCAAATGAACATTGCATTAACATTTTTTTGAGAATAACAATAATTTTTCAAGATACAAATCCCACTATTTAAAACATAGCTGGGAGAGGAGATTGATTCATACTTTTCCCAAGGGTATTTGCATGAAAGTGAATTTAATGAACCTGACTGGAATTCAGACTCGGCTCTCCAATTTCTCATTCTGAGCTGTTATCCATTACACCACTCACACATCCAATTATCGTTAACAACAATAGACAATTTACATTAATCTGACTGTTGTGCTCATCTTTATTGCCATATTCCTGAATTTTCGGAGTGTTGGAGTGTACAACATCCTAAACGTCGTGAATATGGCAATAAAGATGAGGACAACAGTCTGAACAATGTAAACAGTGTAAATAGTTACAATACCTCATTTAAAAAATATAGACAAACAATAGACAGCAAAAATAATCTGTGTGCATCAATGAGTATAACATTACATGAAATTCTAATGAGAGAAACATTTTGCAAAATACTATAAGAAAATTCTTTCTTTTTCAGTTAGATAAATCAGCAGAAAAAGAACCAAAAACTTCACCTGTTATGGGCCAAAAAACAAATCGATCTGTAAAATCAGGAAAAGAAGATAGCTGTACTGAATTAACACCAATGACAGAAGTTGCAGATGAAAAAGAACTTCCAGTGAGTATATAGGAATTGTGATGCATTGTCAAATAATAATGATAATCAGGTTTCTTTTAACCTTCATTTTTTTTTTTTTTTTTTAAATTATTTTACTCCATGCAAGATAGTAAAGGGGTTACTGAGTGTGAAAGATTAAGAAAAAAGAAAAACATTGTTAAGGAGAAAGAACAATAAAAGAAGAGGAATGAAGAAGTTAGTAGATAATGATTGACATTGCATATTAATTTTTAAAGATCAAATCTGGCTGGAAAGCAAGAGAGGTCCACAAGTGAGAAGTCTAGGTACCATAGTGAAGAGTTCATTCAAACAATTACCATGAAAGTATTTATAGAAAAGGCACAGAGAAGGAACTTTATGGTGGTGTGAAAATGACCAAAGCCGTGATGCCAGATCAGGACCAATAATATTGTGGGTACTTGTTTGGATTTTATCACGAATCTTTAAATTAATAGCAGGAGTATTGAACCATATGTGACAGTAATATCCAACAAATGAGCGAATGGTAAACTTGTAAATACATAAGATAGATTCTGGAGAGAAAAATTATCTAGCATGACACAATGAATGAACATTCTTAGCAGCAGACCTAGCAATGGATTCAATGTAATCGTTCAACTTCATGTCACCCAAGAATGTTAGCCTGAGAAGGCACAACGAGTCACTCTCCGGGAGATTAGCATCAGCCATGCTGATGTGAGATATAGAGAGAAATTTCATTTTTGGAGGCATTAAAATTAATAAGCCATTCCTTGCCCCAGTTAATAACAGATTGTAGGTCATTTTTGAGATCAGCTGCCAATTTAACCTTATCAGACTTACAATTGAGACAGGAGTAAATGCTTGTTTCATCAGCATAAATACCCAGTGGAGAACTGATCTTGTTGAAATGAATAAATATAAATGTCTGTTTTAAATGAAAGAAATGGCAATGTTTAACCTTTGTGCCAGCAAAAAATGGTATTTCAAAAGGGTGGTTTTTCTGTTGACATTGATAATACTGTATACTACCAAGATTTCTTGGCAATGTTTAGTTACAAGATTATTTTTTGACAATGACTCCTTGGTTTTTCATCTGATACTTTCTAAATTTGCCATGTAAATTACATATGACGCACAAATTGTCTTGCATGAATGTTTGGCTTAGATTATTTCAGTTAAGTGGATGAAATCTGTGACAAACTAGATCCAAAATCAGCTTTTGCCATTTAGCCAATAGTTTCTTTATATGATTCCATCCTAAATTGGCATTCAAACAACCTTTGATGCAATGATTGCTTGGGAAGGATTATTGAAGCATTAAAAGGGAAAAATTCCTGAAAAACCTCTTACTAACCCTAGCTTTACATTTATTGTGCAAAGAAAGAGGTGGGTGAATTCATGCATTTGCACTTCCAGTTGAATCAAGCTCTGATGCTTCATCCCTGTTGTTTGATTATTAGATTTGTGAACATGCCAGACTATTTGAAAGTCATAACAGCCATAGGAAATTTAGTGAATATCTAAAACATTGAAACAATTTAACCCTGACAAGATGGATTTCCTTTATTAAGAACAATCAAACACTTGCAAAGGACATATCATAAAAAAGATGAGATGGGGGAGTAGCTTAGTATACCAACAGATGATGCATACAATACAAGTGGGGATGCAGGCAGACATGTCTAGACAAGGGGTGCAGGTACACAGGGAGGTGCAGTTATACAATTGCAGCCATTTACACCAGGTACCTTAGTTCTTTATAAATTGGTAAATGATAAACATTATATTGTATTAGTTGGTTTGTATATTTTTATAATGTTGTGGCATAAAATTATTCTTGTAAATAAACAATCTAATAAATAAACATTATTTAATATTTTTTTTGTAAATTCTCAAAGAAAATGTATAATTTTACTTTCATGTTTGTGGCTTTTATTAAAATTCTAGTTAATGCTTTTTAAAAGAATAAACATTGCCAAGGGAGTGAAGGAAGTATACAGTAATAAAATTGTCAAAAGAAAAACTGTCCTTTTGACACGCCCTATTTTGTGGGCACAAAGGTTAAAGTTTGTCAAAGAAGCTTTAATAATAGGCAGAAAGATGAGTCCAAAAGTAAATGTCAGAAATCCAAATTACAGTACTGTACTCTACTCAATCAGAAATACAAAATATTTCAAGTCTATTAGCAACAATTAAAAAATCCACCTATTGCTATGAAAGAAGGGGAAAGGCAGGTTTCTTTATGGGAGAGTGAAGATACAATTGAGATGAAAGATAAGCAAATCAAGCCAGACAACAAGGAAGGCTTGTGTAGTGATATCAGTGTCAGCGGATATCTTGTTAAATGAAAACATCTGAGCAAATTATTTATTTTCATGATGATTATCAGCTAAGTGAAGTGAACTTCAAAGTACTATGGCAAGTGGCTCTGACAAAGGGGATCACTGAATGAAGATAAATTACTGTTTTAGACAAAGATGACAAGACAAAGAACAATGTTCTTTATAAGACAGTTGTCAAGATCAGCTGAAGACAGAAAGGACCCCTGGACAGTAACAAGATGATTGCTTCGAGAATGACACAAAAGGGAAGATGCTTGTTAGACTGTTCACCTCCCCACTCACCTATGCTTCATCTCTGCCTTGATTGCCTTTAGCAGTAGGTTAAAACCAGAGAATAAAACTAGCTTACTGCTACAAAAGTCTCATGGTTTTAATTCATGGGTGACAATCTGGCTTATTTTTTTAAGCCACAAGTGTTTGACTAGAAGAAACTACACCCTGAGAATGGTGTCTGAACTGCAATGCTAAACTTGTAAAAAGGATTTTAAAAGAAATTTACAGATAAAAATAGATAAGTCTAATGATGAAAATACATTTATTTTATGCAACAAGTATTGTTTTTCAGCATAGTCTCCTTGATTCAATACTTCTCTAAATCATGACATAGATATATGGTGAAAAGCATGATGAAGTTTTGTGTGTCATGTTTTCAAATGGGATTCTAGCTCTATTTTAAGTTGGTTCTCTTGCTGGAAATATCTACATTATTGTATCTTATTAAGATAAGGCAGGTTCTTCAAGGATTCTTATTTGTGTTTTATTCTTTCTCTCTTAAATTATATTTCTATGCCCCTTACCTCCTACCTAAAAGTGAAGATGTCAGTAACCAATGAGATGTTTGGATGACTTTTTTCATTATGCTTTGATTTGAAACTGTTTTGCATTGCTGTAAAATACAAATGTTCTAGTAAAGAAAAAAAGGATTAGGAGAAAAATTCTTCCTTTGGATTTTCCCACCAATCAAAGACAAGGAATTCAAACCCTAAATAATTTGAAATGGTAACTGAGTGATACTAGAGGCTCAAATATAAACAAGTTCACTGACTAGTGAAGATCACTGTTCATTTATATGACATAGGAATGATAGTTGCACAAATGAGAAGACAGTCTTAAAAAAATATAAATATCTTTGTAACTCAGAATGACCAAAAACTACTAATTGTTCTGAAACCAACTTCAAAGAGACACAGACAAAACTTTCACATCAATCTTATCATTCCTACAAAAGCAACTCTTTCAGTCATTCTCACCCACCATGTTTGACCTCAACTGCTCACAATTTGACAATTTCCAGAGGACTTTCCCTGTGCCCCTTTAAGGATATTTTTTTATTTTATCAATCATAAATCCTAATTTCATATGAACATTTTCTCATTACCTAGCTTAATTTACACTGGGTGATCAAAAAAATATCTTGAGCCAGCCATTAAACCCTTATTTCATTCCCAATTTAAATCTTCAATTTAAGGCTCCAGTCACTCTCCAACCACTGTAACATAGCTTCCCTGTACTTGTTCTATAAATATTTTCATGTAATTATTCTGATGAACTTTCCTCTCTGACAGAGACTTTGAGGTACTATGGTGGCTCTAGTAAGAGTGGTAAGTAAGACTGTTTTGGTGTAAAGAATACTGTGGTATGTTTGGGTCAGTAGTCATGGCTGGCTGGGTTTAAGATAAGACAGATTGAAACCTTCCTCTAATCTCCCCCTTTGACCTTGTGCCACATTTTTGTATTATTCAAAATAAATATTACTTTCCTCTATAGTTGCCAGGCATGGTGGAGTAATGGATAGTGGCTTGGATTGAGGAATTGGAGAGCTGAGTTCAAATTCTAGTCGAATCCATTACATTCACTTACATGCCAATACCCTTGGGAAAGGTATGAATCCTCTTCTTCTCCCCCCAGCTATGGGTAAATAGCAGGGCAGACCAGGTTCTGTAGCCTTGGATAGCAGCTGGTCTAACACAGAAAGAAATGGCAACCTACTGCGGAAAAATCTGCCTCATCAGTCATGTGTCGAAAGATACATGATCACCTAAGTGAGTATCATGCATGCCACATAACTGATTGATGGTAGCCAGACTTCACGAATTTAAGTGCAGTACTAGATTGGCAGCAAGGTCTCATCATTTTACACTTGAACTGGCTACATGCCACTATAAGTTCTATGCTAACAGTTTCTTCTCATACACTTCTCACTTATGGAAGTCTTTTCTGGCTTCTTGCTTCCCAGTCAAATTTGATCTTAAATTCACTGTAAATCTTTATCTTCTGTCTTAATTCCTGTTTTCTCTCCTTAATAATGTTTTCTTCTTCTCATATTCTCTAACACTCAGTGATCCCTTCCATCTTTGTAGCATTATTGCCTTGCTTGGAATGAAATGATTAATAATAATAATTGTAAATAAATCATTTCTGTTCAATTTTATGCCTAATAGCCCCACCTAATTTTTGTTTTATCTTTTTTCTATATTGAAATAAAAGTGCAATAAAATCTATAACATATCAGAAATAGCAGAAAAAAATCAAATGTTCATTTCCTGCCTGATAGACAATATTAATATTTTACAGTTCACTGGTTATGATGTGGGAAACAATATTATTAGTCTGACTGCAAGTAAGTACACCTTGTTTCCAAGTGATGGAGCCCAAATAAGAATTGAAACAACAGAATATCTTTATGGTAAGTATTTCATTTTGATTGATTGATTTGTATTTTATGGCTTATCAACCTTTTGCAGGTTATTTAAAGACAGAAAATATTTCTAGATTTTAAGAATTGGGGGGGATAATAATTTACTGTTAAGTCCTACTAATTAACTCAGCAATGGTTAATATATATAGTTTCCTTTTCTGAAGTATGGAAGCACCACTGTGTTTACTTGTATTGGTAAAATATATAATCCTTGCCAGATTCAGTAGATTTCTTTTTATAATTTTTCATTATTTTTATAACTCATAGATATAATGTGAAAGATTTCACCACACCAAATATGTAACCTAGGATATCAAATCTATAGCATTTTCAGTTTTTATTTCATTAAAACTTAATCATCCAAAACTCATCATGTATATAAAAATCTATCTATCTATCTATCTAGCTAGCTAGCTAGCTAATTATCTATCTATAAATAGTTAGGAAGAGAGAAATATATAGTTATGTATTAATTGTTTGTTTAATATTTCAATGCATGTTAATCTAAAATTCTTTACAATTTGATTGAACAGGCTATCAAAGTGTGAAGTGTTCAGTATTAAAAAATGGGCATGTATTCACTGTGCACTTGCTCAATCCAAAGGATTTAGAAGAAAATGAACACCTTTCTGAAACAAAGGCCAAAACCTCACCATCAGAGTTAAATGAAAATGTGGTTCCAGCTTTATTTGTAGGTAAGGAGATCATAATGGCTTACTCTAGTATCAATCAAAATCCTATTTTATCCATTCTTGTTTGTCAGCGGCTATACTTCTTGTAACCTATTGAGAATCGACAAAGGTAAATTAAATTTACATTCAAATAACTTGAAACTTGGATGCAGTATATGGGAATTAAATATTGTCATGCCAATTGGTTAGATACTAACCAGCATTTCTTTAATCTGAACTTTCAGTCCTACTAATTTTATGGTTTTATTGATTTGTTTTTTATGGCTTATCAACATTTTGTTGGTTATATAAAGCTTGAAATATTTTTAGATTAGAATTTTTGGGAGATAATCATGATTTACTGATACAAGCCCTACTAATTAACCCATAGCTGGGGGAAGAAGAGGTGGATTCATACTCGGGATTCGCTCAAAATACTGGCAACTTGGGTAGTCGCCTAGGGCATCATGAAGACTGAGGGTGCCATCAGGCTGCCATGTCATGTGTTTGGGATCTTCCAAAATTAAAATTTATAAAAACATACTTGTGGTTGTCAATAGAAAATGGTCTTGTAAAGAAGATAGGTTAGAAAGTGCCATGAAAAGATTTGCATATCTTAAGGCTAGAAAAAATGTTTTAGGTAGGATAATGAATGTTTTCTTTGGCTTGTATTAAGTTCTACATTGTAATAAACTCATTATTCTACATTTTCAGTTTTTCTCTATGTGAAAATTTAAAAAAAAATATACTTGTAAGGATGCTGAAGTTTAGCTTGCCCAGGGTGCCAGCAACCTTATGCCCATCACTGTTCATACCTTTCCAAAAGGTTTTTGCATGTAAGTAAATATAATGAACCTGACTGGAATTGGAACTAAGCGCTCCTATTAACAATTCTGAGCCATTATCCATTACACCACCCACACTTCCAAACTTACAGCAGCTGGTGTTCCCAAGCTTATGAGAACTAGTGTTTTGACATGGCACGGCTGTAAGCCCCTACTAGTTTTAAGAAATTAAATATTTAGTTCGGCTGAAACTTCATTTGAGTTGAGGTGACTGGGAATGAATATCATGTTTATCCAATTTAATAAATAAAAGGAATCAGTATCTTGTAACTGTTTACACTGCAAAGAAAATATTTTGTTATAAAAATGTATCTGATCTTATTGTTTAATGTTGACCCAACCAATAATGACAAAGACAACATGAACAGTTTATTTATACCTTCAACATCAAGATACAGAAAGTGATCCACTAACTAGGAAAACTTATAAAAAATATAATAGACATAATGTCTCTGTTACCTTTAACAAACTTTAGTATGTCTTTTTTGAGATGAGTAATTGTCAATATTCTTGTATTATTTTGAACTATTGTTCTCATATCAGTTGATACAGATGTTATAGCAGTGACATGCAGAGGTTTGGTGATGCCTGGGGTCAACTCCTAAGACTCAAGTAGTCAGGGGGGGACTGTAGGGTCTAATACTGAGAAATGTGAGAAAGGAAGATATTTTAAATATGTAAAAACAGATGAATCATGAAATTATTCAAATTAAATATGAAATAAATTTTTATTTCACTCTTTGATTGGATGCTCTCCAGATATAGGTGCCCAGGGCCATCACAACCCTCTACCCCCTCTCCTTCTGCATGTTACTGTATTATAGACATAGTGTTTCACTCATATTTTAACAATAACTGACATCACAGAGACAAAATATCACCATAATCAACAGATATCCCATATCAGCCAATCAATAGACACCTGATGATATGTCTTTAGTAATATCTATATCAACCAAGATAAGAACAATAGTTCAAAATAGTACAAAAATACTAACAAACTTTAATGGAATAAGCATTTGCTACTAAGATACACTCAATTATGTTCTGTAACAATTTAAAAAAAAAATATTTCAGGTGATGAAGAAGAAAAATTCAAGAAGGCACCTTCATATCGTGAGAGATTTTCCACAATAGAAAATGTTGAAAAAGAAACCGATTCTTTGGAACAGGCGTCAGAAGTATTTTCTGAAATTGTGTATAGTGATTTTGGTTCTATCAGTGCTGTGTTGTCTGATGGAATAATATTGTCCTTCAGTAAGTTTGGTCCTACAGGATACCATTCTTTAATATCAGGTGACTAAACAATTTTTTCTATTTATAAACTTAGCTTTAGAATCCTTTATCTGAAATTCTTGGGACCAGAAGTGCTTTGGTTTTTAGATTTTTAATTTAATTTGTATATAGCGTCTATAAAATAGGGCAGCTTGGGAATGGAACTCAAGCGTAAACATGATATCCTTTTACATTTCATAACACAGCTTATACATATACCCTGAAAGTAGTTTTATATAGAATTTAATAAATTTTGTGTCCATGCACATACAGGTAATGATGCTAGTCATGTAATGTTCACACGGATTTTTAAGTAGTAAAATTAGGATTTCACGTAAAATAATGTTTTGTACTTTCTGTACATGTACAAAAACATGATCACTACTTACAAAAAATATATAAATGCAGGACTTTTGACATTTTGGATAATATCTTTATTGAGCATGAAACACCTGGTAAGTAATCCACGAACGAAGGTGTTGCTGTGACAATCACTAACAAAAAATTGGCGTCAACTTAGGGCAGATGAGGTCACTTACAACAGTTGCACACCACCTACGAAACCTTCCAAGTGCTTTCTGAAATTTTCCATTGGCAAGTCATGTCAGCACCTGAAAAACTTTTGGATTTTGGAATTTCAGATAAAAGATACTCAACCTATATCATGATACTTAATTTGTATGTATCACTTTTATTTTTTATCATTATATATCTGAATTTCTGGGATGAGGAGATATTATCTGTCTATATTTCTGAGATGAGGTATCGTAACTATTTACATTGTTCAGACTATTGTCCTCATCTTTATCATATTTATTTCAGCTGTTGTATGCTTCTTCAGATGATATACATTGTAATTTTTAATCAAACTCTTTTCATCCATTAGGATATATTGTTCTAGTTCCGTGTGCCATGCCTCTTCTCAATATCTCAGTTTCAGTTATTTCTCCTTTAGTAACTTAACTCTTTAAGTTTTTGTTCACCTATTGAACTCACAACTCTTTGAGTCAAGTCATTGGATTACTTCAATCAACACTTTTATCCACTGGTTCATGTGTCCTTGGGGACATCAGTGTATGGAGATATTATTTATAGCCAAACCAATTTTCTCATTGTTATTATTACTCAATTTCAATTTATGCTCTCTCATCTTCTTCAGGTGTCTATCAATCTGGATAACTATCAGAGAATTCTTAACTGAACCCTTTATTTAATTTACAAGAGTAGATTGTTCTTATTCTGATGTCCATGTCTAGTGATATCTCATCATGTTCTCTTTTTACTGCTTTGGTTTGCTCACCCTGTTTCCAGTGGGCCAATAGCCTAGTAGATTAAAGCATTAATTCATGCATTTAGTGGTATAGCAATTGTGAGTTCAATCTCTGGGCTGGGTAGTACAAACTCAGTGGATACATGTCTAGCAATGACTGATCAATGCAAAAAAGAAAATGAGCAGGATATCTCAAGACAGGGGCAGCAGAAAGATAATAATCTACCCCTGTCGATTAAATAAAAGGTTTAGTTTGAAATGCCCTGGATGTTATGCAGATTGATCTACACCTGAAAAAGGCTGAAGAGCACAATGGCCGAAATGTTGTGATAATAACAACAAAGATGAAGATATTAGTCTGATTGTGGATAATTGAAAAATCAATAAAGCAAAATAAGTATCTGGTTATCTGATTTTTTTCCCCCCCTTCAACTGGGGACACAAGTTTTTAAACACTTTTTCCATTGTTATTATTTTATCAGAGAATAAAACAAGTTTGACTGATTCTCCAAAACCAGGAACTCCCTCAGTGCCATCTCCAAGAGATACACCATCTGGCCATGGAAAGAAAAAAATGAAACATTTTGATTCTTCAGAGACACTAAAAGTAAGATTTATTACTTGGACTGCTTCATAGTTAAAATAGTTATGTATTTTCCCATGGTGTTAGAGGTCAGTATTCAAGCCTAAGAAAAAAAAAACAGGATTTCAAATGTTGATTTTCAAGGCAAACAGGCTTTCTCTTCCTTGAAGAGTGGTACATCACAATCCAATATTCTTATTTTCATTTCTCATTTGGGTTTAGTTTTTGTTTTTTAAAGTAAGTTTTATGCTGTACAAGTCCTGGGGGACACTCGAGGTACAGGCTTACGTTAAGGAGTAGTTT